>CAUYUJ010016687.1:212500-266790 GCA_963575745.1 Prorocentrum cordatum
TATCCCTTCGCATAAGGCTCCACAGACCAAGCATGTGAAGAGTGTGACCCCATCAAGGGTCAGGGGTGCCACTGAAGAGCAATCGATGCCCAGCAGGATCAGCTGCCACGGTCTGTAGCATGACGTTCGCTCCTGGGCAACTCGCTGATGGCGCAGGAGGGTCCGGATGGACCCGAACAAGGTAACGCATGCGTGCCCACCTGTTTCGGATCCACCGAAGCTGGTGTCCTCGAATGGGCGGCGGAACCCTCCCGTGCGCGCTGTGGCGAGGCGGGGGCGCGAAAGGGGCAGGGGAAGGGGGAGGCTGGGGGGACACACCCTGTGGCACTCCGGGCAACACCTCCTGGCTTCCCG
Organism: Prorocentrum cordatum; assembly: GCA_963575745.1. Classification (NCBI taxonomy): domain Eukaryota; class Dinophyceae; order Prorocentrales; family Prorocentraceae; genus Prorocentrum; species Prorocentrum cordatum. The sequence continues at coordinate 212,855 of CAUYUJ010016687.1, forward strand.
TCGGCCCACTCGTAGCATGGAGCAGGAAGGCAGAGGCGGCTCCACTCCCCGCAACCGCTTCCGCCCTTCTCGGCCCCTCTCGGTCACGAGTCGGCGTCTTCCGATGCCAGAAGATGATGGCGCGTCTGACATACACCAGGTAAGATTTTCGCAATTCAGCAGTCGCGGGATGGCTGTGGGAACGCAGCGCCGTCTTTATGGCAGCGTCCGCAAAGTTGCTCCCACAACAGTGTTTGCACTCGTTTGATTTTCCCAGGTGAACTATCAGCATCTTGGTGCGCTATTACATTCGCAAAAGGGACCTCTGCATTCCTCCGACGGAAGCGCCCTACTGGAATGTTTTGCAATACCCCATAGTTGGACGTCTGATCATGCAGCCTATATTGCGGCCACTGCGAGAGCCCTACCAGGCCCTCGTAATCAAGCATTGCCGTATTCATCTTCGCGAATGTGTTCACACGCAACCGAAGAGACGCACCGTGTTCAGAAGCAGCCGGAGTTTGCGACCGACATAACATAGACGAACAAGGGGAGGAGGGGGAGGAAGAGGAGGATGAATAGGAGTGGTAGGATGTGGCGGACGGTCCGCACGGTGGCCAAAAGGTCCTCTGCCCACGCTTCATCTTGCGGCTGCTTCCGCCTCTTGACCTTGCGCGCGGCCTCCTCGCGTGGGGAGGGCGGGAACAGAAGAAGTGAAGGAGGAGGAGGAGGAGGAGGAGGACGAGGAACCCAAGGCGGAAGAGGAGAAGCATGTGAAATCTACGTAACACCCGGCACTTGCGGATAAGAATGAGAGGGCGCGCGCGGGGTGGGTCGCCGGTGGGTCGCAAGTGGGTCGCCTGGTGGGTCGCGGGGTGGGTCGCGGCTGGGTCGCGGGCGGGTCGCGGGTGTCGCGGGGGGGTCGCGGGCGAGGACGATGACACCCCCGAACGGCGACAGTCAACGCTGATCCTGGCCACAGAATCCCAGTTCATCCACGCGCCCTGGGAAACGAATGACAGTTCCGACCCCTCGCTTTGATGAGTGGGCTATACGCAATCGGACGAGGGCCCAACTACAGACCTCGCGCACACCCTGCGCGGTTCACCACAGAGGGCGACGACACTCCCTGCCACGATCGCAGCCCAACAACTCAGTCATGCACCTTCTTCGGGGACCTTCTGACCCGGGTCAATCCAGACCCGGGTCAGCAGGAAACCAAAAACTGCAATGCAGGACAAAAAAAACTGCAACGCAGATCCTCGCAAACCCGGGTCAGCCAATACGCGCGGCCGCCTCGCGGCCACGAGCGGCTCCCTGACCCGGGTCAGCCAGAGGGGGCCTTCGCAGGATCCTGCAGGATCCGGCGCCCTGGCTGACCCCCGTTTGCACTGACCCCCGTCTCGAGGCTCCCGACTTCTGGCGCAGTGCTTACGCCCGGTCCCAGCCGCCCCCCGCAACTTCCCACTCGCACGTGTGAGGCTGGGCCGCGCCCGCCTTCGCTCGTGAGCTGCCGTGCGCTCTCCCCGATCCCTTGCTCTTCTCTCTCTCTCTCTCTCTCTCTCTCTCCCGCTTTCCCCCCCTTCTTGCCACTGCTCACGCTGGCAAAGACTCCTCGGATGTGCTCCGTCAAATGCAGCGTGCGGCTTCGATGATTCTAGAGGGCTCAGGAACCCGTGAGCAGAAGAGAGAGGCAGAAGGGATAAAGGGAAGGGGGAGAGGCACCGCTCCGCCATCCATCCGTCTCGTCGGCAGCAGCGGCGGCGGCCTGCCCCCCTGCGCGCCCTTGCAGAACGCGTCGAGACTGTGCCGAGTCTGCTGGCAGGGCGCGGGAGCGGCCGCGTGCAAGAGCACGCAACGTAATATGGGTACAACTGTCGTGACAACGCGTGTGATTAATAGTGCCATATGGAATGCCAACCCCTAGCGCAATAATCAACATCTCTTGTTTGAGAAGCAGACAGGAGCCCCTGACATAAAAAACATGAGGAGCCTCATAATATTATGAGGAAAGGAGGAGGTGGAAGATAGCCTTCATTTCGCCCTGCGCGTGTGGTCGCGGTACATCGTGCTGCAGAGAATCTCCATTTCCGAGACCACAGCCCACTTCGACTTATGGCAGACGCATTTCAGGCATTCGAATAGGTTTTGGCAAGCGGAACTAAGGCGAGAACATTCAATCGCACAAGAATGCGAGAACATTCAGGGCACTCCGATCACCACTCTCTCATTCGAACAGCCAGGAGACCAGAAACCGAAGACCCAGGACTCCGAAGGATAAGCGCCCGATGCGCCTCGGCCTGGGGGTGAGGAGCGGGGTCAAGAGGGACCAAGCGGATGGCCGTGAGCTCAGTCTAGACATCATTCAGGTACTTGGTTTTAGAGGACTTGAAGAGCTGCTGGTAATTATGCGCGGCCACATGGTTGCCCTCCACATCTGCCGAACAAGGAGTAACCTCGTACCCAACTCGACGGTCAGCTGCGCTCCTCACGTATACTCTGCAAGCAACAACTTTACATTCGAGAACGAAGTTGCGCGGCTCCATCTCGAATCCGGGCTTCTTCAGCTGTCGGAGGAGCGCGCGGCGCAGCATTCAGAGGCAATCGAATCAAGCCCTGAAGGCATTGGAATTCCGCGCGAATCGTACACTTGGGAGGAGGATGCGCTTGGAGACGTGCCCGAGGACTGGAGAGCATAACGAGTTGAACATCAATGTTCTGGCTGAAGGCGAAGGCGAGCTGAGTGAGATACGCACACTTCGCGCGCAACGAAGCTGTGGGACCTTGCCGAAACAGTGACTGAGACTGCAAACCAATTATGATACCTAGATAGCCCCCTGAGCCGGAAGCCTGCGATTGCACGATGTCCAGCCCGAACTGTTTGGAGTGGAGGCGGATTCATGGCGAGTTAAAGCAACGAGGGATGATACTATGGGTCTTGGCGGCCTTGCGAGCCCCCTGGCAGAATTCTAGCGATGCGCAGTAGCGCGCAAAAACTGTCCTGGCGGAACACCTCAGGGTCGCCCGCGTAGCCATGCTCACTAGATTCAGGGTCACAGCTCGGTCCAGCACGCGACAAGAAGCAGCCAAAACGGATGATCTATGCGCGGAGCAAACATTACACAACCCAATCGGCATTCGTGTTGTACCCCACGAACCATAATGTAAACATTTGAAGCAGGAGGGTTGACATGGATCTATATATATATATACATATATATATACATATGCGTATGCATTTACACATGTATGTATATATACACACATATATGTATATGTGTATACATGTATATACATATACGTATATATGTATAGACTAGAACCATGCGCGCTTCGCGCGCTTAGGTTCTAGTAACGCTCGAGGATCTATCATCGCAACTTGCCGCTGGGCATTGCCAGGTTGACCTGGGAATTCCCTTAAGGTCGGTCGTGGGTCGTGGGACCTGCCGCTATTTGACATGGTTCCTCAAAAATCGTGTAACAGGGTCTTTGGGAGCTTCTACGACGCGTCGTCTGGGGCTGAAGAAGATCAAACAAAAACTGGGGTGCCCGAGTCTGGTTCCGCATTGCCCGGTGCCCCGGGGCCGGGACATTCCGTGGGCGTATGTATGTATGTATGTACATATGTGTGTATGTATGTATGTATGTATGAATGTATGTACATCTATATATATATATATATATATATATATATATCGGAGGTGAGGGGGTGAGATCGAAGTGGAACGGAGAGCCCCCCTACTGGGAAATCGGTTTCGGTTTCGTGTTCGTGCGTGCCGTGCGTGCGGGCGAGGCGAAGCTGCGTGGTCGGGCGAGAAATAAGTCTCCTGTAGCTGAAGCGCGGCCGGACCAAAAGTCTCCCTTCCGGCAACCGGTGCCCCGCGGTGTCCCGCCGGTGTCCCGCTCGGGGGCCGGTGGCGCGCGGTGTCCCGCCGGTGTCCCGCCGGTGTCCCGTCGGTGTCCCGATGATGATGTTGATGATGTTGACGATGATGATGATGTTGATGATGATGATGATGGTGGAGGTGATGATGGTGTCCCGATGATGATGATGTTGACGATGTAACTGATGATGATGATGATGATGATGATGATGATGATGATGATGGTAATGGTGGTGATGATGATGGTGCCCCGATGATGCTGTTGATCATGACGTTGCTGATGATGATGGTGCCCGGATGATGGTGATGTTGATGATGGTAATGATGATCAGATGATTTGATGATGATGATGATGAAGATGATGATGGTGTCCAGATGATGATGATGAGGTTGATGATGATCCTGTTGATGATGATGGTGATGATGATGGTGTCCCGATGATGAAGGTAATGATGATGACGAGGATGGTGTCTAGCTGATGATGATGATGCTGATGCTGATGTTGAGGATGATGATGAGGTGATGGTGATGATTTTGATGATGGTGGTCCAATGATGGTGATGATGATGCTGATGTTGATGATGATGGTGTCCCGATGATGTTGATAGTGTTGATAATGATGATGGTGATGATGATGACGGTGACGATGATGATGGTGTTCCGATGATGGTGATGTTGTTGATGATGATGATGTTGTCAATGATGATGACGGTGTCCCGATGATGATGATGTTGAGATTGTGGTTCATGATCATGATGATGAGATGGTGATTATGACGATGATGGTGGTGCTCCGATGATGATGATGATGGTGTCCTGATGGTGATGATGTTGATGATGATGGTGACGATTCTGGTGTCCCGGTGGTGATGATGGTGATGATGATGGTGATGAGGTGATGATGGTGATGATGGTGTCCCGATGATGCTGATGATGATGATAATGATGATGATGATGTTGATGACGTTGATGACGATGATGTTGATGATGATGATGACGTTGATTGTGATATCGATTGTGATGTCGATAGTGAGATCAGAAATTAGACCGAATGTGAGATCGATTGTGATATCCACAGTGAGATCGATAGTGAGATCGATTGTGAGATCGATAGTCAGATCGATTGTGAGATCGATCGAATGAAATAGATCGAGTGAGATCGATTGTGAGATCGATCGAGTGAGATCGATCGAGCGAGACCGATAGTGAGGTCGATAGTGAGATCGATAGAGAGACCGATCGGGTGAGACGTTGGTCCCCCCCCCCCGAACCTTCTTATCACCCGCAGGGTGGTCGTATAGGTATATATTGGCTTCTGGCGGGATCGCGGGGCCTTCTGAGGGCCTCGATGGGGCCTTTGAGCGCCTCTTGGGTGCCTCTTGGGGGAGCCTTGGATGCCTCTGGGGCGCTCAGAGGGCCGTCTTGGTTGGGCCCGTCTCCTGGTATTTGCTTCTGGAGGGTCTCTTGGGAACCCCAGGGAGGCTCTCTTCGGGCGTCTCTGGGGCCTGCTGGACCATGATGGGGGCACTTTGAACTCGAAGACGGCCCAAGATCGTGTCAGGACGTCCGTTCATCGCCTCTCCTCTCTGGAGTCTTCGGGATCGCCATGAGTGCCTCAGGGCGTCTGGGGAAGGGTCGCTTGGGGGCCCTTTGGAGGCCTCCTGGGGCTTCCTGGGGGCCTCCTCGGGCCCTCTTGGGTTGTGTTTTGGCGGGGTCCTGGGGCCTCCGGGGGGCCTGTTGGGGCCGAAAGCTTGAAATATCCGTTCGGCCACCCCTCTGGGCCCCCTCTTGGGGCCGTCCTAGGGCTTTTATGGGCTGTCTTGGGGGCCTCTTGAGCCTTCTTGGGGTTCTCTTGGGCCGTCTTGGAGCCCTGTAGGGCGCCTCTTGGCCCGTCTTGGGGCGATCTTGGAGACCTTGCGGGCCGTCTTAGCTGCTCTGAAAGTTCCAGAAGCGAGTTTTAGGAACTGATAAGTTCTCTGAGAAGAAAGGGGCCATGTTTGCCTCTTGAAGCCCTCTTGGGAGTCCCCTTGGGGGCCTCTTGGGGCGTCTTGGGGGCCTCCTGGGCCGTCTTGAGGCCATCCTGGGTGTCTTGGAACGAGATTTCGGCAACATCCGGCCGCCTGCGAGCAATATGAAAACCTACCGCACGTACCCAGGGGGCAAGAACCGCTGGGCACTGAAATCAGACCCCCCTTCCACATTCTATGTATATGCATGTATGTGTATGTATCTGTATGCATAAACATATGCATGTATGTATACATGCATGCATGTATGTACGAATATAAATATATACATATACACATTTGCACACGCATATACATACACACATATATGTTTATGAGCATGGTTATGTAAATGTATTGGCGTATGCATACGAATGTGTATACATCAACATATCTGTACACATATAAGCAAACGCGCGCGCTGTGCGCTAGGTTCTGATCAACTCCTCCGCCTCATGAGCTATATCCTCATCCACCCTCATGGCAGGCAAACGTCGTCGCCGCCGTCGTCGTCGTGGTCGCGGGCGGGGGAAGGGGAAGGAGGGAGAAAAACAGGGGGGAGGGGAGCAAATAGGGAACATCAGAAATAGACACAGAGGAGAGGCAAAACGGGAGAGGATGAGACATGGAGAGAAACATAGGCCAACGGATGATTAGGGATTCCTCCTTTTTCTTTCTCCTCCGATTCTTCATGCTTTTGACCCTCCTCCTCCTTTTCCTCTGCCTCCTCCTCCTCCTCCTCGTTATCCGATTCCTCCTTTTCATCCTCCTCTTCCTCATCCTCGTCACAAATCATTATCACCTGCGTGTGCTCTGCCTCCGCGTTCCTCCTCCCCTCCTTGCCCTCCTCTTCCTCTTTCGACTGGCTGCGGCAATCATGTGCCCGCCAGGCTTTCCGGGAACATGATTGTCGCCGCCAGTCACCCCAAGTGAGGCTGAAAAACCTGCAGGACGGCCCACTTGACTGATTCGAAGAATCTTGGCAAGGGAGGTGAGGAAGTGGAGCTTGGAAATGAAAAGGGAGAAGGTGTGAGGCAACCGAGCAGAAACTGGAAATGGCAATGCAAAATGGACCAGATCGAGAAAGACCGTGTGGGGATTACGACAATGCCCGCACTGGGTTTCGGCCCATCCCGCCGCCGTCCCTGGATCGTGGGGCGGAAGCCTGTCGGATATTCGGTGGGATGTTGACGGAGGCCGCGCGAGGGCCTCTGGGGGGATGTTTCTAGGCCTCTGTTTTTGACAATTCTGGGCCGTCTGGTGCGCCCCTGGGGCCGCCTCGGGGCCCCCGTGGGCGGGCATCCTCATTGTTGTCGTTTGGCGCATCTCCATCAAAGGCCTCATGCTTTGCCTCTGTCAGCCGTTTTCCTGTCCTCCTCCTCCTCCTCCTCCTCCTCCTCCTCCTCCTCCTCCTCCTCCTCGGTCTCCTCGACGGGCTGCTGGCGACCATCGTGTTCCTGGAAGGCCTTCCGGGCACATGACAGCGTGGGCCGTGTTGGGGGCCTCGGTTCCAGGGTTGCCCAAACGAGCCTGCAAGACCCGAAGGACGGCCCGCTGGAGGCATGTGCAACATGGCGGTCATGCTTGGCAGGGAGATGGAGGAGGCGCCTGGTAACGAAACGTGAGCTGCAGGAGCTGGAACGGCCACGGCAAAGCGCTGCGCCGAATTGGGGTTCGGTGGGGCGGCGCGGACAATCCTCCTCATCTTTGCCCTCCTTGTCGGAACGGCGGAGACAATCATGTTCCAGGGAAGCTTTCCGCGAACATGATGGTGTGGGACCGCATTGGCATCCCCGTGGAGGTGTCTACGGTGGGCATCGGTGACCTCCCTGGATGGCCACCGCGCGACTGGCCACTTAGGCCGCCATCGTCACGGTTGGCCCGAAAAGCTGCAGAGGCACGCTTGCTGTTGGGGAACACTGTTGGACCAACACTATACATTAATACCCGCTCGAAGACTCCCATTCATCATATATGACTTTGGGTGTATATACATATGCATCTGCATACACATTTACACATACGCTTATATATATATATATATATATATACGTATATACGTATATATACATATATATATATATATATGTATATATATACATATATATATACACATACATACATACATACATGCATGCATGCATACATACATACATACATTTATATACATATGGGTTCCACCCACCCAGAGACCCCCACTCGTTTTTCACATCTCATCTTGGGCGGATGTAAGCTTGAATGGGTTGCTTCGGCGGCCGTTGCATGTCACCACCAGAGAGAGCACCACTTACAGAAAATATGGCAGTTCTCTGGAGCCGAACCATCACTGATGTGACAGAGGGGGAAACACTGCAAGTCCAATTTTCCCATAATTCCAATTCTCTGAGGCCCAACCCTCGTCGATGCGGCAGAGGGGGAAACGAAGGTTCGGCTTCAGAGAATTGGCAATTCTCTGAAGCCGAACCTTCGTTGATGTGGCAGAAAAAAAAAACGTTGTAAAATCCAATTTTCAATATTTGTCCAATTCTTTGGGGCCGAACCCTCGTTGATGTGGCAGGGGAAAACGCTGTAAAATTACATGTTTCACATGTTTCCAATTCTCTGGGGCCGAACAACGCTATATCTCTGCCACATCAACGTGGATTCGGCCACAGAGAATTGGAAACATTAGAAACATTTGATTATACAGCGTTCTGCCGCATCAGCGAGGGATCGGCCCCAGAGAATAGAAAACACTCGAAAACATTGAGTTTACAGCGTTTTCTCTCTGCCGCGTCAACGATGGTTCGGCAGCAGAGACTTGGGAAAAATTGAAAATTGGATTTTACAGCATTTCCCATTCGTTCATCCAGAAACGATGCCTGTGGTTCATGCGTCAGGGGGGAAATGGGAGGAGGAGGGGGAAGAGGAGGAGGAAAAGGAAAAGGAGGAGGAGGAGGAAGAGGAGGAGGAGGAGGAGGAACAACCCCGCTCCGAACATCTTATTTCCCCATTCTGGAGCGCCGATTATGAAGAAGAGGACGGCGTCGACGCTGTTGCCGTGAATCTCGCCATCGGACACGGCGGCCAGCAGGTTCCCGCGCGAGCCGCTGCGCTGCGCGCGCGGCTGAAGATGGGCGACGCGCCAGCGTGCCGGCGGGGCTCCTGTCCCGAGGGATCGCGTGGAGCTCCGCCGCTGCCCACGCCTGCGTCCACCTCCTCGAGGGGGGTCCCATTGCTGGCCTTCGCTGGCACCGCCACTGTCGAACAGTGGGTCGCGCTGCGCAGCGGGTGGCGACGCAGCGACTGAGAGCGCGGTTCCTGTCGGAGTTTGTGCTGGTAGCCGTCCCCATGGGGGAGTCCAGGGGCGTCTTGGCGTCATCTCGCTGCGATGTTTCAAGCCGCCTGGAAAGGGCGTGGAGCCTCTGGGACGCCTCTTTCTTCCGACGCTGCAAGGCTGATTTTATCGCTGTCGCCCTTTAAGGCCTCCGGCGCCTTGAAGCGCCCGCGACGCTTTCAAACTCTCCCCAAGACGGCCAACTGGGCACCCACGAAAGCCTCAAGACGACCCAAGAGAGCTCCTAGAGAAAGCAAGAGGCGCCCCAGAAGCTCCATGCCCTTTCCAGGCGGCTTGAAACATCGCAGCGAGATGACGTCAAGACGCCCCTGGACTCCCCCATGGGGGCGGCCAGAGTCGTATGATGGCCCCGCTGCCAGCGGAAACTCCGACAGGAACCGCGCTCGCAGTCGTTGCGTTGCCACCCGCTGCGCAGCGCGACCCGCTGTTCGATAGTGGTGGTGCCAGCGAAGGTCAGCCATGTGACCCCCCTCGAGGAGGCGGACGCACGCTCGAGCAGCGGCGGAGCTCCACGCGATCCTTCGGGACAGGAGCCCCGCCCGCACGCTGGCGCGTCGCCCATCTTCAGCCGCGCGCGCAGCGCAGCGGCTCGCGTGGGAACAGGCGGGGTCTGATGGCCGCCGTGTCCGATGGCGAAATTCACGGCGACAGCGTCGACGCCCTTTTCTTCGTAGTCGGCGCTCCAAAAAGGGGAAATAAGATGTTCGGAGCGGGGCTGCTCATCCTCCTCCTCTTCCTCTTCCTCCTCCTCCTCCTCCTCCTCCTCCTCCTCTTCCTCCTCCTGATCCTCATATTTCCCCCCTGACGCATGAACCAAAGGCATCTTTTTTGGATGAATTAAAGGAATTGCTGCAACATCTATTTTCCATGTTTTCCAATTCTCTGCGGCCGAACCATCGTTGACGCGGCAGACAGAAAGCGCTGTAACATCCAACTTTTAGCCCTCGTTGATGCGGCAGAAAGAAAACGCGAAAAAAACAGATTTTTCAATTTTTCCAATTCTTTGATGTGGCAGAGAGAGGAAGCTGAAAAATCCAATTTTTCAAATTTTCAAATGTTTCGAATTCTCTGGGGCCGAACCCTCGCTGATGTGGCAGAAAGAAAAGGCTGTGACGCCAGATTTTTCTATTTTTTCCAATTCTCTGGGGCCGAACTTTCGTTGACGTGGCAGAGATATAGCGCTGTTCGTCCCCAGAAGATTGGAAACATAGGAAAAATGAGTTTGCAGTTTTTCTCTCTGCCGCGCCAGCGAGGGTTCGGCCCCGGATATTCTTATATACGTTTAAAAAATGATGTTACATCTTTCTCTCTTTGCCGCATCAGCGAGGGTTTGGCTTCAGAGAATTGGGAAAATGGGAACATTGGATTTTACAGCGTTTCCCCTCTGCCGCATCAACGAGGGTTGGGCCTCAGAGAATTGGAAAATGTTGAGAAACTCTCGCGTGAAGATGTGGTTGCGATCTCGCTGCAGCAGAATGCCGATGCTGAGTGCGACGACCAGCGATGGAGTCTGGGCCGCATATCAAGATATCGAGCCCTGTGAGGGAGAGCAGCAGATGCCATTGCCTGGTCTAGCCGAGTATGCTCATTCTGTAAACTCGGGGAACAAACAGATGCAATGAAAGCGTTTGCGAATGCCCATGGCGGTGCCAATAAACCAGGTCGATATGTGGACGTGTATATATATATATATACGTGGCTACATATATATATATATATATATATACACCTACATACCAAAGCAGGCTTCGGGCGGGCCCATGACCACGACCACGGGTGCACATGGGTGAACAGGGGCTCCATGGGCGCCGCCCCGGCGCCCCAAGTGGCTTCGCGGTCGCGCAAAGAGCCCGCGCACTGGTGCGACAGACGGCCCACGAGGCTTTCAAAACGGCCCCGAGATGGCATCCAGGAGGGGGGTCATGAAGCGAAATTTTCAAATGCCTCGCTTGAGGAACCCCCCCGGAGTTTTCCACGCGGCGCCTGGGCGGCCCCGGGCAGGCTCCAGAGGGCGCCCGAGGCCCCAAGCGAGTGCCCGGAAAACACAAATCAATAATTTCGCTAAGATTGTTCAATGTTTTCGGCGCCCTGTCTTGCACGACATCCTGACACTCCGCGTCGGCCCACAAGGCCTCCAACGCCGCCTCAGGACGGGCCCGGCGGCGCCCGGAAAGGCGCCAGGATGGCCCGACGAAGTTCCACGACGCCCCAGGGGGCGCCCAAGACGGCCCACGAGGCTTTCAAGACGGCCCTGACATGACATCCAAGAGGAGGGCATGGACCGAAATTTCGAACTCCCCGCCTCCTGAAGCTCCCCCGAGGCTTGAAGAAGGCGCCAGGACGGCCCTGGGCAGGCTCCAGGTGGCGCCCGGGGCCCCAGACCAGTGCCCCTAGAAGCAACAATTTGTGATTTCGCTACGGTTTCCCATTATTGTTCGGACCCCCCACTGTCCGAGCTTCCGACAATCAACGACGGCCCAGGAAACCTCCAACACAATTCCAGGACGTGCCCACAAGCTCCCTGGAGGACCCGGAACGGCCGAACAAAGCTCCGTCACGACCCCAGCGGCCCGAGGCGGCCTCCGAGGCCCTAACGACGCGAAGACGGCCCCAAGATGCTTTCCACAAAGGGGGGCACGAACCGAAATTTCGAACCTTTCGCCGCAAAATGCCCTAAGAAGGCGCCCAGATGCTGCCGCGGGGCCCCAAGAGAACCACAGGAGGCCCTCCCGAGAGCGACGCCAGTGGCCAGCTACGCACGAGCCGAAGCACCTGGAGCGGCGCGAGGCGCCCCGCGCATATCTGCGGCTGAGCGCAAATCGATTTGCAGGCGCCGAGGCCGCCTCGCAGCCGTCAGCCTCACGAAGACGAGCAAGTTTCAATTCCTTCGCTGCAGGGTGAAATGCATTGGCAGGGGGCGCAGCATGTTCCTGCCAGTGCAACAGCAACCTAAATCATCCTGCAATGTTTGGCGCAATGCTTGGCTGGGTCGTGCTACTGCGAAACTTCGGCGTCATCGCAGTCGAGCAGTCGCAATCGAAACTCGTGTATCACGTCGCCGTTGTCTCCCGGGCTGGCGCGGGTGAGAGATCAAGCCCGTCGAGCAAGCGAGTGGCCCTGCAGCGAACGCGGTGCCCTTGGCCGCCCGCCCCGACGAGCAGATTGCCGGGGCGCGAGGCCCGGCGCCGACCGCGTCGCGGCCAGATGCGCGTCGCCCCCGCGAGAAAGGACGACATGCAGCGACAGATAATATCCAGCCTGCCAATCGGCAATGCCTCATCCTCCACTGCCGCTTCGCGCGTTGCGTCGACCTGCTGAATATCTGTCGACGAGGGGCATTGCACATGAAAGGCGCGAGCAATTGACGCCGCGGCGACCCTCGCGCGCTCGCCCTTGATCCCGGGCCCCCCCCCCCGCCGCGCCTCATAACACATCGCGCATCAATCGAGGAAGACCGCCTCGATCGCCCGGGCCGGGGGGTCGCGGTCATAGCAGCTGCGCGCGACCAGCAAGGGCCCAGATGCGCGCGCGAGCGCGAGCGCGCCGGCGCTCAAGATGCGCCCGCACATCGTGATCAAACTCAGCATGCATAGGAATCAATGCGCCACAAACGCACTCCTATTTCAAGAAAATGCAAAATTACGGAACGAAGGAACTCGACGCCGAAGCGCGCATCACCCTCGCCCCATTGACCATCTTGAACTTGCGAGATTTCATGTCGGCACAACGGGCGAATCAAGGATTTGACTTTTGAGGCCCGCCGCGCGCGCGGACCCCGCGCGCGCCCCCATCGCGCGCGAGCGCTCCAAGATGCCACCGCGAACGGGCAGCTCGAGGCCAGGGGCGAAAATCCACGACCACTGGAAGCAGAAGAGCACGAACAGGAGAAAACAATCAAGGGGGCCACGTAAACCTCCTGGGCCCGGATCGGAAGGCCGGCTGGGACTCTGAATGATGAAAAAGACGGCTCACATGGCATGGCCTGCTCACAGTCGTCGCGTCCCGGCCCCGCTGGCCCCGCGAACGGGTCGAAGGAGATAGATCCCCCCCATCGCGGCCCGGACAACGCCCTCCTGGCCATGAAGGATGAGCCGTGGTGTCGCAACGGGGCGTCATAGTGCTCTGTCTTCGCCCTGGTGACCGTCTCAATCATCGCACGCGTGCCCTCCGCCCTCGATCTCCGGCGTCGAAGGCCGTCGAGCGCAGGGTCGAAGGCGAAATCCGCGCGCGAGCAGCAATGCAACTCGAGCAGCTCTACCACCTCGCCCGCGGATCTGAAATGGGCGAGCCCTTGAAACCCTCTCACTCCTATGCGGGGGCATGCCGCGTCCAGCCGGCCAGCTCTGAGCCGGTCGACTGCGCCCTGCCCCCGCCACGCGCCCACCCGTGGTCGTTGACGAACATTGCGCGGAAGATCACCATATATGAGCACGCGCTTCCGCGACCTGGTGGCCCCGTGGGTCTCGTCGCGAAATGTCCTTCCATATTAAGCAATTGCTGAGCCCTTCCGCGCCCTCGGCATTTTCGTGCTCGACCAAGTGGCGTTTGCCGATTCTGGGCATGCTGGCGCTGGCTGACCTCTTGGACTCGCCCGGCAGCCGCAGGCGAACGGCGCTATCCCAATGGGCCCGGCGTTGAGCAGCGGCGAGGACACAGCGGGGCAGGAACCGCCCCAATCCACGCGCAGGCGAACATAACCATTGAATTCGCGCCCCCACCTCCGCGCCGCCAGCTGAACTTCCAGTCGCCAAACGCAGAATGCCGCGCTCGATATGGAAGTCCGCAACAGCGTCGTTGATCGCCGCCGTCTTCTCCTGCGCCCTCGCGTCCAAAGCCGCGGCGAGAGCGCGATCAATCGCCCTGTGCTGTGGACTGAACGCAAGGGGGGTATATTGGAGGACCTGCTCTTACGAGCAGAGCTCGGCAAAGACTGGCGCGAGTTCTGTCGTCGGCGTCGCGCCCAGACCCCCGGCCCTCCTAATCGTTGATCTCGCATCTCTCGCGGCTTCCTTCACCCGCGGCGGCGCGGACTTCTGGCGCCGATCACGCCGCTGACTTGCTGGCGTGGAACGGCCTTTCCGATGCTGCTGATTTCTCTTTCGCCGTCGACCGCAGTCGGACTCCAACGCCGCGGCAAGCAGAGGAAGCTGGCACGATTCGACTGGTCGATGGCAAAATGCAGCCGACGGCGGCGCGGGCGCGGCTGCCGGGGGCGGCCGCCCTCGAGCCCCCCGCTCCGCTGCGCCCGAGGTTCTGATCTCAGTGGCAGGCTAGAGCCCTGCGCCAGAATGGCAACGGATGAGGAGGGGAGGTCGGGTCAGGTCATGGCCGTTGGGGGTCTCTGCGTTTTGCTGTAGAGGGCTTGCAGCAGTTCGAAGCAGGCCCTCGGGCGCGTTGCCAATCCTGGGGGCAAGCCTGGGGCGCCCCATCCCCTGGTTGACACCGGGTGCTGGGCGCCCCGCCGGCAGTGAGACCCTGCCGGGTGGACCCACTTGAGCGGCAAAAACAGGAGGTTAGCGCTGCTGCCAACGCGCAGCGCGCGCCCCCCTTGGATGGGGCCAGGCAACAGCGGGCCAACCGCCGCCTCCGCGCGCCCTCGCCTCCACCGCCCCTTCTCGCCCTCCCCGCCGCCCCAGGCCCCTGTTTCCGACGCGCCAAATGCGCGCGGCCGCTTGCCTACCTTCTGTTGATGTTCCTCTTCTTCGGGCGTCAATGCCGTTATTTTCTTGCGCGATGCTCCCGCGGGGTATAGATCTATGTGCGTTCGCCATTGTGTTCGGCGCCAACGAACCTCCACGTTTGCAGACGCTCGTTTGTATGATTTTCCCTTCCCAAGAGGAGGTGGGCGATGGCGTCCTCTATGTCGGCGAATGCCGCTTGTGCTCTGGATGCCGAGTACTTGATTGGTGTTCCTCTTTCCAAGGCCATGGGGCATCTCTGCTTCTGCGAGATGGCGATGGCTTCTCTTCCGTTAAACGATGGCAAACACTGTGGCTCAAATCCGTTCGGCGCTGCATCGGCGCGGCCTCCATCGACGAAGCTTTACAAACAATGTTTCGCCATGCGCATGTTGGTCTCCTGCTGGAAACGCCCGGCAATGTAAAACAATGCATGCGCATTGATCTGCATGCGTTTGGATTTGTTTTACCCGGCCCGCGAACCTGTGCAGTCGATTGCGCGCTAAATCTGCTCTTTGGCATGTCAAATGGCGCGCGGTGCGCCCGCGTTCAAACTGATGGCAATTGCATGTGTTTGCTCGGCTGAGGGCGTTCGGACATGCAGCACATGTCCTCCGCTTCTCTTAGGCCATCCGTCTCCCTCCGCATTGCGCGTTCGCTCGCCGCCTTCGCTCGCGCCCCGAGGAGGGGGCCAGGTGGGGCGGGAGGGGGGGGGGGCAGGGGCGGGGGGGGGGGGGGGGGGGGCGCGGAACGGCGAGAGCCCAGCATCGCGTTTCCTTTGAATATGACGTAGCAGCCCGATGGGAAGCAACTGGCGCAAAGTGGATCCACGTGCCCATAATTCAGCATACTTGGAAACGTGCTGATGTTGACAGTCGGCCAGTGGATCCGGTTCCTGGCCTGTTTCTTCAAATGTCGAGGGGGCCCATGTCTGCAGAAACTTTTTTTGTTTTGTCATTGTTTTCAGAAGCTTCAAACTGTTTAACTTGACTTCCTGAGTATTTCGCGAGTGCGTGCGACGTATCCTCGTCTTGCACTCTTGCTTTCCGAAGGCGCGCTGTCGAATCGACGTGCGTCGCAAGAAAGCATGGCGGCGGCAACTGCGGTGGCGATAACAACGCGGTGAGCGGAATGAGCTGCGTGCGCTGGAACATCCCTGACTTCTCCTGCCCCCAGCAATGAACTGGTGAGGGCCTGGGTGCGACGGCTGGGGTGCGATCCTGGACTCCGAACGGCTGGAGGAGGAGGGGGGAAAAGGGAGAGGAGTTCAGCTCAGTTCCCAAGTCCACCAAGACCGTTCGTGACTAGAAAAAACGTTTCTGGCTCGGGTTGGGGTGTTCGAATCATTGCTCGACCCCCCGTAGTCGCCTCGCCTTGCGGCAACCATGCTGCTGCCTGACTCCCATCTGGGAATCAGTGAAGAACAGTCCCTTAAACCCCAACCACTCCATGTGTTGCGTGGGCCATATGAGGAGGCGCAAGCGCCGTTTCCCAGAAGGCCCACAACGGGCACAGGGAGGGGCCCCAGGGCCCGCGGAGAGCAGAGGGGCACGGGCGGAAAAGAACCCCCGTCAGGAGGAGTAACGTGGGCAGGCGGCAAGCTGAACTACCCCACTGTGGGTCCAGCGCGGGAGCGCGGCCGCGGGCGAGGGTGCTCATTCACCTTTTCTGGCCTTTGCCGCCTCGAAGCTGGCGACTGCGATTGCCCCGCGGGGCTCGGCTCATCTTGATGTGCCCGCCCATCCCGCGAATTGCTTCACTGAGGTGGTGCTCCGCTGGAATCCACGTGCCCTGGATCTGCAGCGTCTCCGTCGGGATTTCGAGCGGACTGACCATCGGGTGCGACTTGGTGTCGTCGTGGCTCCCCAGATCCTTGAGAATCGCCTCGGCTGCCTGTGGCGCGCGAGGAAGAATAATATTGCATTTGAGCACGAAGGTCATGCGATTATTGGGCTCGGCTCCTGGGCGGCCGACTGCCGGTAAAGCCACGAGTTTCTTCCCCCGAGAATACCATGATCACGGGCCCGGTCTTGTCCATCATCAACGACAGCATTCTGCATTAATAATAGTGCTGATACCACACGATCGTGTGACGAGGGGCTCTCGTTAAACACCAGGTCGGTAACATCCGAAACTGTCGATGATGAGCTCATCTTCGATGACGTCGCCGCTGCTCCACTGTCGGGCGCCGCACAGAACAATAACGTCGTGGGACTGGTACTCGGCAAAGATGTATGCGAGCCTGGAGTTGCGTTAGGTCGGGCCTGTCCCCCTACAGGTGGGATTTTCGACGAAAAATGAAAAATACACCCAAAATGCCCTAAAAAGGTAAAACAATACTCAAACATAGACCCCAGACTATGTTTGGAGTATTTTTCTACTATTTTGAAGTATCTTTTATTTTTCGTCGAGAATCCTCCTGTAGGGGGGCAGGCCCGACTTAAGAGTTGCGGCTCGCAGCGCAGGGGTTGAAAAGCCAAACATCCTGAGCAACCCAGGAGAAGCCTCGACTCGCGGGCGAGCCGCCGCCATGGCCGCGGCTGGGGGCTGAAGGGCCCCTGCGAATGCGTGGACCTCGAGGCGTGTGAGGTGGCATGGTGTGATCTCGCAGGCTGCTGGGCCACCTGGAGGAGGAGGAGGAGGAGGAGGAGGAGGAGGAGGAGGAGGAGGAGGAGGAGGAGGAGGAGGAGGAGGAGGAGGAGGAGGGGGAGGAGAAGGAGGAGGAGGAGCAGGAGGAGGAGGAAAATGAGGACACATCTGACACTCCTGTCTTCCAGCTATCGGTTTTCATTGCGATTAATCATCTTCCATCCGCCGATTGGGACGCCCTGGAAGATTTTTACTCCTAAATGGCAGATGCAGGACGTGGCCCCTCGAAGCAGGATGACGAGGGATGGAGCGGGATGGAGGTAGGATGAGGAACATCTAGGAACCAGGAGGAGGAAGAGTTGAAGCGAGGACGGTGGGGCAGAAGGGAGAAACGCACGAGTACCCAAATCCCCAACGTCGTCTTTCTTCACAACGTCGACCCTTAGAGGTCTGGACCCCGTCCCGCAGGGCCGGTTTTTCATCCAGGATCGTTTTCTGCTGGTCCCGAGGCTCACCGAGGGCACCCACAGGCCGATAACAGCTAAAAACCGCCCGCTCCAATTTTTCTGAAGCATCGGATCTCTGGGTATAGAGCTATGAAAAAGAGGTTGCAAGGAAACGGCGAAGGAGGAAGAGGAGGAGAAGAGGACCAAGTCCTCTGTCCACGCCTCCTCCTGCAGATCCGCGCCCTCCTGCCTCGGCTTCCGCCGCTTGCCCTTGCGTTGGGCCTCCTTGCGCCCAGGGAGCGGGGGGAGGCGGAAGAAGATGAAAAGGAAGGCAGGAATAAGACGAAGCCAAAAAGAGGATCAACTCGGGTGGTGGTAAATCGAGAATATTTGAGATCTGACGGCTCTGGAAGACTTCTCGGGCGCCGCGGCCTTCTCAGAACGTTCCGGAAAGCTCTGAGAGCGTTCCGGGACGCTCTGGAACGGATTTGTCCTCGTCGTAGCCCCGCCCGAAGAAAGGTTGAGGGCGGAGGGGCGATAGACGAGGAAGGAGAAGGAGGGGGCATGAAGAGCAGGATGAGGCAGGAATCTGACGGAGAGTGGGGAGAGAAGGAAAAGGGGTCAGAAGACGGGGTGCGAGGAGGCGTGGAAAAGAGCAATTGGCGGTGGAACGTGATGACACTTGGAGCTTAGGAACAGGTTACGGGGTTGACACGAAGGGACGGGGGAGGAAGTGAGGTACAGAGGGAAAGGGGGAGGCGAGAGGAGGGAATCAGAGGAGAAAGAAAGCAGGATGACGAGGAACGAGATGGATACGGTGGTCATGGGAGAAGAAGTACACTTTAGAATCGCCTGATGGAGCGGATCGTAATCAACGAACACAATCTATACCCTGCCGCGAATCTTAGAGCGTCGCAGCCGCCAGAAGGGACGGACCGCACCCAACTTCGAACGAGACTCCCTGAGTTTCTCACGAGATCACTAACAGCTTGTCATGAGCTCCTTGATACACCTCTGGCACTATCAGTGGGGATCCTCTGCGGAGTTCTCGTGGGAAGCTACAACAACGGTTGTTCCGAAAAGTTTTCTCGATTGGCTTCCAGAGGGTGTTTCTAAATAGGCTTGTCGTAAAACATCTTGAGAGGGCTCGCCCTGGCATCCACAAATGAATAAACCAAAGGCGAACGCCACAGAAAACAGCCCCAGCACAATCCCAACCAGGGATCACGGCGACGGACCCCACCAGACCCCACCAGACGTCCGTCCCCCCAGAGAGCCTTCGGCGAGTCGCAGCGCACGAGGGCCCGAAGACGATCTCTGGGGGGCGTGAAACCTCAACCTGGCGAGGAACTCAAAACCAAATGCGGTTGCGAGCAACGCAGTTGTGAGTACTTATCATCTTCAGTGGAGCCCCCTACGGGGCCACGAAGCGTGTGTCAGGGGAGTGCAGACATGGGCGCGGTGAGCGCACGCGAACGCAGCCACAAGGGCCCTCGGTGGAGCTCCCGTTTGGGGCCACGAGGCGTGCGAAAGGTGTGCCCACAGGGGTGCGGTGTGCGCGCGCGAGCGCAACCGCTGGGGCCTTCGGTGGAGCTCCCTGCGCGGCTATGCATCGTGAGAGGGGTGTGCCGACATGGTTGGCTGATGCGGAGGGCGGAGGCAGGGAATACCAATCCATACCATGGAGGGAGTCCGTCGAAACAAAACGAGTTAGTCCGAGGAGGAGTCCCCGTCCCCGCGACGGGGCGCGTGCGCGGGCGTCCGCGGGTGCGGGTGCAAGGGCGAGGGGCAGAGGCAGGGATGGGAGGAGGGAGGAGTGAAAAAGGAGGAGGCGAGAAGGAGGGACGCGGAGCGCCGTCTCTTCAAACCGAAGAGATGGCTGGGAAAGACCGTACACCCCTGACCTCCAAGGGCGTACTGAAGGATCGGGGAGGTCCGAGTCGACACGGATGAGGAGGAAGAGGAGGAGGAGGAGGAGGATACGCTGGAGGACGTCGACAAGTCGACGAGCAAGAGGGGAGAACTAAGGAGTAGCAGCAGAAACAGGAACAGGAGGACGACGAGCACAGGGGGAATATTCAGGATGAACAGGCAGGAGAGGGAGGAGGAGCATGTGCCGTCGCTGTGGTACCAACGCCGTCAGATCGCAGCAGACGCAGGAAGACGGGGGGCGAACACAAGGGGGGTGGAGGACAAGGAGGACGGGAGGCGAGCACGATGAGCAGGAGGACGGGGACGAACGTCAAGAGGATAACGCCTTGTGGCCGTCGTGATGTCTGTCTGTTCGCCCCCGCCCCTGCCCTGGCGTTTCGCCCTTGCCCACGGGCCACCTCGCCCTGGCGACTCGCCCCCGCCCCCTCGCCTCGCCCTCGGCCTGTCCCCATCTCGCCCCTTGGCATCGCCCTCGGCCTGAATTTCTTTGCGCCCCCACCCCTCGCCCTCGGACCAAGGCTCGAGGGAGGACCGAGGCTCGAGGGAGGATCGAGGCCCGAGGACCAGCGCGCCACCGCATTGGCCGCCTGCCGGCGAAGGCCGCCTGCTGCCAGGGGCCGGGCGTCCTCCCACTCCGCGTGGTCGCCGTCGACGCCCCAGGGCTCCTCCTCCGCCCAGGCCTGCGGGCGCAGGGCGCGCGGCGGAGCCGCTTCGAGCCCGGCCCTCCGCCACCGCACGGCGTCGCAGGGAGGTGGTCCTGGAGAGCTGGGCCCTCCTCCTCCTCCTCCTCCTCCTCCTCCTCCTACCTCATTCTCCCACCTCTCCTCCTCCTCCTCCTCCTCCTCCTCCTCCTCCTCTTCCTCCTTCTCCTCCTCCTCCTCCTCCTCCTCCTCCTCCTCCTCCTCCTCCACGAGAGCGGGCGCACTGCCAACTGCACCTCGGCAGCTGGCTCGCTCGGCGTCCATAGGCGGGGCTCCAGAGACCGTCCGCCGGCGGCTCCGGTGGTGGTGGGGGGGTCACGCTTGGGGGAGTGTCGTGGAGGGGGCGGCAGCGGGGAGGGTGGTGGCGGGGTGGTAGCGGGGACGGGGGGCGAGGGGGTGGTAGCGGGGAGGGGGAGGCGGCGGGGAGGGGCTGTGGGGGGGACTGGGGGCGGGTCGGGGGAGAAAAGGGTGGAGGGGGAGGGGAGAAAGGGGGAGTAGGGTATGGAGGCACGGGGGGGGCGAACGGAGGGGAGGTGGCTAGGGTGGAGCGGGGAGAGAAGGGGACGGGGCAATGGAAGGGGAACGTCGCCTCCTCCCTCGTCGTTGTCGTCGTCGTCGTCGTCGTCGTCGTCGTCGTCGTCGTCGTCGTCGACGTCGTCGTCGTCGTCGTCGTCGTCGTCGTCGTCGTCGTCGTCGTCGTCGTCGTCGTCGTCGTCAACCTCCTCCTCCTCCTCCTTCTCCTCCTCCTCCTCCTCCTAGTCCTCCTAGTCCTCCTCCTCCTCCTCCTCCTCCTCCTCCTCCTCTCCAGATTCCCTCCTCCTCCGTCTCTCGATGATTTCCCCTACAAGTAGTTAACACTTCTGTGCGCCCCGCCCCAACCCCACCGTAGCCATTTTGGCTCAAGTGTCGGGCCCGTCGGCTGGCACGAACGGTTTGTCGCGCGCGCGGGCCGCGCGCGACGATGCGGCGCTGAACGGTGCACATGCGGTGCATGCTGCTGGGCGGCCATGCCATCGCGGGGCAACCGGGCTGGCAGGCGTGGCTGTGCGTCGCGCTGCCCTGCCTCCCCGCAGGCTGGGGTGGAGCCTCTGCGCTGCCCAGTCGCGCCAGGAGCGGGTGGGGATGTGCCCTTGGCACCTGGCTGCTGGGCAGCGCCGGCTGGGGAGGGGCTTGCCGGCGACGCCGCGGGCGGCAGCACCGGGGCGGGCGCGGAGCCCCCTGGAAGCGCCGATGCGGACGCAGGCGGCTGCACCGGGGGTGGCGCAGAGCCCCCCGGAAGCGCCGATGCGGCGGATCCCGTGGGCCACTTCGGGCGCCGGCCCCAGCGACCCCTCCCGGCGAAGGCCCGGCCGGGCTTGAGGCTGGCTCCCGCGGAGGGAGTGCCGACGACGGCGCCGAGGACGGCGACGCTGCGGCCGGCCCAGAAGGCCCCCCCCAAGCGGGGGAAGGCGCTCATGCGCGGACGGGACACGCCCCTGCCCCCTGCGCCGAAGAGCCCGAGCGAGCCCGCAGCCCACTTGGACCGACCGTCCCCGCATTCCAATATTCCTACCACGAAATGTTCTCAGAGCCCAGAAATGTTCTAATCATAAAAACAATGTTCTTAGAACATAAGCCAGGTGTGTTAAAACGAGACAGCTTCCGCCAGACATGTTCTAAGAACATTTCGTGGGAACCACAGAAGGTTCTTAGAACATTGTTTGGTAGGGTCTTAGGCACGCCAGGTAGCTTCGCCACTGCTTGACCCACTGGCTGGCAAGGGGCCGGCGGCGCAGGTCGCTGGGCGCCGCGCGCGCCGGCGCAAGCTCCAGCAGCGCCCGGGTGCCGAGCCGGCGCCGGCGCTGGCAGCGGGAACGCAGGCCGAAAGCGCGGCCACCCCGCCCGCCGCACCGCGCCCGCCGGAGCAGCCGCACGCGCGGCCGCTCCCCATGCAGGGTGGTGGGGCAAGCGCCCGGAGCCCGCCGAGGCCTGCGGCCCCGACCTTGGCGGCCGCGCGCAGCCCAGGCGGCGCCGACGACGCACCGCGAGCGCGCCCCCAGCGCTTCCCCCGCAACGGCAGCCTCAGCAACTCCTCCTCGGCAGCACGGGCGCCCGGGCGGCGCCGCGCGCAGGAGCAGCTCCCCGCGGGAGGGACGCAGCTCGCAGGGCCAGCCGCGGAGGAGGAGGCGGCGGCGGCCGCCCCGCGCAGCAACGGCAGCAGCGGTTCAAAGAGCAGCTCAGGCAGCTCCCCGGCGGCGGCGACGCGGACTCCCAGGGCAGCTCCGCCCGAGGCGGCAGCCCCAGGAGCAACGAAGGTTCCGACGGCAGCTCCGCCCGCGGCGTCAGCGCCGGAAGCTGGGGCTCTGACGGCGGCCCCGCCTGCGGAAGCGGCGCCGAGGAAGGGGGGCCCGACGGCAGGGGGCAGCGCCCCCCGCCGAGGCGGTGACGGCGGCGCTCCACGCGAGCGGCTGGAGCTTCCCGGCTAATGGGGTCGCGGCGGGGGTCCTAGCCCAGGCGGCGACCGCTGGCGCAGAGAGCCGCTGGCTCTCCCGCTGGACGCTGGCGAGCACCCCATCGAACGCGAGTACGACGGCTCGACTGGGCGTTGCTCGCAGGCGAGCCGGACTCGGCCCGCGCTCCGGCACCCCTGCTCCGGCCTCTCCGCGGGTAGAGCCTGCGGGGCTGGGGGGCCAGGAGCTGGCGGAGGGGCGCGAGCCCCCGGCCGCGGCCAGACCCCTCCGGGCGCAGGGCCGGGCGGCCCCAGCTGGGCAGGAGCCGGGCAAGCGGCGGCTCTGTGCTGACTTGCTGACGGCTGAGGAGGCGGCCGCTTGGCTCAGCGCCCCGCAGGAGGCGGCGACGCTGCCAGCAGGGCCGGAGCAGGGGCCGCCACTGGCGGCGCGGCGGCAGCGCGCGCGGCCGCGGAGGCCGCTCAGGCGGTGGCCCTGGCAGACGCGGCGGCAGCCCGCGTGGCCGCGGAGGCCCGCGCCGCGGAGGCTGCGCGGGCGGCGGCCCTGGCAGCGGCCGCGGACGCAGCGGCCGAGGAGGCGACCGAGGCGGTGCGCGCGGAAGTCTACGCCGTCCTCCGTCCAGGTCGCCGCGCGACACCTCGGCGTGGCCGAGGACCGGCGCCTGCCCGCGGCCCGCGGCCGGGTGGGCCGGCAGGTGTCGCGCCTGGCGGCGCCAGAGCTCCTCGGCCTCGCCGAGGTGTTGGGCGCCGTAGGTTTGCCGACTGCGCGTAGCCGCAGCTGGCGCGGGCAGAGGCCAGCTGGCCGCGCGGGCCGGCGCGCCTCCCTTGCCCTCCCCTCTCCCCCTCTCCCCCCCCCGCGCCTGTGTCGTTGTCGTGTCGTCTCTCGTCCCCGTCGTCGTGTCGTGTCGTTTCCTGACTCTTGCCACGGGGCTCCTGTTGCGCTTGTAAAAAAATGCCCCGCCCCACCCCCTCCAGACGTGTCGGTAGGTGGGCGATTCGCCCGATAATTCCTCACCGTTCTGACCATGAAACTTGGCATTCGCGACAGAGGGCTGGTCCTTTTCAAAATGGGGCTCTTGTTTCTTGCTTTGATAGGGTCCCATTCATGTCAATGAATGGTTTTAACATTTTGTCGTATGACAGTGTCCCCAATGTGCGATGCCACACTGTTCTGCCGATTCTCCCCAAACTGATCGGACCTGGTGCTGCAATTACCACTGCTGGCCGATGCCCTGACGGAGCCGTGCCCAAACACGACCATACGATATCAAGACAGCCAAACTGCGGAGGTCGGGCGATCCGGGCGTAATCGCGTGCTCTCTGCAACGTGGCCATAACGACCAACACAAGCAGTAGGACTTTGCCGTCCAAGAGAAGCCATGGACAAATGCACCACAAAAACGACGATCGCTTCCATCGAAGAAAGAACAACGCCATAAACATAAACTGTTGGCGCTCTGCGCGGATTTCTTGGATCTGCGTTGGACCCCCCCTTCCTGGCGCGCGGAGCGCGCCAGGGGCGACGCCGGAGGGGCGGCGCCGGAGGCGCCGCCCGGGGGGGACCAGCGCGGATCTAAGAAATCCGCGCGGAGCGCTCCCCAAGTTTATGATGATAGCATTTTGTTGTTCTTCGAATTGCCGTCCAAGAGAAATCAGGGACACATGCAGAAAAAATGATGATCGCTTCCAAGTGTTCAGGATACAGTGGAGGCCAGTCCACTAGAAACCCGACTCTGAGACCCCCGACTCTGAGACCCAGGACGCCCCTTGACTTCTGGTGTGGGAACGCCACGCCTTCCGTGGCAAAACCCTGGACACCAAAGAACCCCACGGCACCCTGGAGGCAGGCAGGGTGTTTCTTGGCATGGACCTCCACTGTAAGGCGAGGGTCGGTCTACATGGCGGGGAACTGCTCGCTGCGCGTCGTTCTGGCACGTCCCTGAACGATGTGACACGCGGCGCCCCAACTGCCGCACAAGGTGGAGAGACAAATGCCACGGGACGCTCCACGCTCCTCCTCCTCCTCCTCCTCCTCTCCTCCTCCTCCTCCTTTTCCTTTTCTTTATAACTTACCTCTCCCTGTGGTATCCCGAGGCCAATTTTTAGGGCGGACCGGGCGTTTCGCCTGCGACTTCCTCACCATTTCTGGCCCTGAAACTTAAAACGGTCTTTTTTGAACACGAGCGTACGTGTGCACGCAACATTGAGGGCGGGTCGTTGGGTCGTTTTCAAAATCTGTCTCTCGCCTCAGCGCCGCGCACATTCGTTTTAAACAGTTGCAAGCGCTTCACGGATTGAGGGCGACCCAATTTCAAAATGTTTTGACATGCTTCAGGGTCTTCAATCGGTTGTCTTCCAACGAGGCAGTTCCCCCAATGGAAATGAACCATTAAATGGGGGCCTGTGAAGAGGAGGCTTGGAAGGAGGGGGCTATATCAACATCGCTGATGACTCTTGGGTCTACACTAATCCTCCTCCTCCTCCTCCGCCTCCTCCTCTTCGTCCCTCCCTCCTCCGTGCTCCGACTCCCCCCCCATCCTCCGCCCTCCTCCCCCCTCCCTGCCCCACGGTTAAATCGAGCGTGGCCCCCTACAGGGGGATTCCCGCCGAAACATAAAAAGAATCAAAACACGTTCCAACGTGGTCCACCAAACGCTCCGAACAGAATCCCCAGACTGTGTTGTGACTATTTCGGAGCACTTCCCCCCGTAGAGGGACGGGCCCGACTTGCCCCCGAGCTCCAGACCCCGCAGGCCTCCTTGGCGCCCCTGGGCCGGGCGCCCGCCGCCACCATGCAGGGGGCCCCGCCGCGCGCCGGGTCGCGCGCGCGCCCGCGTGCGCGCGGGGGGCGGCCTGGGCTGCACGGGCGCGGCAGGGTCAGTGCGGAGTCAGTGGGCCCGCAGCGTGAGGAGAGAGTGCAAATGGTTCTTGGGTCGCAGCTCTAGGCGTCTAGGTACTAGATCTAGGTCTTTAGGCTCTGGGCTACTAGATCTAGTTGCTGGCTCTAGTACCTAGATCTAGGTACTAGATCTAGCTCTAGGCTCCAGGCGTGCAAACAGACCCATCTCAGGCGTCTGGGTACTTTAGACTAGCGCTCCTGATCAGTTCCTGTCGAGTGGTGTGCCCTTCAGCTCCGTAGCTCGTCTACAGCTCGAGTTAAGTTAAGAAAGCCGACAGCACCTGCGCGATGCGGATGCAAGTAGGGAACCAAACTCTATACACCGACGCTTTTCCCGACCCTGCGCTGAAGTTCGCACATGAGCGCGGATTCTGGTGTACACGGGATCCTGGTGTATACATTGTCCGTTTTTCTCCCTTGGAAGACGGGGGAAAAGTATACACCACACCACCCCAGCGTCCTCCTCGACACTTGAAAAGTCGTGGGATTGAAAAATAGCCCGCCACTGGCAATGTATGTGTTCCAGTTTGCGAGCAAGGGCCGTTGACGCCCATTTCGAAGCTTTCCCAGCGGGGCGCGGCCAACGAAAGTGGCCAAGGATGGACCGAAGAGGCAAGGGTGCAAGGGTACCCTTGGTGAGGTTGCCCATCCTGACTCTGCGGGCTAACTGTAGCGAAACTCACCTTCATCTACCCCGTAAACTATTGATTCGCCTTGAGGCGCGCGGGGATGGCTCGCTCGCTGGAGTAACGCATGCCTGTGCGCGCACAACACATTCCCAGGCGGCGCGTGACCACAACTCGCTCTCTCGGGGGTTCTAGTGACACCCGCACGCAAAATCATCGCCACCCGGCTAGGGAAAAGGAACGCCCCAGGGGTGCTCCAAGCCCAGCCCAAGAGTGAGGATCTATGGGTCGCAGACCCCGAGATGGCACCGAACAAAGCACAAGACGCTCCGAGATAGCCCCAAGGTGGCCCAAGATGAAGGGCAGCCCCCAAAAGGTCCGAAGAAACCCTCCTGAGAGGCGTCCAGGAAGCCCCCAGAGGCCGCCCAGAGACTCCCGGGGCCCCAAGATGCTCGGACAGCTTACAGAGGGGCCTAGCAAAACATGATACTGACGTCTCCGCGTCAAGGGTACCCTTGGTGAGGTTGCCCATCCTGACTCTGTCGGCTAACTGCAGCGAAACTCACCTTCATCTACCCCGTAAACTATTGATTCGCCTTGAGGCGCGCGGGGATGGCTCGCTCGCTGGAGTAACGCATGCCTGTGCGCGCACAACACATTTCCAGGCGGCGCGTGACCACAACTCGCTCTCTCGGGGGTTCTAGTGACACCCGCACGCAAAATCATCGCCACCCGGCTGGGGAGAAGGAACGCCCCAGGGGTGCTCCAAGCCCAGCCCAAGAGTGAGGATCAATGGGTCGCAGACCCCAAGATGGCAAGACGCTCCGAGATAGCCCCAAGGTGGCCCAAGATGAAGGGCAGCCCCCAAAAAGTCCGAAGGAACCCTCCTGAGAGGCGTCCAGGAAGCCCCCAGAGGCCGCCCAGAGACTCCCGGGGCCCCAAGATGCTCGGACAGCTTACAGAGGGGCCTAGCAAAACATGATACTGACGTCTCCGCGTCAAGGGTACCCTTGGTGAGGTTGCCCATCCTGACTCTGTCGGCTAACTGCAGCGAAACTCACCTTCATCTACCCCGTAAACTATTGATTCGCCTTGAGGCGCGCGGGGATGGCTCGCTCGCTGGAGTAACGCATGCCTGTGCGCGCACAACACATTTCCAGGCGGCGCGTGACCACAACTCGCTCTCTCGGGGGTTCTAGTGACACCCGCACGCAAAATCATCGCCACCCGGCTGGGGAGAAGGAACGCCCCAGGGGTGCTCCAAGCCCAGCCCAAGAGTGAGGATCAATGGGTCGCAGACCCCAAGATGGCAAGACGCTCCGAGATAGCCCCAAGGTGGCCCAAGATGAAGGGCAGCCCCCAAAAAGTCCGAAGGAACCCTCCTGAGAGGCGTCCAGGAAGCCCCCAGAGGCCGCCCAGAGACTCCCAGGGCCCCAAGATGCTCGGACAGCTTACAGAGGGGCCTAGCAGAAGATGACACTGACGTCTCCGCGTCTCCACGATGACTGCCCTCTCGTGCTCTCGGGCTTCGGTGAAACTTTGGTGGGGACGTGCTCCGCTCAGTGTCGTCCTCCACCTGCCCACCGACTGCTCCTTCCCACTCGAGCTCCGGAGGAGGAGGAGAAAGAGGAGGAGCAGGAGGAGGAGAAAGAGGAGAACGGAGGAGGAGGGAAGGAGGAGGAGGAGAAAGAGGAGGAGGCACTGCCAGGCACGCACAGCTGCAGGGCGGAGGACGACGAGGGGGAGGAGGAGTGGAAGAGGGAGGCCCGACCCTGCCGAAAGGGCGCTTTGCACCCAACTCTGTTCGAGTGGGCCCCAGGACGCACAAATAAATACACACAAATAAAAGGATTCCCCATATTTTCCCATATGTTCCTGGTTTTTGTCTTCCCCCCCACTTCCCATATTTTCCCATATTTTCTGGGGAATCGACGATTAATTGTGTCTGTGTGTTTCTTTCCCTCCTGAGTTTTGCACCCAACTCTGTTCGAGTGGTGGGCCCCAGGGCTCCTGCCCTCGCCGAACTCAAGCCTCGACCGCCTGGGACCCCAAAGTCTGGGAGGGGAAAGGGGCAGAAGGAGAAGGAGGATACTGGGCAGGAGGATGAGGATGAGGCGGCAAAGGAGGAGGAGGAGGAGGAGGCAGAGGAGGAGGAAGGGGAGGAGGCGGAGGTCGAGCTCGACGACGTGAGCACATCGAAAAATGCACGGCGTGGGCGCCGGGCCCGGCCGGCGGCGGGGCGCTGCCGGAAGGGGGGGGGGCCGGCACGGCTCCCCGAAAAAACTGAGCGGCCATGCGCGAGCGGAGGCCCGCCTGCAGTCGGAGGTCGGAGGAGGAGGAGGAGGAGGAGGAGGAGGAGGAGGAGAAGGAGGAGGAGGAGCAGGCGGGGACGACGACGACGACGACGACGACGACGACGACGACGACGACGACGACGACGACGACGACGACGACGACGACGAGGGCGAGGGCGAGGAGGCGGAGGAAGCAGGAGGAGCAGAGGAGGACGACGA
This sequence comes from Prorocentrum cordatum, assembly GCA_963575745.1. Taxonomy (NCBI): domain Eukaryota; class Dinophyceae; order Prorocentrales; family Prorocentraceae; genus Prorocentrum; species Prorocentrum cordatum. The sequence goes on from CAUYUJ010016687.1 coordinate 241,890, forward strand.
CGCCGACACTCCGATGGCGAGGGGAGCAGGGGCGGAGGAGGCCGGAGAGAGCGCGGGGAGCGGGAGGGGAGCGAGCCGCCGAAGAGGGCGAGGGGGGTGAGCCATCAGCCTTCCTCCTCCAACTCCTCCTCCTCCTCCTCCTTCTTCTCCCACTCCTCCTCCTCCTCCTCCTTCTTCTCCCACTCCTCCTCCTCCTCCTCCTCCCTCCTCCTCCTCCTCCTCCACTATCCTCCGTCTCATCCCTCGCCTCCCTTCTCCTCCTTCTCCTCCTCCTCCTCCTCCTCCTCCATCCTCCTGCATCCTCCGCCGCCTCCTCCGCCTCGGCCTCCTCCTCCTCCTCCTCCTCCTCCTCCTCCCCTCCTCCTCCTCCTCCTCCTCCCCCTCCTCCTCCTCCTCCTCCTCCTCCTCCTCCTCCTCCTCTTCCTTCTCCCCCTCCTCCTTCCTTCCGTTCTTCCTTCCTCGCTCCTCCCTCTCCCGCTCCCCAGCGCGCTCCCAAGCGCGCGGGAGGAGCAGGCCGAGGCCAGGGGCGACAAAGGAGGAGGCGAGGACGAGGCGCCGGGGAGGACGAGGGAGAAGAAGGACAACGACGAGCAGGATTCCGACGCGAAGAAGGGAGCGATGGGGGGCGCGTGGAGGACGCGTGAAGGGAAGGAAAGGGGGGGGGAGGATGGGGGCGATAGAAACAATCCCGACAGACCAAGTACACGGAGTCGGAGTTCAAGGACGGGGAGGGATTAGGGAGAGGAGGCGTGGGGATTCCAGGGAGAGAGGCGCAGAAGGATCAGGAGGGATACCGGGGAGCGAGCAGGAAGAGGGGGATGAGGAGGGTCATGAGATATCGTCCACTTCCTACTGCTGCTTCTCCTCCCGCTGCTCTTCCTCCTCCTCCTCCTCCTCCTCCTCCTCCTCCTTCTCAAACTCATCGTCGTCGCCGTCTTCATCCGCGTATCCTGGTGCTCCCCTTTCTCCTCATGCACCATATCTTCATCCACCGCCTCTTCCTCTTCCTCCTCTCTCTTCCTCGTCAAATCCCTCCTAATCCTCCCCACCCGTCTTCACCAACCCTTTCAAGAACTCCTTGTTCTCCTTGTCTGACTTCTTTTCATCCCCCTTCCTCCGCATCCTACTCCTCCTCATCCGCCTCTTCTGCTCCTGCTCCTCCGCCTCCTCCAACCCATCGCCCTCATGGCCCCTGACCTCCTGCTCCTGCTGCTCCTCCTTCCGCTACCCCTTCTTCTCCTCCTCCACCTCCTCCGTGTCCTGAGCCTCCCACTCACTATTCCCCCGCTCCCTCGATCGCTCGGGAGCCCGTCGGGCTCCCGGCGATCCTCTCGGAGCCCAGCTTGCCTCCCCCGGTGGCGACCGCCCGTGCGACACGCAGTCCCCGGGCCTCGTGCCCGCAGCCTGTGCGGCCCCGCGAGCTTTTGAGGCGAGCGCCGACGGGCGCGGCGCGCGCATCCCCCGAGGGAGACCGACAGGGGAGGGCCGGCTCACCGGGGGGGGGGGAAACGTCGAGCTGGAATCGGCGACGAGTCGTCGACGGACCCGCGAGAATCAAGCCCCCCCGATGGACCATCCGAACGCTCCTGGGCCGGGTGGGGCTGTCGGGCCCCAATCGGAGACCAACGGGAGATCGGGGGGTCGGTGCATCCCCCCGTGAGCCTACAGCCGGCACGTACGACAAGACATCTTGCTATGAGGAATCCAAGAGCACGCTCGTCGTCGATGCTTGAGCTTCCTCAGGTGCCTCAAGGCTCCCGCGGACTCCATTTCCCGTGCCTTCTTTGACTTCGTGTGCGCTATTGTATTTGTTCCGCAGGATTGCCCAGGATTCTCCTCGATGGCCCCCGCCGAGGAAACACACAACAAAAAAACGCACACCGAGCGATGCCAAGCCCCCCAGTGGGCGAGCGCCACCTTGTCCCGAGCGGCAGCCGCCCCGCGCGCTGCGACATGGGGCTCCTCCCCCCCCGCCCCCTCGGCGCCCGCAATCTCCCGCCGATGGGGCATCTGCCTGCGTGCAGCCGGGAAGCGACAGAGCCATGGATTCTGTTGCGGGCCTTGCAGGGTTCCGTGGCTGGTATCTTTTCTGGGGGCAGGCTCGACAGCTGCTTTGCATGCTGCGCGCGCCCTCCTGCGTGCCCAGAGCGATGTTCTTGGTTGTGAGCGAGTGCTGCGAGCGTTGTCGCGGCTTCTCGCACATCTAGCCACGGCAAGCAGCGCGCTGTGCGACCGTGTTCTGGCACATCAAAGCCCGGACGTAGCTGCACCGATGCGCCACGCGCAATACGTAGCGTGTTGACACGGCGCTACGCACGTATAGTCTGAAAGCGAACGGTCAAAACGTGCAGCAAGGACGAGTGGTGAAGACGCGAGACCCCTGGAGGTCGAAGCTTGAATTTTTTGGGCGGCGCGCAACCCATGGAAACGGCAAAGGACGGGCCGCGGAGGCAAGGACACACGCGCATCTCGGGTCGGGCGAAAGGGGGGGATAGCAAAGGGGGGGTTTGAGAATCAGCTCACGTAGCTGATTTTCCCGGCGCCTCCCGGCGCCGGAGGCGGCTATGTATCGAGGAATGGGCCCCTCGGTGAGGCCGAAACCAGCTGCATGCAGCAAATTTCGTAACCCCCCCTTTCCCAATCCCCCCCTTTCGCCCGACCCGAGCATCCTAGATACAGGCGCGCGTCCTTGCTGGGCGCGCTAGCTGCAGGTCCGGCGCGATACGCTCGCCAGGACGTGGGCCAGCACGTGGAGCCAACAAGCAGCGTGTTTAAGCACGGACCTGTTGAGAACGGCACGCGTCGCGCTTCTCAAGAAGGGCATATCGGGGCAGCAGCGAGCCCAGAGACATGTTTCCTCGCACAAGGGTCGCCAAACTTTTTGTTGCAGCGCGCCGCGCGAGGCGCGACGCGCAATTACGGCAGGTTCGTGCCGTGACGACTTCGGCGGTGGTCTCTGAGACCTCGAGGAGCGTTCAACCTTGAACGATCGGCCGCTTCCTTAAACGTCCGATCGTTCAGCATCGAACGATTCTGGGTCGCCCGCGGCGTTCAGCATGGAACGCTGGCGGGGGGTCGCCGCCAGGCGACAAGACGCGAACCTACTGTGCCTTTGGCGCCCTCGCGCCCTCCCTAGCAAAAGATGACACTGACGTCTCCGCGTCTCCATGATGACTGCCCTCCCGTGCTCTCGGACTTCGGTGCAACTCTGGTGGGGACGTGCTCCGTTCAGTGTCGTCCTCCACCTGCCCACCGACTGCTCCTTCCCCACTCGAGCTCCACAGCACTGCCAGGCGGAGTGGAGAAGGGCATGCCGCTCTGGCCCAGGAGGCCGCGAAACTCTCCGCGCCCGGGCGGACGGCCGAGCGTCTGGCCTGCTCCGGGCAGGCGATACAGTGGAGGTCAATCCACAAGAGACCTTCCACAAGAAACCCAACCCCGAGACCCTAGGACGTCCACTGATTTTTGGTGTGGGCCCGTCGCGCTCTTCATGGCAGAACCATCGAAACCCAAGACGCCCAGGGCACCCTGGAGGCAAGCGGGATGTCTTTTGGCATGGGTCTCCACTGTAGCTCATTCAGTCCTTGGGCTGATCTGCGCGCTGATGGCGTCAGTGCAGAGGTTGATTCTGCTCTTGTCGTCCCATCGCGTGCTGTGCTTCGTGATTCTCCTGGCGAGCCTCGCGCCGCTGCTGGCGAACCTTCGGAGGATGATCACACTCGTGAACCTTTTGGTGGTGCACTTCGTCTTGCACCTCCTCGGACAAACCGTATCACCAGTTCTGGAGTGCCTCGAATGGTATGCAGGCTGAAACGCCTTACACGCACGGTGCTCTTCATGATTCTGTCGTGGGCTTGCTCGCGAAGACCCCTCCGCACACTGTCGCACTCCGGGCGCAGCCGCCGCTCGGCGCACCGCGAAGGGCGGACGACGCACTCGGGGCGCACCCAGGCGAGCTTGCCCGCGCCCGGCGGGAGGACCGGGTTGAGGCAGCACGAGTGGAGATCGGGGATCTTCTGACCTGGGTCAATCCAGACCAGGGTCAGTCAGGCCTTGCAGGGATCCTGCACCCAAGCCCAGGTCAGTGCGCCCCTGGCCCTGCAGGATCCTGCAAGATCCGGCGCTCTGACTGACCCCCGTTTGCATTGACCCTGGGGGTTGCTCACGGGGGGGGCGATACACAGGGGGGACACACGGGCACCTGTCGTGCCCCTTTTGGGTTCAGGGGGCCCTGTAGAGCACAAAAGTTGAACCTCTTCCTCCTCCTCCTCCACCTCCTGCTCCATTCCTTTTCCTTATAAATAACTTCTCCCTGTCGCACCCCGAGGCCAGTTTTTAGGGCGGGCCGGGCGTTTCGCCTGAGAGTTCCTCACCACTAATGACTCTGCGGCTTAAAAGTTGGAAACCGTTTCAAAGAAGGAGGCCCAGTCGTTTTCAATATGTGGCTCTCGCCTGAGTGCCGCGCACATTCGTTCTAAAACTGTGCAAGAGTTTCACGGATTGAGGGCAGGTTGTTTTCAACATGTGGCTCGAGCGGCTCTCGCCTGAGCGCGGCGCACATTCTTGGTGAACATTTGCAAGAGCTTCACGGATTGAGGGTGGGTGGTTTTCAAAATGTGGCTCGAACCTCAGCGCGGTGCACAGTCGCTTTCAACATGTGCAAGAGCTTTACAGATTGAGGGCGGGTTGTTTTCAAAATGTGGCTATCGCCTGGGCGCCGCGCGCATTCCTTAAACATTTGGAAGAGCTTTACGGATTGAGGGCGTTTTTTTTTTTTTTTTTTTTTTTTTTTTTTTAAATATGTGGCTTGAGCCTTAGCGCGGCGCACATTCGTTCTAAAACTTTGCAAGAGTTTCACGGATTGAATGCGGGTGGTTTTCAAAATGTGGCTCGAGCGGCTCTCGCCTGAACGCGGCGAACACTCTTGTTAAACATTTGCAAGAGCTTCACGGATTGAGGGCAGGTGGTTTTCAAAATGTGGCTCGAGCCTTAGCGCGGCGCACAGACGTTTTCAAACTTCGCAAAAACTTCACATATTGAGGGCGGGTGGTTTTCAAAATGTGGCTCTCGCCTGAGCGCCGAACACATTCGCTTTGAACAGTAGCAAGAGTTTCACGGATACCCATCATCAGCGTACCAGGAATGGTGTTTCGGACGGATTCAGGATTATGCGGATGCAGCAATTACTTTGATTCTCCGTGCTGAAGTCATAGGAATGGCGTTCTGGCGCGGTTCAGGATCGCCAACACGCAACAGTCAGGCTGATCCGTGGCGTTCGAATCCCGAGAACAATGTGTTGGCATGCTTCAGGGTCGTCAAACAGGTGTCTTCCAGCGAGGCAATTCCATCAATAGAAATGAACCGTTGCAGGGACCTCTAAAGAGGGAGCTTGGAGGGAGGGTTTACTCCAACATCGTTGATGACTCTCGGGTTTACACTGGTCCTCCTCCTCCTCCTCCTCCTCCTCCTCCTCCTCCTCCTCCACGCATCGCCCCCCCCCCCCCCCCCCCCCCCCCCATGGCGCAACGCCCGAACCCAATGCGGCTCGACGCGCGATGGGTCGGGCGTCTGCGCGCGGGTGCGGGTCTGGGCGGACCGCCGCGAAATGGGACCGACGCAGCCCCGCCCAGCACCGAGAGGCGAGAACCAGCGCGCCCCCACGCCCGGGAGACGCACCGCCCCCACGCCCGAGAGACGAGCTCAGCAGGGAAGGCGGGGCCGCTCGCCGAGTGCGGGGCCGCCGCGCGCGGTGCCCCGCCGCGGCCTCGGCTCCGCCCACCGCGGGCGCCCTCGGCGGCCTCGGTGGCGTCCGCCGCCGCCGTGCGGTGGCGGCGGCCTCGGCCACCGACGCGCGGTGTCGACGGGGGCGGCCGCCCCCCCCCCCCCCCCGGAGGGCTGCCGCCCCCGCCTCCATCTGTCCCGCCCCCTCCTCCTTCTCATCCTCCTCCTCCTGCTCCTATACTCCTGCTCCTGCTCCTGCTCCTGCTCCTGCTCCTGCTCCTGCTCCTGCTCCTGCTCCTGCTCCTGCTCCTGCTCCTGCTCCTCCTCCTCCTGCTCCTGCTCCTCCTCCCCCTCATTCTCCCGATCCTCCTCCTGATCCTACCCTACCTCCCACCTCCCCCCGTTTCCTCCTCTGCTCCTCATCTCGCGCGCCGTCCCCACTTTCCCCTCCCTCGACCTCCCTCCGCGAGGAGGACGACGGCGGCGGCGAGGAGGGGGGCGCCCGCGCGCGATGACGCCTCGCCGTCGCGGTCTGGGCATCACGCCTTCTCCACCTCCTCCATGCCTTGCCTCAGCTTCTCCCTCATGGCCTCGCGCTCCGAGTCCTGGGGCAGGGGGCTGGCGGGAGGAGGGAGAGATAGGGCAGAGGGGGGCTGATAGAAGGAGGGGGGCGGAGGAGGGACAGGAGGATGGGTGGGGGGGGGGGGCGTGGGTGGAGGAGGGGGAAAAGCAATGCGAAGAAATACCGGATGAAGATATAGATGATGATGATGTTGCTGATGGTGATGATGGTCATTGCCTCAACGGAACGATGGGAATGAACGCGGTGACAATTTATGAAGGCATACAAACTGCAACAATGATACACAACGGCTGGAATCCGCTGGCCCCCTTGTGGGGCCATCAGGCTGCGAGGATTCAGCTTGCTGCTCCCTGTGCCAGTTCCAGTTTCCAGTATCGTATGTTACAGTCCTGCTTTCTGCTTCCTAATGTAAAGTGTTGAAGTCCGCGCGAGGGGGTAGCCGAAAAAGGGCCAACTACCACCCCCGAGTCGCGTTCTCTGAATTCCTGCGGGACTGTGTGGCACGTGAAAGTATACAAGTCGCGCTCCCGACGCAATGCAATCCCTTACAAATCCCAGCAGCCCTCCGGGCGTCGGTGGTTTAGGGCGTTTCCTCTTCCACCCCTCCCTCTTCCCCTTCGGGGAAGGGTTTATCATTGTTCCCTATTAATAAACACCCCCTCCCCCAGGCGACTGGGGGCCAAACAGGGTCCATGCCGACCCCCCCCCACCATCCCTTGCAAAAAAACCATGCAAACACACACTCTGCCTCCAAATTCTGAACATGCGCAGCCAACCCGATGCGGCCCTCCCCCACCATCCCTGTCAAAACACAATACAGAGTACACTTGGCGGCGGCGGCTGCGGCGGCTGCGGCGGCGGTGGCGGCGGCTGCGGCGGCTGCGGCGGCGGCGGCGGCGGCTGCGGCGGCGGTGGCGGCGGCGGCGGCGGCGGCAGTGCGGCAGCGGCGCGGCGGCGGTTTGGCAGCGGGGGGCGGTGGCGGCAGCGGCTGCGGCGGCGGCGGCGGTTTGGCAGCGGGGGGCGGCGGCGGCGGCGGCGGCGGCGGCGGCGGCGGCGGCAGCGGCAGCGGCTGCGGCGGCGGTTTGGCAGCGGGGGGCGGCGGCGGCGGCGGCGGCGGCGGCGGCGGCGGCGTAGGCGGCGGCGGCGGCGGCGGATTGGCCCCCAGTAGCTGCCTATCCCAAGACGACTGCTGAATATGCTGAGGCTCGGGCCAGATTCGGGTGCTACGTATGTGTTGGGAGGGCGGGCGGGGGTGAGCGAAACGGCTTGCGGGCGGGGAGGGGGTAACTTGACCCCTCCCCCTACCCCCTCCCCGTGGACCTGGACGGGAGGGGCGGGGAGGTGTCAGGGCGTCCAAAGCGGCCTCGGCGAGGAAGGCAAAATCATTGGTTTTACTATGGTTTTGGCGCCATTTTGGCCTCCTGAGGGGGGGACGCTAAGTAGTGCCCCCCCCCCCTCCTGTGATCGATCTCCTCCAAGATGGCCCGAAGGAGCGCCCAGGAGGCCCCAAGAGTGCCCCAAGATGCCAAGAGGATCCCAAGCGGCCCAAAGAGGGCCCCCCGAGGCACCCAAGACGCCGAAAAGCCCCTCAGGACGGCCGTCTACTCGCCTGGGCGTCCTTTCTGGATGGGCTGGTGGGGATGCGCGAAGCGTCTAGACTTGCACTGTTTCCGCGCCCCCGAGGCCACGTAAACTGCACCGCGATAGCGTCCCCGAAGCCACGATCCTTTGTAAATTACGCCACGCTCGCGCCCCCGAAATCACGACCCTTGGTAATTTACTCCGCGCTCGCGCCCCCGAGGCCACGATCCCTTGCAAATTACACCACGCTCGCGCCCCCGAGGCCACGACCTGTTATGCATTACTCCAAGTTTGCGCCCCCGAAGCCACGACCCCTTGCAAATTACACCACGTTCGCGCCCCCGAAACAACGATCCCTTGCACATTACACCACGCTCGCGCCCCCACGATCCCATGTAAATTGAATTGTGTTCGCGTCCCCGAGGCCACGATCCTTTATGAATTGTGCCATTAGCGTCCCCGAAACCACGATCCTCGATGCATTATAATATTCGCGCCCCCGAGGCCACGAACTCCCGCGAATTACACTACATGTCCCCGAGGCCACGACCCCTGGTAAATTACATACTGCTCACGTCCCCGAGGCCAGTCACCCTAGCAAATTATACAATTCTTGCGTCCCCGAGGCCACGATCCCTTGTACATGACCTAATATGCACGTCCCCGAGGTTACTAACCCTAGCAAGTGTGTAAGTTTGGCGCACTCGAGGCAACACAATCTGGTAAACTACTGAAGTGTTGCTTCCCCGGGGCAACGCGCCTTCCAAAACGGCTCCACGAGGGGGCCCAGACGGGGGTTCGAACGAACATTTCGATCCCTCGGCCCCGAGAGGCCCACCAGGAGGCCCCCAAAGGCCCGACAAGAACAGAACACGCGACCGTGAAGTCCGACAAGACGGCAGAGGGGCTCGTCGCATAAATGCGATCAAGACGACCCACGTGTACCAACTGCCCGTTCTGGGTCTCGCGACGGGTCGGCTCGGGCTGCAGGTAATTCCGTCCAACGTGGGAAGTACCGGGCAAAGACGGCATGGCGATGACGGCCCCCAGGGCGCCACCTGGACCCATCCGCACACTGACTTCCTTCCCCCTCCAAGCTGCAATTAAAGCCGACACAAACAAACACCAGGGCATCCCCAGCGGTAGCAATAGCATCACGAATGCGGCGCAGATCACGGATGAAGGCCCAGGAGGGCCCGCCAGAGGTCGGGAGATGAGCGTTGAGCACCCATCAGGTCCCATTACAGCCGTTACATTTCGATAGAAGAATCCTGCCAGGAACAATAGGATGGTGCTCGATGTCCGTGAAGGGTCGACAGAGAGCAGGAAAGAAAACAGTGAGTACGCCACCCGCGATGCCAGCACCACCGCCGGAGAAGCCAATGGAACGCCCGCGCAAGTCAGTCCGAATGGCCGTGGCACCATCCTGAATGCCATGAGTCTTCTGTATACACAAAGTACTGGACCGCCGAAGATGCGCAAGCAACGATGGCACCGTCTGGAAGCGCGAAGGGAAGCATGAGAGATGGACGCAAAAGAGTCCCCTAGAGTTCCAAGTGAGAGCAGGGGGAGCAAAGAGCGGCGGCGGCGAGAAAGGCAGAGACGTTTCAAACTGGTGTCTCCCCCTCCCCCCGCCGAGAGACTGATCGGAAACGCGCTGGGGCTGGGTGGCGCTGCCGCGACTAGCTGAATTCACGCTCGCGGGGGCCCCAGCAGTGGCAGGAACCGCGCCACTCTCCCTCCAGTGATGGGCCTGTTTTCCACCACCACCACCATAAGTTGGAGGAGGAGGGGGTCCTCCTCCTCCTCATCCTCCTCTTCCTCCTCCTCGTCCTCCTCCTTCCCCCCTCCAACTTATGGTGGTGGTGGTGGAAAACAATCCCATCATCCAGTCCAAAACTGGGCCGCTGGGCGCATTCCAGTTGTTACTGCCACCACGCCAGCCGGGCTCCTCCTCAAAAGGGGCGGGGAGGAACCGCCCGAACGCAGCCTCGAAGTTAGCACGAACTGACTGTAGCCCCATAGCTGCAAGCCCTTCCTTTTCGATGCGCACGTGGGCCACACGGGCATTCTGAGGGCAGCAACTGAGGTGGAACATCGGGACAGGATCCCCCTTCGAGCGAAGCGCGAACACATCCGCACCAATCCCGCTCGAGTTAGCCTGGAGCCCTCCCTAACCCAACTCTTCCTGCAACGCCTGACGTACTTTCCCCATCTTGAAGAATACGAGGCGATGCGCAGTGTACGTTTCACTCAGCTTCCCGAAATTGTCCGAGATGTCCGACAATGTCGGAGGCGATCCCTTCTAATGTCGACGCCATGAGACGATCCTTGCACCCCAGGGTGAGCAAGCGATGGGGATCCTCAAGAACAGCTGAATCGTTTCCAACCGACGTGGAACTGTCCGAGTCAACGGCCCTTCTTTTCTCCGAGAGTGGCACTGCATGCGAAGACGGAACCTTCGAGAATAATGACTGGTGTGCCTGCTCCAGCGCATCAAGACGCGAGATCCGCAATAGCAACTGGCAAGGTGCTCGGCCAGCACAGACTTGATCGACGCCAGATCCGCCATAGCAGCAGCAGCGGAGGGAGAGATGGGATTGCACACTGAACTGGGCACGGTGCCCACAACAGCCCCTGTGGCAAAATGCTCGAGAGGGCTCGGCTGCGACCAAGCTCGAACTGCCGGGCCGTAGCAGTTCGAACTTGAGCCAAAATGGCTACGGATGATGATGCTGATGCTGATGCTGATGCTGATGCTGATGATGATGGTGATGATGATATCGGGGGAGGCCGTCGCGAGGCCGCCCTCGAGGCAGAGCTCGAACCTCGGGGCCTGCGGTTCCTTCGCGTGCCCGTGGAGGACTCCGACCTTGGTATGCCCGGCCTCCTTCGCCAGGACGTGAAAGACCTTCGCTGAGCGATGCCTTTGATTTGCGCCGACATGGCGTGACATTCCGTGGGCCCCACTCGCCTGCTCAGCTGGCCCACGCCGAAGCATGCCGCACCACCGGGCCTCTCGCAATAATGTGTGTTGTCTTTGTTGATTGTTTTAATTTTGTCTTCTCTCTCTCTCTCTCTTTCTGCGGTGCGTTGTCCCTTGTTGAAAATCTGGTCCTGGTTCATCGCGAGCATCGTCGCATTCTGCTTGGGCGCCGTCGCCATGCTGTGGAACTGCTGGGCCACGTCCGCCCCGTCGGGGTGCGGAGGGCCAGCAGGCGGACCAGGGCCGCGCGGAGGATACCCCGCTGCTCTGCTGGGCCGTACTGTATGTGGGTACGTCCTCCTCCTCCTCCTCCTCCTCCTCCTCCTCCTCCTCCTCCTCCTCCTCCTCCTCCTCCTCCTCCGCGTCCATTGCGCCCCGGGACCAGCCTCCAACGACCTGGTACGCATCTGCTTCGTGATCTGGGGTGCTGTCAATGATGGTGGCCGCGTCCTCCAAGCACGCTGCCCATTCGACATCTATTCTGGTCGCCGCCCGGTTTGTTGCGGCCTGCCTTCCGTCCATGACGACGAGGTGGTCGCGCCAGGATTGGAGCCATTCTGGGATCGAGGCTGGCTCTCCTGGGAGCGCGGGTGCCTCCCTCTCTCTCTCTCTCTTTCTGTCTCTCTCTCTCTCTCTCTCCTTGAGGTGCGGCCCAAGGGCAGACACATTCCTCTCCGTTTCCTGCTTGCGCTTCTGGTGCCGTTTGCTGGTGGGGTCCGCTGGTTTCTTTGGCTTCGTGGTCGTGGCCACCTCCTTCGGTGATGCCATGCTTATGTGCCACCACTGCTGCGATGAGCCTCCCACCGCCAAAAGCAGCTCGCAGTGCGGTTTCAACTATACTTATGTGATCGCCTGCAGCTTTAACTAATTTGCATGGTCTGGTCCATGATCGCGTAGTCGGTGCTGCAGCCATTCTTTTTGCCGCAGGTGGTTTCCACGTCTGGTTTGATGAATCTCCCGCTGAGTTCTGCGGGACCCTCGTCTTGTGCATCTGATCGTACGGGATGTTCCAGTCCGTGCATCTGACCCATGGGTTCGCCAGGGACTTGGCGAACCCCGCCAGAGCGCGAGGAGGAGGAGCAGGCGGAGGAGGGATGAGGGGGAGCAGGAGGATGTCCAACGCCGAACGCGGCCCTGGCCACGAAATGTGGCACTAAGAGGCCAGGAAGCCGGTCTCCTCCAGACTCCTCTGCATCTCTCTTGCTCCCCCCCTCCTGCTCGTCGTCACTCCTCCTTCCTGCCTCCCTCCCTCCGTGCTCCTCCTCACCCCCTGCCTTCCTTCCTCCCTCCCTCCCCCCGTTGGTCCTCCCTCCATCATGCGTCTTCATCAGTTCCCTCCTTCCCCACCCTCGCTTCTCCACACATTCCTTCTCCCTGCTCGCTCCGTACGCATCCCTCTGACGTTCCGTACCCTCTCACTCTATGTTCCCTCCTCGTGATCCCTCCTCTCAAACCCTTTCTCCCTCAACGCCATCTTCCATCATCCGCGTTCTCGCTCTCCATACCCATCGGTCGGAAGAAGTAGGTAGACGAGTAAAGGAGGAAGGCGTTGAAAATAGATGGGGTTCCGTCCGCACCCTAAAGAGGACAGAAATGGTAAAGCCACTCGATTCTCGAAGCAGAACGGCGCGAAAAGTATATTGGAATCTGGGGAACCAGATACACATACTTTGAACGACCGACGGGCTCAGGTCCTCCAAAAACATATCGATTCTTGAAGCAGGAAGGCGCGAAAAGTAGATTGGGACTTGGGAGCCCAGAAAAACATACTTTCAACGACTGGCGTGTATCCTGCTGTCCCTCCATCTCGTCAGCATCCGAGAGAGCCAGGAGGAGGAGGAGGAGGAGGAGGAGGAGGAGGAGGAGCCACGAGCTCCTTGATCTTCATGCGCTTGATGGACTCCTCCCAGTTGAGCAGGGTCAGGGGCATGACGTTCACCTGGGCGCGGGGGGCTATCAGCGCGTGCTCGTACGGAAGAGAAAGAGAAAGAGGGAAAGGAGGAATAGGAGGGGAAGCGGGAGGAAGGGGAGGAAGAGGGGGAAGGGGAAGGGGAGGAGGGGAGGCAGGGGAAGGGGAAGGGGGAGGGAGGGCGAATGAGAAATAGGAGGGCGATGCTGAGGGGGAGGAGGAAGTGGAGAGGATGCGGCAAGAGTGAGGGAGGTGGAAGGAAGATGAGGATGAGGAGAGCGATGAGAAGTGGGACCGTCTACATGGCGCTAGCTGAGCTGGTCCTCCTCCGTTGCCGCCGCCACGCCCCAACGCGGATGAGGAGGGTGAGGAATGATGGGGGGGAGGAGGGGGGGAGGCACGAGAGCAGACCATCCGACGCAGAAGAAATAGGAGTCGACAGCAAGAGGGGCGGGGAAAGGCCACGACGACCAGGACGACGACGACGACGCAACCGCCGCCCTCCGCCCACCTGCTCCTCCTCCTCCTCCTCCTCCTCCTCTTCTTCTTCTTCTTCTTCGTCTTCTTCTTCTTCTTCTTCTTCTTCTTCTTCTTCCTCTTCCTCCTCTTCCTCCTCCTCCTCCTCCTCCTCCTCCTCCTCCTCCTCCTCCTCCTCCTCCTCCTCCCTCCTCCTCCCCTCCTCCTCCTCCTCCTCCTCCTCCTCCCCCCCCTCCTCCTCTTCCTCCTCTTCCTCCGCCTCCTCCTCTCCTCCCTCCGCCTCCTCCGCCTCCTCCTCCTCCTCCTCCTCCTCCCCCCCCCCCTCCTCCGCCTCCTCCTCCTCCGCCTCCTCCGCCTCCTCCTCCCTGGAAGACGAGGACCTTTTGACATACCGAGACGTCGGCACGCCAGAGAAAAACACTGCAGCCGTTGGCCGGAGCGTTCTCCTGCTGGATCTCTGGCGACGTCCTGGCCGTTGCAGTGTCCTGGCTTCGGCTCCTCCTCCTCCTCCTCCTCCTCCTCCTCCTCGTCCTCCCCCTCCTCCTCGTCCTCCCCCTCCTCCTCCTCCTCCTCCTCCTCCTCCTCCTCCTCCCCCTCCTCCTCCAACGTCTTGGCCTTTGCAGTGTCCTGGCTTCGGCTCCTCGTTCTCCTCGTTCTCCTCTTTCTCCCCCTCCTCCTCCTCCTGCTCCGCCGAAGGGCGCCGAACAGACATCCCCGAAAACCTCCGAGGGGTGCGGCAGCCCCTCCCCCGCCGCCGCCGGCGGCGGCGAGAGACTGACGGGGAGTGGAGGACGGAGGAACGCCAAACGCAGGAGAAGAGGCCAGGGACAGCGGACGGCGTGGACCGGGGAATGAGGACAAGCGCATCCTGGGGGCAGGCCGTCGCCAGGCACAGGAGTGTACACCCTGCGAAATGCTTAAGAAATCATGGGTTAAGAAATTCATAGTCTCAGAACTTGAATAAAAACCCAAAATTTCCATTCAAATCTTAGGATTTACATTGAAACGTTAAGAATAATCGAGACTCTGGCCGAAAACTTAGGTTTTCTTAAGCATCGCCTAAGGTGTAAAGGGAGGGAGGGGCGAACTCCAACAAAGCATGGGATTTGTGGGGATTGCACGCCGGTCGGAAGAAGCAGGTAGAAACATGACGTAGGAAGGCGTTGGAAATAGATGGAATGTCCGCCCGCACCCCAAGGAGGACGGAACAGGAGAAGCCACTCGATCATTGCAGTAGGACGGCGCTGAAAGGACACTGGCGCCTGGGAATCCAATAAAACCTACGTTCAACGACCGATGGGTCAAGGGAGGGACGGGCGAAATCGAGAAAGCATGGGATGTGTGAGGATTTCACGTTTTCCCAAGTTCGCCAGGTTCGGCTTCCAGGCACTTGACGAGGCAGGAAGCGGGGCGAGGCACGCAAAGGGAGTAATAGGACGGAAGGACAGATGAATACGAGGGGGGGGGAAGAAGGACGCCTCGGAAAACAGGGAGGAGAGAGGGATCAGTGAGGCGGGAGGGATGAGGATGAGAGGAGGGAGGAGGAGAGGGGGGTCACGGAGGAGGGAGGGATCAGGGAAGGAGGAGAGAGAAACCCCCGCCTCCGAGTTCGCCGCTATCAAGGATGTCTCGTGGGACTCTCCCGGGGGATCTCTGACGGAGGGAAGAGGAGAGAGGAGCCGCCTCCTCCGAGTTCGCCGCCATCTTGGATGGCTCGTGGGTGTCTTCTGGGGGCCCCCTGAGGCGTCTAGAAGAGCCTTGTTTGAGCTTCTTGGGGGCGCCTCTTGGGGCCTCTGGGTTTCTTGGGAGCCTCTTGGGGACCTCGTGGGGGCTCTTGGGGTCTCTTGAGGGCTTTGTGAGCCTCTTTGGAGTATCTTGGGCGCCTCCTGAGAGCTCTCGGAGCCTCTTGGGAGCGTCTTCGGGCGTCATGGGAGTCTCTTGTGGCCTCTTGAGGCCCCTTGGGTGCGCTCAGGACTTTTCTGGGGAGCATCTTGGGGCGCCTTTGGGGGTCACGCGCAAGCCTCGGACGCGTATCGGAGGCGAAATGCGAGAACGCCAAAGACATAGATTTTCCATTGGTTTTTGAAGGAGTTGGGTCTCTCAAGGGCTTCCTCGGAGCTCTTTTGGACGGCCGTGGGTGCCTTCGGAGGCTTCTTAACGCTCTCTTGGGTGCTCGTGGACACCTCTTGGGCCATATGGGGCGCTGTCGTGGGCAATCCTTTCGGGCCGTCTCGGAGGCGTCCTGGCCCGTCCCGAGGCTTTGAAGATTCTGGGGCCGCCTGGGAGGCCCTTGGACAACGTCCCGCGGCTCTCCTGGGGCCTGGGAGGGCGGTCTTTACAAGGATTTACCCGAGAGGAGCCCGAGGTGGGGGGCACCATGGAGGGGGGGGAGGGGCGATTTGCCTGTGCTGCACATATATATATATATATATATATATATATATATATATATATGCAAGACTGCAGTGGCCATTCGCGCCATGCACCTTGGTCGTTGAAGTTTGGTATGCAGGCGGAATAGCAGAACGGTCAAGCCGACAATTTAGCGATAACTCCTTGTTGCCTTTTCCAGCATCGCCGCTATAATAATATTATTCGTTATCCTTCCTCTATGCTTCTTTTTCCTCATTTCCGCCATACCCTGCGCATTCTCCCCATCCTCCTCAGCTCTTTTTTGCGGAAGCTCCTCCTTGGAGAGCCTCTGGGGGCCTCGCACAATTACTTCAGGCTTTCTGAATTCTGGAGGCCTCCTGGGTGTATTCTGGGAGCCTGTGGGGGCTTCCTCGGGCCACCCTGCCTCCAACCGCGGTCTCGCTGAACTACTGGGTCACGATTTGGAATGCTTCGGAGGGTGTCTTGGGGCCATCTTGGGCCGCCATGGGGCTCTCTGAGGGCCATCTTGGACCCATGTTGTGCCGTTTTGGGGCCTGGAAGCCCTTTGGGATGGTTGTGGGGCGATTTGGGAGCCTCCCAGGCGGCTTCGGACGCCCAGCAGACCGCCGTCTTGGAGCGTCGGGAAGCCGAACAGAGAACCCCAAAATTCACCAACAACCAACAGAAAATCAATGACTTTTGCCTCTTGGGGCCTTCTTGGTAGTTCTCTTGGAGGCCTCTTTGGGGCCGTCCTGGAAGCCTCTTGGGCCATCTTGAGGTCACGTCGGTCACTCTTGGAACGCCCTTGTGCTGTCCTGGGGGTCTCTGGGACGTCTCCGATGACCCCCGTACGCCCTGCGAGGCCCGGGGGGCCGCTTCGAGGCCCGTCCGGAGCCCGGGAGTCCGGGAGTTGGGGAGTCCGGTTTTTTGGGGGGGTCCCCCGCCCAGGCTTATTAACATATAGGAAGAGGAATATCTATATATATGTATATATATATATAGATATGTATATGCACATATACATAAATAGAGAGAGAGAGATAATCAACAAAAACACACGAGAGAGAGAGAGAGAGTTTCGTAAGGCTAGCAAAAAGGTCATGATGCAAGATCGGAAGTGTACATATCTGCAAACAGCCATATACGAATCGCATGTAGGTGAAGTATCACGTAACGTAGACGATATATCGTTTAGGAGACTCGAGCAGAGCTGAAAAAACAGAGAGAGAGAGAGAGAGAGAGAGAAATTCGCCGGCCCAACGGGCCAGAGGCGTGCTAAGATCTCCGGTGACTGCTTTACAATCTTTCTACTTCGCGCGCGCGGGGCGGCCCCTGGGGGCCCCCGGGCGGAAAGTACCCCGGCAAGGTCCCGAGAGAGTCCCGGGAGGAGTCACCAGGGCGCTCCAGCAGCGCACCAACGCGGCTCCGAGACGTCCCCGAGAGCCCCAAGAAGGGCCAAGAGGCTTCCAAGAGGCCCCCAAGATGCTACATGAGGGGTCCGAGATGCCACAAGATCGCTCCAAGACGCCCACGATGGCCCCCAGACGCCCCAAGAGGCCTCCAAGAGCACTCCCGAGAGGGCCCCAAGAGGCAAAATTCACTGCTTTTCCTTAGGTTTTGGAGAGATTTTGGCGTTTCCACCTTTTCGGCTTCACGACACCCCAAGACGGCCCAAGAGGCCCCCAAGACCGCCCCAAGAGGGCCCAAGAGGCCCCCAAGAGGGCCCCAAGACGGCCCAAGAGGGCTCCAAGACGGCCCAAGAGGCCTCCAAGACGGCCCAAGAGGGCCCCAAGAACGCCCCAAGAGGGACCCCAGGGGGGGAACACGAAACAATATTTCGAGCCCTCGGCCCTCAGAAGTCCCCAGGAGGCCCCAAGAGGCCCCTAAGAGGCCCCAAGAGGCCCCCAACAGGCCCTCAGGAGGCCCCCAAGAGGCCCCCAAGCGGCCCTAGGAGGCCACCCAAATGCCCCCCCGAGCACGCAAGCAAGTGCCAGCAACGCTACACTATGGGCCGGCGGAATGAGCGAAGCGATTCAATAAACATCATCCATGTGTGTATATATATATAGATAATCACAAACGAGAAAGCTTAAGAGAAACTCGGAGCTAGTGTGCAGAGAGGACTCATGGTAGACTGGAGGCAGCAGAGCGAGTTGGGAGTGTTGAACAGATGCTATATAATATAACACATCGAGAGAGAGAGGGAGAGAGGAACAGAGAGAGAGAGAGAGAGAAAACAAAAAAACAAGTGAGGGATACCCCCCAACAGAAAACAAAAACATCGCCTTATCCAGAGAGGACTTGCGCTGCCCCCCCCGCAAACATGTCAAGACGTCAACTGATTAGGGCCACCTCTGATATTATCTCTACCTTGACCCTTGGCACCTTGGGGTGACCTCGGGAGGCAAGCCGTATTGATTTTCTTCGGTGTTTCAATGTTGTTCGGGTTCTCGCCTTGTCGAGCTTCCGACGTCCCGAGACGACCCAAGAAGCTGGCAGGAGTGCTCCAAGACGGCCCAAGAGGGTCTCCAATGCGAACCAGGAGACGCCTGAGAATGCTCTAGATGGCCCCAAGATTGCCCCGAGAAACATCAACGGGGGTGAACAGAACCGATAGTTCGAGCCTTCCGCCCCAAGAGGGCCCAGGAGGCCCCACGAGGGCCCCAAGAGGCCCCCGAGAGACCCCCAAGAAGGCCCCGAAAGGCAAACAGCATGTTTGTTGTTGGTAGCCTTTTTCAATGTTCTCTGAGTTCTCGCCTTTTCGATCTTCCGACGATCCAAGACGGCCCAAGAGGCCCCCAAGACTCCCCGGAGACGGCTCGAAGGCCCCCCGAGAAAGCTCCAGCACGGCCCCAGAGGGCTCCAAGACGGCCCACGAGGCGCCCAAGAAGGGCTCAACAGTGGGCACACGAACCAAGAGTTCGTGCGTTCTGCCCCAAGACGCTCCTAGCAAGCCCTCGAGAATGCTGCGCTTGCACGGCGGCGGACTTGCCAGAATCAACTGGATATTCGGGAAGAGCCCCAAACCTCCGTGCGCCGGATCTCCGGGGAAATCTCGCATGGCTTCTGGGGTGTGCCGCATGACTGCTCCCGATGTCGGCGAGCCCCAACATGGACTTCACGACGTCCGAATTTTCCCACCAGGGCGGTCCGTGAAGGCTCTGGGCAGTTCCCCGAGAGTTCTGGGACGGGCCAAGATGCCTTCCAGGAGGCCCACAAGACGCCCCAATAGGGCCTCAAGAGAGTCCCACGAGGCCATCATCACATGGTTTCCGTGCTCGAGATCTATGTTAACGCGCTTTCGGAGGAGGGAGGTGGACGGGGAGGTAGGTGAGAGGGGGAGTGGGAGGGTGGAGTATGGAGGAGGTGGAGAGTGGAGGGGATGGAGAGGGGAGGTGGAGGAGGGAGAATGGTGGACTAAGTAGAGGATGAAGGTACGGAGTGGGGATGGAGGAGGACGGATGAGGTGGTAAAGACGGAGGAGGAGGAGGAGGAGTAGGATGACGACGTGGACGACCACAAGGAAGAGAGGACGAGGCGGGAGAAGTGAGCAGGATGATGAGGGCCACCTCCTTCTCCAGACTCCTCCTCTCTGCGGACCTCCCCCTCCCTCGCCTGCCCAGCCCCCGCGCTGGTCGTGGTCCTCCCTCGAAGGCCGCCCGCGTGCGGGCCGTACCCGTTCCATCCCGTCCCTTCTCGGGAGCGGCCAAGAGGGGGGTGTCCAAGAGGGGGGGGTGCAAATCATGACCGGCGGCATGTGCGCGGCCCAGCGGGGGGGGCCTGGGACGCAATAAAACAAGAAGAGGCGCCATGAGATCTGAGGAAAAAGCATGGCCCGCGCCATGAAATCCACCCCCTCCTAGTCATCACCCCCCTCTTTTCCGCCCCCGACCCTTCGTCGGGGGGCCGGGCGCTGGCCCACTTCTCCGGGATGTTCCTCGGGTTCTTCGGGGGCGCCCGCCTCGCGCGCGCGCCTCGTCGTTGTCGCCCCCGTCCCCGCCCTCCGCCTCGCCCTCGTGTGCATCCTCGTCCTCCGTTCCGTGCTCCGCGCAGTCGGCGTCGCCCCTTTCTGCATCCTCCTCCTCCTCCTCCTCCTCCTCCTCCTCCTCCTCCTCACTCTTCCCCGTCGGCGTAAGCGTTGTGCCTTGTTCTTTCTTGGTTTCCCCATCCTCGTGAGCCTCCTGCTTGTTCCTCCACTGCCCCGTCCTCCTCGGCGTCGTTCTGGCCCTCCTCCTCCCCTCGCCCTCGGTCTCTCTCCCCGCCGCTGCTGCCACTCCTCCTCCGCCTGCTCAACATGCCTCCTGCTCCTCTTTCCTCTCTGGATCGCCCGCCGCATACATCATCTCATCATCTCGACACTGGGCGGAAGGGCAGGCTCCAGACCTCTGCCGAACGCGCCTGTTTGCCACAGGCGTCCTGTGGGGGAGATCCCACCTGCTTGAGAAAGGCACCAACAACGGCCAAGATCTACTCCATGGGGGGAGGGGGTGCGAGGGCCTGCGCCGATCGGCGAAACAATGAATAAGACAGCGATCTCCTTCGTCCCCGTCCTGCTTGTACTGATCCTCCCTGTCACCTCCTCCTCCTCCTCCTCATCTTCCTCGCCATCCTCGTCCCCGTACTTCTGCCCGCCCGCCCTTCCCGTCCTCCCCAATATCATTATCCTCCTCCACCCCCCCTCCTCCTCCTCCTCCTCCTCCTCCTCCTCCCAGTTATCCTCCTCCTTTTGCAGGTGCAAACTCATCAGAGGACGCAAATGTGACGAGACGATAACTTAGGCGCCGCCCGGGGCCTGTTTGACAGGGCCCGCCGTAAGCGGTCGCGTGTGGCCATGCTTTCTCGCAACTCTGTACGCGAGTGTCGGCTGCGTCTAAATGCGCTATCTTATCGGCATCCATGGGTGGGGTGTTGGCGACGACCCACAGCCAGCAAGCGGTCCGATGAGGGTTCGACCAGTGTGCGATATACGGAGTCTGGTCGAGAACTGTTTGTGGCACGCTTTGCACACACCATCCTCCTCCTCCTCCTCCTCCTCCTCCTCCTCCTCCTCCTCCTCCTCCTCCTTTCTCATTTCCCCTCCAAATGTTCCCTCAAGGGTTCCGCTACGGCTCAGGAAACGCATGACCCGATAGTTCGGCGGGACTGAGGCCCAACGTTTGGCCCCACAAGTGCTTCCAGAAAGCCAGGGACGGCAGCGACTCGCCGTACTGAGGCGTCTTCGATCTGCCGCATCCCTTTGCTTGCAGCGGGGTGCTCGGCGTTCCAAATTCTCGACGCCTTGCTGGCCCTTCCAGCAGATTCCCAGAGGCCTCCGGCTCAACCCGCAGGCCAGGCGGACAGACCCGCGCGGACCAGAATAAATTGGTTCCCAGCGGCTTTCCCGCCCAGGATGACTCCAAGATGGCCTCCAAGACTGTCCGAAGACGCCAGCAAGACGGCCAAGATGCACTCCAAGTCGGTCACGATGTCTCCAAGACGGCCCAAGATGGCCTGACGACGGCCCCAGACGGCCTCAAGACGGCCCCAGATGGCCTCAAAGCGGCCCAAGGGGTCTCAACGGCCCCCGAGGGCTCCACGAAGCCCTCCAGGAGGCCCGAAGAGGCCAAAAACAATCATGTTCATTGAACTTGCAATGGATGTTCGTGTTCTCGCGTATTCTGGGCTTCAGACAACCGAAGATGGCCTTACAGGTCTCCAATGTAACCCGAAGACGGCCCCACAAGCCAGAAGGCCCCAGACAAGCCAAGAACGTCTCCAAGACGGCCCAAGATGGCCTGAAGACGGCCCCAGACGGCCTCAAGACGGCCCTAGATGGCCTCAAAGCGGCCCAAAGGGTCTCTACGGCCCCCGAGGGCTCCACAAGGCCCTCTGGGAGGCTCGAAGAGGCGAACACCAGTCAATCATGTTTCTTGATGTTTCAATGGATGTTCCTGTTTGCGTCTTCCCAAATTCCGACAACCGAAGATGGCCCTAAAGGCCTCCAGCATAGCCCCAAGACGGCCCCAGAAGCCATCAAGAGGGCGCCAAGGCGGGCCAAGAGGTCCCCCAGACGGGCCAAAAGGGCCCCAAGACTGCGCCAGGGACCTGCGGGACGGCCCTCAAGCGTCCCGAGAGGGTAAGACGGGCTCTGGAGGCCAAGAGGCCCCTCAGCGGCCCCCAGAGGCCCTCAATAGCCCTGGAGGCCGCGAAGAGCCCCTCGGAGGCCTCAGGAGGCTTCAAGAGGCCCCCTTTGAGACCTTCTCCTCCTTCTCCTCCACTTCTAATCCTCCCCGAAGGGTTCTCACAAGGGTTGCCACAACGACTGGGCTGGGGGGATACAAAGTCATTATGCTTGCACTACAGAGAAAGTGTCACGTAGGCTACACAGTCTGAGTGCAAGAGCTGCGGGTTTGGATCCACGCTGACACACATGATACGGTCTGATGTCGCTGTCGCACTACAACTGTGCTTCCGATGTCAATGGTGCAACAGGTGGTCCATGATGCTTCGAGGGATTGATATGCCCGCCCGTCCCTCTCTGCCAATGTCCATGCGTGAACGGTCTCCACAGGCTGCGGTGTCGGAACCGTTTTGAGCGAGCGCCTACAATGATGACACTCCGGCGGTAACCCCATTCACATGAAATGATGCGTGTTTGTGCAATATCGCGCAATGTCTGACAATCGTCGTATTCATTTAGTAAGGGAGGCGGGGTAGGAGGAGGAGGAGGCGGAGGAGAAGGAGGAGGAGGGGGAGGAGGAAAATAAAAAGGGGGAGGAGGAGAGGTCCACCTTCCCCCTCCTTATCCTCGTCCTCTGCCGTCTCCCTCCCTCCCTCCGTTCCTTCAAATCCTCGTCCTCAGTTACTCCTCCCCGCCTTCTCCTCCTCATGCCCCCCTTCTGGCAAAGCGGGATTTCCCGCCTCTTGCTCTTGGCGGCGCAGGCGCGGTAGATGATGTTGTAGATGGGGTCCGTCTGCCAGCAGGACTGGCACCAACCCTCCTGGGAGGGTGGCAAGGCAACACGGAGCGGTTGAAGGAGGGGGTGGGGGAGGACGGAGCGAGAAGGAGGGAGCGGTCGACGGATGGGGGGGGGGAGGACGGAGCGAGAGGGAGGGAGCGGTCGAAGGGGAGGGAGGGGGAGGAGGGAGCGAGAAGGAGGGAGCGGTCGAAGGAGGGAGGAGGGAGCGAGGAGGAGGGGGAAGGGGAGGAGGGAGCGGTCGAAGGAGGGGGGGAGGCGACGGGGAGGGGGAGGAGGGAGCGAGAAGGAGGGGGACTGGCGCGAGGCCGCGCCGCCTCGCCTCCGAGGGCCCTTTGGGTACGCGCGGGCGCGCGGGCCGTCTCCACATCCTCCTGCTCGCCTCCTGCCAATCACCACCGCCGACGAGTCGACACGGGGCCGGGGGACGCTGGGCGAGCCCACCGATGGCGGCGAGCCCATAGAACAGGGCTGCGTCTTCCTTCGGGCGGGTGGCAGTGGGGGGTGGTCCAAGGGAGAATGCACTGAAGGGACCCTTCAGGGCCCCTCCTGGGCACCCGCCCGGCCCTCAGAGGGATCCTGAAAGGCCCCTCTGAGGCATTTTTCTTCCCCCCCCGTTCGGGTCGCCCCCCCCTTGCCATCCGCCCGATTCCTCGCGCTTGCCGCCCGACTCCCGACTCCCGGGTCCCAGGCGGGCGCGCCCCGCCCCCCCGACCTGAGCTGAGACATGGCTCCTGCCAGGTGGCCGGGGGCACCGAGGAACGGCCTCTCCGGGGGGGGGGGGGGGGGGGGGGCGAGAGATGCCGGCGCAGAGCACCGGAGGTCCGTGCGCGCGCCAAACTCTGCCGAGTGCCTGGGCCGCCCTCCGTGGGAAGGAGTGGGGAGGATCGAAGGGGGGAGGGGAAGAGGGGGGATCTCTCGTGTTTTCTTCTCTCCTCCATGCCCTTCCCCCGTTCCATCGTCCTCCTCCTCCTCCTCCTCCTCCTCCTCCTCTTCCCCCTTTCCCTCCACTTCTTCCCGTTCTTCTTCCTCATCCTGCTCCTGCCCGCCAGCGCGTTCGTAGGCCTGGCCAGGCGTTTGGGTGAAGATGTCCTTGCGATGTGAAATGTGCGGTCCTGGCGCTCACGTTATCTCCAAAAACAACACACGGATGAAAGGCCAGTCGTTTTCAACATAGTGCTCTCGCCGTAGCGCTGCGCGCACTCGTCTCAAACATTCGCAGCAGCTGCAGGGACGGAGGGCAAGCGGTGTTCAGAAAGGTGTTTTCGCCCTAACGACGCGCGCAGCCGTCTGAAAAGGTGTGCAAGGCTTCGAGGATGGAGGGCCTGTCTCTCATAACGGACTCGCCTTAGCGCCGGTGTCTTTAGCTCGCAGCAGCTATAATGGTGGAGGGCGAATGTGTGTGTACGTTCTTTCGATGTGTGGCTCTCGCCTGAGCGCCGCAACCCTTCGTCGTTCAAAGTCTTGCGAGGTGGAGGCCAGTCCGTGTTTATCATGCGGCTCTGCGCTTCCCTCGATCTCTATTACTCGAGGTCCCAGATTGTAGAACTGCTGTGCGAAGGAGAATGGCTCCTTTTCAACCTGGGCCTCTCGTGTGAGACTTCCGCAACTGTGATTCTCATACTTCAAACTTGCACAACATTTAAGCGGGAGCATGCCCACTTTCAAAACTGTCGCTGCACACTTCTTGGTACTTATCACACTACATCTTAGTATTTGGCGGCGCGCCCGGGGGAGAAGTGAGAAGGGGCGGGCCTTCTCAGAAGGCTCGGAAGTCCCCTGGACTTCCGAGAAGTCTTCTGAGCCTTCCCTGGAGACATAAACACATGTCTCAGTAGGCGCGATGGGCTTCTGGGAAGCCCCGCCGCCTTCTGACGCCTTCTCCTTCTCACTTCCCCCCCTCGCTCGCCGGCGAAAAACGACGACGACGACGACGAAGGCAGAGACGACGGCGACGACGACAGCGACGGCAAAATCGAAGACGAAGACGACGGCGAAAGCGAAGACGACGTCGAAGGCGAAGACGACGACGACGACGGCGACAACAATGGGAGGGTGGATTCCGTATAAAAACTGCGTCGCCACTGAGAGGCAGGCCCGCGGAGCGCTGGTCGTTCTCAAGGGGGTGGGGGGGCGTCTCCCACGGTGGAGAATGGAGGAGATGAGTGGGGACGTGTGCGGAGGGGGCTCGGGCCTGGAGAGGGTGCGCTGCAGCAGCGCGGATGCCTCCTAGGCTTACTCTGCTTCTCCTCCTCCTCCTCCTCCTCCTCCTCCTCCTCCTCCCCCTCCTCCTCCTCCTCCTCCTGCTCCTCCTC
>CAUYUJ010016688.1:0-75000 GCA_963575745.1 Prorocentrum cordatum
TTCAAATTTTGGATTCAGTATATGCTGACCATTTTTCATTTTTCGTCCAAAATCCGCCTGTAGATGGACATGCCCGACCTAAGCCTAAGTCCTCCCCCGCTCACGTTGGGCCAGGTGGGCCACAGCTGGCAAGACCTGCGGGGGTCGCTGCTCCTGCAACACGCGGGGAGGCGGAGGGCGGAGGCTGCTGCAGGGCGGCGAGCGAGGGGGGGAAAGAGAGAGGAGGCGGAGGTCTTCTCGGAAGGCGGCGGGACTTCTCAGAAAGCCCTCGCGCTTTTTGAGAGTTTTTTTGGTTGTTGTGTTCTCTCTTCGGGGAAGACTCAGAAGCCTTCTCAGAAGACCAGAGGACCTCCGAGCCTTCTGAAAAGGCGCGCCCCTTCTCACTCCCCCCCAGGCCCGCCGCCAACACTGCAGGCGTCTGAGCGGCCGTCTCCACGCATGTCGCTGTGGTGTCACTGCAGGGGGCCCCGCCGCCGTCTGGGCCTGGAGCCGTCTGCCTTCGCGCCAGGGCCCCGGAAACCAGGACTCTTCTTTTGCAAGCCGGGACCTCTGCCGGATTTGGCGGGGGCAGACGAATGATGGAGAATGTCTTGACCTGGGGCGGCAATCAAAGTCCCCGGTTGACCGAACCCTGACATCGCGGCAGTGTGGTTGGAGCAGTCGCCTCCGCTACTTCAGGAGCAATGCTGGGATACTGGCAGGGCGTCGTGGCATCTGAGGGATTAGGGCGTGCCCTACGTAAGCCATCCCCCATCTGGGTTTTTGGGGGGATCACTGTTGGCTCGGTCAACGGTTCAGCCTTATAGCTGTCTCACTATGTGTTAGGACACTCTGGGCCACATACATCATACATGCGCTTTCTGTAGTTCGCCAGCTTGACTAGGCATGTGAGTAAATCAATGGCCCAGGGCATTCATTTTTACACATGGTATCAGGGCACGGGCCAAAATAGCCAGGCAAGATGATACTTGTCACGTTTGTGTCAGGATCTACAGAACTGGTTTCGAACGAGTTTGGACAACTCACTACTGGCTTTGAAGAAACTTTTGGTCGTCACATAAGATGTCCAAACAAGGTGCCCGAACATCTTCAATCTTAGCACCATTCGATCCGCTCATCAGGCACCACCATTCCGCGCATCCGCTCGGCTGTACGTTGCTCACCTTTTGACCATCTTCATGTGCGTGGTGTTTTGGACATAGTGTAAGTGTGAGCTGCTCTATCGCCGACTCCATGCGTGTGTGACGGGACAGTTTCCAGGGCCAGTCAATGATTCAGCGTTCAGGGCGCCAAGACATTCGCAGCCTTTGTGCTGGCTCAAGGGTCAAGGCTGAAGTCTACTGGCCCCTCCACTTCGGCTAATGCATCCGTCATGCTTAAACTTTTGGGTGAGTGTCCAAGCCGTATCGCTATGTCACTCACCACATCAAATATGACGATATGTCACTGATGTCTGGGCCGGGACATGGGGAGGCTCGGGTCCCAATCTTAGTCACGCACTGTCGCTCGAAGTCATCTTTGCAAGCTTCTGACCCGCGGACGCGGGGAGGTACGAGGGGGGGAACATAGGACGGAGCAACGTGGGGCTTCTGCGCGTTTTTTGAGGGGCGCTGAGGCTTGAGCACCTGACGAATGGTAGGGTCATGATGCTCCAACCTGCTTTAGCCTTGAGCATCAGAAACAATTTTGAGCGGAGGGTTTTCAAGTGTCGGGCCCTGGGAGGCGACACCCGTTCGACACTGCTTCGATACTTCTCTGGGTGCTCGAAATCATTCCTGGGATGCGGTCCTTGAGTACGATGGGAGCATCGGGGATGGACAGAACCCCCACCCTGACACGTCGATTAGTGAATTGTCCGTTTTCAGTTCTCGAGAGGGCACCGCGGCCGTCATTTTCCAGCCTTGCGCCCGCCAGGTTTGGGCCCGAGGTCGTTTTCACTAAACCACGTTTTACTAAAGGGGGTTCTGTCCATCCCCGAGAGCAACATAGGGAAAGGTGTGGATCGGGGGAGGCAGAGATCGCCAGGGCGCCAGGCGGCCGCAAAAGCCAGGACCGCGGGCCCGCGGGCCGACCTTGGGGCCGGGGCCAGCAGGCGCTCTTCCTCCTCCTCCTCCTCCTCCTCCTCCTCCTCCTCCTCCTCCTCCTCCTCCTCCCCCTCTTCTTCCTCTTCTTCTTCTTCTTCTTCTTCCTCTTCTTCTTCTTCTTCTTCTTCTTCCTCCCCCTCCTCCTCCTCGATGAAAACCGGTCCTGGAGAAAGCATCGGGATTTCCAGGGACCCCCCGTACTCACAAACATCCAGACATCGCATGTCTGGGGTGGCACGAAGCCCAGCCCTCGGGTGCACGCCAGCCCCCCCCCCCCCGACGTCGCGCTCGTTCTTGCCACGTGGGCTCCCCGAGGCCTCGACCCCTTCCCCAGGACCAGCTCTTCCTCCTCGGTCGTTTACTGACGGTCCCAGGGCCAGTCAGGCAGACGGTTAACGGGTTGGGAGGGTGGGGTTGGGAGAGATGAGGATATCGTTGCGGTCGAAGGTATCGTTCATTGCATGCGGATGCTATTGTTCATACCCTTCATCCTCCCAACCTCTTCCTCCCTAGCACGATAACTGTTCTCCTCAGCCAGGCGAGGGCCCCCAGGCGCCGACAAAAACGTCAGAAAGCGTTTCGTCTGATTTTTTTTGTTGTTTCCGCGACGCGATGCGGTCTGGACCCCAGGATCACTCGGCCCGCCCGCCCAGGGCGGCGGGGCGATCGAGGAGGGCCCCCAGAAGAGCGCGAGGGCGTCACACGGACAGGGGAAGCGTGATTGCAGACGTCGTGAATTTTGCTCCTACAGTGCCTGGAAGAGCGCGAGGCCATCAAGCGGGCAAGGCAAACGAGTGTCTGTTCGCGCGCACGCTGATTCTTCGAATTCCGCAAGCTTTGCACAGTGCGCTCCTACAACGCCCAGGAGGGCGCGAGGCCGTCAAGAGCTGAGCTGCCCTGATACGCCAGTGTTGAAACGCAAAACGTACCGTACTCAGAACATCCGTTTTTGTCGGTTCCGTGTTGTCTCAACGTATCGTCTTACGTCCTGGCGAACGCATCGCGCCAACCTGCGTCTTCAGTCTACGTGTTGAGCTCCGTGTCGACACGCTACGTGTTGCGTGCTGCGTATTGGGGCAGCTAAGGTCAAGAGGCTGGAACTCTCTTGGGCCATCCTGGGCCCTTGGGGGCCTCCTGACCCGAACAAACATGAAGAATCAAACAAGCAGTGGCAATCCACCGGGGAGTCAATGTTTTTGCCTCCTCAGGCCGTCTTGGGGATCCTCTGAGGAGGAGGAGGAGGAGGAGGAGGAGGAGGAGGAGGAGGAGGAGGAGGAGGAGGAGGAGGAGGAGGAAGAGAGGAGGAGGAGGAGGAGGAGGAGGAGGATAAGGAGGAGGAGGGAAGCACTCTTGGGGCCGTCTGGGCCCTCCCCCTCGCTCCCCTCTCCCGGCGCCCGCCAGGCGCAGCCCGTGGCCCTCTGCCCCTCCTGGCTGCCGGTGGCCCCGGGACTGGAGGGACGAGGAGGTGGGCCCCCCCGGGGGGGGGCCCCGGGCCCGAGGCCCCGCCGCGCCGCCCGGCCGCCGAGGCCGCACCGGCCGCAGGGGCCCAGGCTGGAGTCAGCGGCACTGTACCCAGAGGTCCAGCGCATTGGCAAGAATCAAGACAGGCGTTGTCGCAGTGCTCGGCCTCGGGGGGGCCTCGCTGGGCCCCGGGACCGTGAAAAACCGATTCGGGATGGAGAACGGGTCCTGGTGTATGGGTCGAGACTTCGGGGGCCCCGTTTTGCCGAAAAGTGCCAGTTTAATTCGGGCCTCTCTCATGCACTGCAGCGTTGCCCACATCGGGGAGGGTTGGGTTCGCCTGGTCACTGGCCAAAAGGCGCGTTAGTGGAATCCACGTTGGAGGGGCGCCAGCGGGGGGTCGGAGGTGGCTCTCGGCTACACTCGGCGGCGAAAAAAGAAAAGCCTCATCGGAAGGCGGCAGGGCTTCTCAGAAGCCCTCCGGCCTTCTGAGAAGTCTTCTCTGTCTCCGGGGAAGACTTAGGACATTTCTCAGAAGTCCGGGGGACTTCCGAGCCTTCCGAGGAGTCCTTCTCCTTCTCATTTCCCCCCCTCGCTCGCCACCGGCTGGAGCCGGCGGGGGGTCGGAGGTGGCTTTCGGCTACGCGCAAGAGTGACCGTTCACCGGAGTGACCTTTGGTGCGGGCCCAAGGGGGCCCCCCGATCGCTGAACGCGAAGCGGTAGCAGCGCCATGCGGGCCTGGCGGTGTTCCCAAAGGGCCCTGCCCCCTGGGCCGCGCGCCGGGCTTAGCCATCCCGCGTCCCCCGTGCAGACACGGACCAAAGGTCATTCTTGCCCAGGGTGATTCGTGCGTGTTGCCGACAGCACTGGTTCCGGCCAGCAGGAAGCATCAGAGGTTCGAGGTGCTGGGTTCGTTTTTTTTTTTTTTTTTTTTTTTTTTTGTTTTTGTTGTGTGTGTGTGTGTGTGTGTGTTGCGCGTGTGTTTTGCTATTTTCGGCCTTCGGGGGCCGTTTCAGACCCTGGGACCTTCAGAAACGGATTTGGGGTGAAACCCTGCACCAGGCGAACCCCAGAAGGTGTCCAGGACCGAGTTTGAGCGCATTTGCCTTTACCCTTGGACTCGTCCTTCTTGCCAGAATTTCTCGGGGCCCATCGAGTTCAGCCCCCCCCCCCGGCCGCCTCCAAGGCCCAGGCCTGCCCCAGATACCCTTGCGTGTCGCAAGTCGCGATTTATCAATCGCGCAAGATTTGGTGTTGATATTCTTTGTTTTCGTATTTGAAATATACTGTTAATGCTGTTTCTGCCCTGCGATTTTTTACACATGCGCCGACTATCAAGACCTTTCTGTCTTCTTGGTGGCCCCTCATTCTGCAGCAGCTTCAGGAGGATGGCCGAGTTGATACGTCCTTGCACGGGCATGCTGTGCGTATAAGGCTGTCGCTCAGGTTTTGGTCAGCAGGTAGGCTATGGCTTCTTTGGACCCTCTCCTCCTCTTCCTGCTCCTTCGATTCTCTGAGCTCTGATCGTCTGTTCAGGCTCTTCACGGAGCTGTGCTTTCATTATTGTATATATCCGTTCATTCTTCCTTTGTTTCTTCGCCCCGTTTCTCTTCTATTCCTCCTCCTCCTCCTCCTTATATATCCCCCTCCTCTTCTTCCTCCTTTTCTCGGACTCTCTTATTCCTTTATCATCCCTTTTCTTTTCTTGTCTCCTTCCTCCTCCTCCTCTTTGTTCCCCTCCCCAGGTTACATCTGCGCAGAGCTCCTGTGCCCTGTCCTGTGCTTCACGGGCACTCACCCCTGGCCGTCCCTTCTGCCACGCCGTGACGGGGCCAGCCCTGCACGCCGTGTCGGCGGAGGCCTCCCCATCGTCCTCGTCGCCGTCGTCGTACCTCGCCCCTTCCCCGCCCTGGCCGCCCGCCCGTGTCGCGCGCGGGCGCGACTCTCGGCGGGGAGGGATGGTAGGCTGAAGTCGTGCATGTCCCCTTACAGGAGGAATAAGGGGGAACATGCAAGAATAGTCAAAACATAGTCTGGGGACGATTTCTGATGATTTTCTCCCGACCTAGTGGTGGGCTCGCCGCCGTGCCCAGGGAGGCGTCGGTGGGCAGAGCGTGGATCGCGCTCTCGCGGTGCGTGCTCCGCCCTCTGGTGGCCCTTTCTCTCGCTCTCTCTCTCTCTCTCTCTCTCTCTTTCTCTCTCTCTCCCCCCTGCCCGCGGCCCTGGCCGCGGTGAGCAGCGGCGTCCTCTCGCTCCACGGGGTATCTTTCAGTCGGGCATGTTCCTCTACAGAAGGAATGTTCAAAAATAGTCCAGAAATAATATCGGGACGATTTGTTTCGACTACTATGGGCTAGTTTTGAATCTTTGTGGCTGTTTTTTATTTTTCCTCCCAAATCTCCCTGTAGGAGGACATGCCCGACCTGAGGCTATCCATGGCCTTAGCAGGCCTGCCTACAGATGTGATGGGCACCGATCTACGTGCAGCGGGTCTTGGCCGTTCGTCCTTCTCCGCGTGCTTGGTCATTTCCCTCTCCCTCCCTCTCCCTCTCTTCCTCTCTCCCTCTCTCCCTCTCCCTCTCCCTCTCCCTCTCTCTCTCCCTCTCCTTCTCTCTGTCAGCTGCCTCTGAGAGGGTCTCCATGTGCACCATCGCCGTCTTGGTGCCCATAAGGGTGCTCTGCGTACTCGCTGCGACCGCCCTCAGCGTCACAGGGCTTTGCTTCATCATCCAGACCAGTGCGTGGCCTTTACGAGGAGGGGGCTACGAAAGGTTTGAGGCTCCCTTTTCCTACTGTTTTTTGTTGTTGCTCCTTCCTCTCGCCACCCTCTTCTCTTCTGCCCGCTCCCGCGCCTCGTATCCGGCCCGCCCTGCCAGAGGCGACACCAACGCCCACGACCGCCGGCACTGCCGTTTCAAGTGCTCTCCTTGCTCTAGCTCTCGAGTCCTCCTTTCAGTCCTCTCCCGAGCCTATCCCTCGTCCTGTCCCTCCTCGCCCGACCCCTCCTCCTGTCCTCTCGCCCTCGCTCATGCACCTCTTCGTTCCAAGGCTCATTTGAATACCCTGCGCACGGTCGTGTGCGAGTCGACAGCCGCCTGCGCTGCTCCGCCTCATGCTGCGGCGCAGCCCTGCGGCGGTCACGTGCAGTCGGTGGGGTCGGGGCCCACAAACAAATCTTCCTCGCTCCATTCCCTCCTCGTTTCTCTCCGGCAGCCGCCGTTCTATCCCTCCTCGTCGACGCTACCAGCTCCCGAATCCTCATTCTGGAACTCTCTCCCGAGCCTCCTCCTCGTCCTGCCTCTCCTCGCTGGATCCCTCCCCCTGTCCCCCCTCTCTCCCTCGCTCTCTGTGTTCCCCCCTCGCTCCCCCCGCCAGCCCTCGCTCCGCCTCCCTCCTCGTCGGCGTGCCTGCCGCTCCCCCGCCCCCGCGGGAGCGCGAGAGGCGCCGCCGCCGGCGGTCCTGCCCCTGCCGGGGGTGCCCGCCCGCGCCGCCAGGCACGAGGCGCCCCCCGCCTCCCGCCGCCCGCCCTTCGGGCCGCATCGCGCCGCGCCAGCGTCTCGCGGGGCGGCCCGCGGCGCGGCGTCGGGTGGCCCGGCTTCCGGCGGCGGCGCGCGGGGAGGGGAAGGTGAGAGGGAGAGGGCCCTCTCAGAAGGCGGTGGGGCCCTCTCAGAAGCCCTCTCGCCTTCCGAGTTTTTTGTTTTTTTTTGTTTTGGGGGGGGGGGGAGGCAAGGCGTAGGACGCTTCTCAGAAGGCCGGGGGACTTCCGAGCCTTCCGAAGAGGCCTTCTCCTTCTCACTTCCCGAACAGTCAGAGAAAAGTGACAGGTGACAATGTTTCGTGCTCCTTTGACTCTGGTTGATGCTTTTCCCGTCCATTTTGTAGGTTTCTTACCAACTCCTTCTGTAGGAGAACATGCCCGACCTAACGTTAGGGGTTGGAGCTGGCTGAGGGTCTGATGTGGCCCGGCACTGGTTCCGGCCTTGGTTCGGGACGTTTCTTTTTTTGTTTTTTTGTTATTTGTCCTTTCGGCTTCTGGGGGCCGTCTTCCCGGGACCGTCGACAAAAATTGATCCGGGGTGAAACGTTGCACCATATGGGTCCGATTCTGAGCGGGTTTGGCCTCGCCCTCCCCTTCCAAAACGGTCTTCTCGGGGCCGCCCCACCCGTTTAGACCCGGGGCCGCTCCATCGGTCGGGGGCACTTCTGGACAGCGTGTTGCTCCGCTCATTCTGGCCCACAACGCCGCCGCGCCTCCGCGTCATCCACTACTCCTGCCTGCGGGCGTTCACGTCACGAGCCTTTCCGAGCCTCCCGCCCCGCGGAGCGGAGCGACTCGATAGCCACCTGCAAGGCAGAGCGGGTCGCCGGGGTCGCCGCCGCGGCACGCTGTGCAAAAGTTCCCGCCCGTAGGCTCAGGGCGGATGCCTCGATCCCCAGTCGTCCAGTGATCGTTGATAGGGGCCCGAAAGCCCACCCTGCCCAGAACCGTGCGGTTTTGCAATCGAGGGTCTTTCGCCGATCTATCGGCGATGTATCGCCGATTTCTTGTCGAAGTTAATCCCCCCTGAGCTGGTAGTTGCAGTAGCTGAGCTCGACCAAAGCGTCACTAGAACGAGTCCAGATTAGAGCTCGGCCGTAGGGATCCAGCAGGACCAGCGTCTTTACACTGTCGCTCCTTCCTGATCGCGATGGTGGAGGCTTGGTTTCTAAGCCCCGAGGTTCTTCAGCGCCCGTTCGTCCTCGTCCAAGCTTGTGGTACTGATTTGAGGACCAGGAACGAGCGATTTCGAACGTGCTCAGTAAGTGATCGCCGCGACCAGAAGTCAACGGCTCTGGCCGCGCATATGAAAGAAGCAGGAATGCTTGCATCTACCCATACGCTTCCCCCTCTCCTTCTGCTGTCCACCTGCGGGCCTCCCACTCCTTCGCCGACTCTCCCCTCTCTCCTGGTGCTCCCCTCGTGATTCTTTTCCTTCTCCTCCCCCTCCTCCCTCTTCAGCTGCTGCTTCTCTTTCCTGCTCGGCCTGCTTCTCGACGCTTCCTTCAAAGCTGGCCCTCCTGCTCGTCGTCGTCGTCGTCGTCGTCGTCGTCGTCGTCGTCGTCGTCGTCGTCGTCCTCGGCAGCGCGTCCAGGCGGGCACTTCTGGCGAGTTCCATGGGGGGCCCGGTCCAGCCTTCTCCGTTCCATCCTCTCCTCCGGCCACCTCCGCACGGAGACCCTGGCGGGAGGAGCTGGTCCAGCCTCCTCCGACTTGACTCCCTCTTGGAAGCGCCCGGGAGCTGGAGGAGGAGGAGGAGGAGGAGGAGGAGGAGGAGGAGGAGGAGGAGGTGGAGGAGGAGGTGGAGGAGGAGGAGGAGGAGGAGGAGGAGGAGGAGGAGGAGGTGGAGGAGGAGGAGGAGGCGGAGGAGGAGGAGGAGGAGGAGGGGAGGAGGAGGAGGGAGGAGGAGGAGGAGGAGGAGGCGGATGGAGGAGGAGGAGGAGGAGGGGAGGTGGGGGAGGAGGAGGAATAGGAGGATGAAAAGGACCGGGACGAATGTCAATGGTGGCGACGAAAGGGAGGGGTATCACTTCCCAGACATCAGCGACGGAGATCGGGTGCCAAACTGTCTGGTCTGGGCCTTGACTTCCGTCGAGGGTCTATCGCTGCACGCTGTAGCCCTCCAGAGCTAGCTTCGGTCGAAAAGGAAATGATCAGCCTCCTCGTCCGCATCTGAGCTGCTCCGTGGGGTGACCTCCCTCCCACTACCTCCGCGGGGTGACAGGGGGGATCAGGAGGAAGGAGGGTCAGGAGGAGGAAGAGGGGGAGGAGGAGGAGGAGGAGGAGGAGGAGGAGGTGGAGGAGGAGGAGGAGGAGGAGGAGGAGGAGGAGGAGGAGGAGGAGGAGGAGGAGGAGGCGGAAGAGGGTGCAGGGTGCTACCAATGCTCGCATCTTCGAGGAGGAGGAGGCGGAGGAGGAGGGGAGGAGGAGGAGGAGGAGGAGGAGGAGGAGGAGGAGGAGGAGGAGGGGAGGAGGGGAGGAGGAGGAGGAGGAGGAGGAGGAGGAGGAGGAGGAGGAGGAGGAGGAGGAGGAGGAGGAGGAGGAGGATGGTGTAGGAGGAGGAGGAGGAGGGTGGTGGAGGCGGGAGGGCAGACCGAGGAGGAGGAGGAGGAGGAGGAGGAGGAGGAGGAGGAGGGAGGGGGAGGAGGAGGAGGAGCTCCTGTGCTCGACGGGAGAGGGGCCAGGGTACGCGCCGCCGAGGAGCCGGTCGACGCGCTGAGGCTGCGGCAGGAGGGCAGGTCCCTCAGGCGCCTGCCCCTCGCGGTACCTCGCCTGCCCGCTCCTCTTCCTCTTTTTCCTCCTCCCTTCTTCCCCCTCCCTTCTCCCCCTTCCCTTCTCGCTGCCTCATCCCTTCTTCCTTCTCCCTTCTCATCCCCTCTCCTGCCTCTTCCTTTGGGGCTGTCTGGGGGTCTGAGGTGGCCCAGCACTGATTCGGGCCAGCAGGAGGGGGCGGGCAGGTCCGAGTTGCTGGGTTAGTTTTTTTCCCAACCATCCTATGTTGGGTCCTCGTTTTGAAGAGACGGTCCCCGCGTTCTCCTCTTCTCCTTTACTCCTCCCCCCCTCCTCCATCCTCCCGTCACCCCCCTCACTTTGGCACACCCCTCACGCGTTTCGTGGCCCCATAGGGAACTCCATCGAAAGTCCTAGTGGGGGTGTCCGCATGCGGTCCCCGCAACCATTTTGGCACACCCCTCACACGTTTCGTGGCCCCATAGGAAGCTCCACCGAAGGCGATAGTGGGGGTGCCCGCATGCGGTTCCCACATCCATTCTGGCACACCCCTCACACGTGTCGTGGCCCCGTAGGAAGCTCCAGCGAAGGTCCTGGTAGGGGTGCCCGCATGTGGTCCCCACACTCATTTCGGCACACCCCTCACACGTTTCGTGGCCCCATAGGGAGTTCCACCGAAGGCCCCAGTGGGGGTGCTCTCATGCGGTCCCTACACCCATGTCGGCACACACCCCTCACACGTTTCGTGGCCCCAGAGGGAGCTCCACCGAAGGCCCCAGCGCTACCGTCCACATGCGCCCCCCGCACCCACTTCGGCACACCCCTCACACGTTTCGTGGCCCCATAGGGATCTCCGCCGAAGGCCCCAACGCCACCGTCCACTTGCGTCCCCATACACCCACCCATGTCAGCACACCCCTCACTCGTTTGGTGGCCCCATAGGGAGCTCCACCGAATGCACCAGTGCCACCTTCAATTTGCTTCCTCCAGACCCATTTCGGCACACCCGTCACACGTTTCGCCATCCAATAGTGAGCTCCACCGAAGGCTCCCGTGCCACCGCCCGCATGCGTCGCCCACACCCATGTCGGCACACCCCTTACACGTTTTGTGGCCCCATAGGGAGCTCCACCGAAGGCCCCAGTGCCACCGTCCATTTGCGTCCCGCACACCTATTTCGGCACACCCCTCACACGTTTCGTGGCCCCAGAGGGAGCTCCACCGAAGGCCCCAGTGCCACCGTCCACATGCGTCCCCCCACCCATGACAGCACACCCCCCACACGTTTTGTGGCCCCATAGGGAGCTCCACCGAGGGTACCAGTGCCACCGTCCGCATGCGTCCGCCGCACCCATGTTGGCACACCCCCCACAGGGTGCGTGGCCCCATAGGGAGTGCCAGCGAAGAAGATATTCACAATCGCGGTACGCACAACTGCATATGGTTGGGTCCTTCGCCAGGCTTTTTTGTTTGTTTGTGTGGGTGTGTTGTAAATCTCTTTTATGAAGAATAATATGATCGATCCCCCCTCCAGTGACCGTGCTCTCGGGGCTCCTACGTAGTTTTGTCAGGGGAAAATCGGGGGTCACCCAACCGGCCCGCTCGCCCCCCGGCCCCCCACGGCTCCCTCCTGACTTTCGTACAGTTTATTTCAAAATCGCGCTCTCTCGCAGCACTTCCTCATAATGTATGAAGGGATCTCGCTCTCGCGTGGAACTTCCTCGCAATTTATTCAAGAGCCGCGCCGCGCTTTCGCTCGAGACCTCGCGATTCATGCAGTACCCACGCTTTCGTAACTCGCCTGCTTGACCTGGCCGCTTGGGCCCGACTTCCCGACCCGCTCTTTGTGGCCTACCTGCCCGATCAGCCTGTTTTATGATCCCCGTGCTTTCTGCTCATAACCCCCCTTCTGCTAAACTCTCCCGTGCTCCATCCTTCTCCCTCCCCCTTCCATCCGTTCTGTCGTCACTGATTTTAGAGGCTGCACAGTTGCACTTGGCAGGTAGGGAACCTTTACCCCCAAGGGGGTACGATCGAAGACGAAGAGAGCGGGTATTGAGAGTTTGGGTTCTACGTGTTGAACGGCACGCGAGTTGCCCAGTCCCAAGCTGGTTGTTGTTGTTGTTGTTGTTGTGGTTGCTGTTGTTGTTATTGTTGTTGTTGATATTGTTATTGTTGTTGTTGTTGTTGATGTTGTTGTTGTTGTTGTTGTTGTTGTTGTTGTTGTTGTTGTTGTTGTTGTTGTTGTTGTTGTTGTGTTTGTTGTTGTTATTGTTATTGTTGTTGTTGTTGTTGTTGTTCTTGTTCTTGCCATTGTTCTTGTTCTTGTTTTTGTCATTGTTATTGTTCCTGTTGTTGCTGCTGCTGTTATGGTTGTTGGTGTTGTCGTTGTCGTTGTGGTTGCTGTTTTTGCTGTATCTGTTGTCGTTGTTGTTGTTGTCGTTGTCGTTGTTGTTGTCTTTATCGTTGTATTTGTCGTTGTTATGTTGTGGTTGTATTTGTGGTTGTGGTTGCTGCTGTTGCTGTTGCTGTTGCTGTTGCTGCTGCTGCTGCTGCTGTTGCTGTTGCTGTTGCTGTTGCTGTTGCTGTTGTTGTTGTTGTTGTTGTTGTTGTTGTTGTTGTTGTTGTTGTTGTTGTTGTTGTTCAAGTCCCATGACTGAAGAGTAATTTTTGTTGATCCCCCCTCCGGTGCACATAGTATTTTTCCATTGAAGTGCCCCTCCCCGCGCTCGCACCCTGTTTTGTATCAGGGAAAGTCTTGAGACTCAAACTGTGCCCCTGGCCCCCGGTTTACAACAACAGCGGATCCCGCTTGATATTTGCTCGAAACTTACTCCGGTCCCCCGCTCCCCTTGAGACTTCCTCGCGATTTACTCAGAGTCGCGCTCCCGCTTGAGACTTCTTCGTAATTTCCTCAGGCTCCGCCCTCTTGCCATTCAGGAATCGCGCGTTCGCTGGGGACTTCCTCAAATTTACTTGGAACCTCTCTCGCTGGAAGCTTCCTGGCTAATCACACAGAAATCACGATCGATCCGCCCGCTCGGCCCGCCAGTTAGGGTCATGCCGTTCGTGCCCCATGCTCGCTCGCGCCCTTTGTGCCTCATTGCTGCCCTCCGTGGCCCCTCCCCTTGTGGCCTAGTCGCTGCCCTTCGTGGCCCCTCGCGGCCCTTTGTGGCCCATATATACAGTCTCCCCTCTTTCCCTGTTTTAGGGGCTGCGCCGTGCCAACTACACGTGCCAAGTAATGAAGATGTACCCGCACGCTCTCGCCTGAGACTGCCCCACAATTCATTCAGGACTCACGCTTTGATCCGCCTGCTGGACTCGCCCGTTTGGGCCGCTCGCCTGACTTGCCTGTGACGGCAGGCCCGGCGGCTCGTTTGGAAGCTTGCCGAGTGCTTTCACGTCCCGCACGCCCGACCCGCCCGTTAGGGTCCGCCCGGGGGTCCGCAGGCCCCGCCCGCCCGACCCGTCTGTTGGGGATCGTTGCCCGACCCAACCGTCTGGGTTTGCCGCTTGTTTTCAGGCTCCTCTCTTAAGCCCCCCACCTTCTAATCCCTCTCGTCCGCAGTTCTGCTCTTTCCCTCTTGTCCCTTGCCTCCATCCCTTCCCTACTCCTTTCCTCCTCGTTTTTTATGTTTGTGTTTCTCTCTCTCTCTCTCTCTCTCTTCCTCTCTCTTTCTGTCGCTCTCTCTCCCTCTATCCTTTCTCAC
Organism: Prorocentrum cordatum; assembly: GCA_963575745.1. Classification (NCBI taxonomy): domain Eukaryota; class Dinophyceae; order Prorocentrales; family Prorocentraceae; genus Prorocentrum; species Prorocentrum cordatum. The sequence continues at coordinate 13,528 of CAUYUJ010016688.1, forward strand.
TCCTCTTGCTCTTTTAGGGGCTGCGCCCAATACACGTGGCAGGTTAGGAAGGTGTACCCCCCCGAGGGGGTACGATCGAAGACGAAGAGGGCGGGTGTCGGGGGTTTGGGATATACGTGGTGAGGTACGCGCAAGCATGTAAGAGCGAACAGTCTAAAATCAACTGTTGTTGTTGTTGTTGTTGTTGTTGTTGTTGTTGTTGTTCTTGTTGTTGAACTCTCACCACTGAAGAGTAATTATTGTTGACCCCCCCTCCGTTGACCATTGTATTTTCAATTGAAGTGCTTCCCCCGGGGCTCGGACCCTGTTTTATTTCAGGGGGAGTCACTAGGCTCAAACTGTGCCCCTGGCCGCTAGTTTACAACAACAGCGGCTCCCGCCTAATACTTCCTCATCACTTATTCCCAAATCGCGCTCTCGCGCGGGACGTCCTCACAATGTGTATACGAATCCCGCTCTCGCATGGAACTTCCTCGCAATTCATTCAGACGGTGCGCCCTCGGCACAGGAATCACGCTCTCGCTTTGGCTTTTCTCACGATTTACTTGGGAATCGCGTTGTAGCTCGAGACGTCCTTGCGATTTATGCAGGACCCACGCTTCAGCAACCCGCCTGCTCGACCTGGTCGCCTGGGCCCGCCTTCCCGACCTGTCCGCTACGGGTCTGCCCTCTCGATCTGCCCGTCTGGTTCTACCACTTGTTTTCTGCTCCTTGCCCCCCTCCTGCTAATTTCTCTTGTGCTCCATTCTTCTCCCTCCCCCTTCCACCCGTCTTCTCTTCCCATGTGTTAGGGGCTGCGCAAAATGCACGTGGCAGGATCTACCCCCCTGGGGTACGATCCAAGACGACGAGGGCGGGTACCGCGGCTTCGGGATATACGTATTGATCGGCACATGAGCAGATATGAGCGAACTGTTTTAAACTGATTGTTGTTGTTGTTGCTGTTGCTGCTCTGTTTTTTGGTTGTTGATAGTTTTGTTGTTGTTGCTTCCCTGTTGTTGTCGTCGTTGTTATTATTGTTGCTGTTTTGGTGCTTGGTTTTGTTATGTTTGTTTCTGCTGTTTTCGTGATTGTTGTTATGGTAGTTCTTGTTGTTTTTGCTGTTGATTCTAATTGTTGTGAATGTTGTGAATGTTGTTGCTGCTGCTGTTGTAGTAGTTGTTGTTGCTGTTGTTCATGTTATCGCTGTTGTTGTGATGGTTGTGGCTGTTGTTGCTGTAGTTATTGTTGTGGCTGTTGTTGTTGTTGGACTGGCCACGGCCCCTGGGCGCCCCCCATCAGCAACAACAACAGCAGCAGCCCCACCAACAGCAACAGCAACACCAACAATAACAAACACAACACCAACAACAACAACGCCGACGGCTCCCGCTCGAGACTTCCTCGCAATTTGCTCTCTTTCTGCAAAAGCAATAGGATATACCCCGCCCCTCTTCGGAATGAACGATTCGTTTTTCGTATTGCAGTTTACATCTGATTCTCCCTCCTCGTCCATCCTCACTATGACTTCATACCATCCCAGGCAGGCCGGTATCGCTCCCCCCCTCATCCTTTGTAACATAATTAGCCTGGCGAAAGACCCAACCATGTGCAGTTGTGGGCTCCGTCTTTGTATGCACCGCATTCGGAGGCGCTCCCTATGGGGCCACGAAACGTGTTAGGGGTGCGTCAAAATGGGTGCGGTGGGCGTATGCGCAAGCAGCCACTGGGCCCGTCGGTGGAGCCCCCTACGGGGCCGCGAAACATGTGAGGGGTGTGCCAGAACGGGTGCGGTTGGCGCATGCGAACGCAGCCGCTGGCGCCTTCGGTGGAGCTGCATTTGGGGCCACGAGAGGTGTGAGGGGTATACCGAAATTGGTGTGGGTGACGCATGCGGGCGGTGGCACTGGGGCCTTCGGTGGAGCTCCCTATGGGGCCACGAAGCGTGTGACGGATGCGTCGACAAGTGTGTACGGGTGACACATGCGGGCGGTGGCACTGGTGCCTTCGGTGGAGCTCCCGATGGGGCCACGAAGCGTGTGAGGAGTGTGCCGAGATCAGTTTGGGTTACGCATGCGGGCTGCGCCAACAGGGCCTTCGGTGGAGCTCCCGATGGGGCCACGAAACGTGTGAGGGGTGTGCAGACATGTGTGTGTGTGTGTGTGTGGGTGACGCATGCGGGCGGTGGCACTGGGGCCTTCGGTGGAGCTCCCTATGGGGCCACGAAACGGGTGAGGGGTGTGTGCCGAAGAGGGTGTGGGTGACGCATGCGGGCTGCGCCAACGGTGCCTTCGGTGGAGCTCCCTATGGGGCCACGAAGCGTGTGAGGAGTGTGCCGAAGAGGGTGCTGGTGACGCATGCGGGCTGCGCCAAGGGTGCCTTCGGTGGAGCTCCCTATGGGACCACGGAACGTGTCATGGGTGTGCAGACACGTGTGTGTGTGTGTGTGTGTGTGTGTGTGTGTGTGTGTGTGTGTGTGTGGGTGACGCATGCGGGCGGTGGCACTGGGGCCTTCGGTGGAGCTCCCTATGGGGCCACGAAGCGTGTGAGGTGTGTGTGTGTGTGTGTGTGTGTGTGCCGAAATGGCTGTGGGTAACGCATGCGGGCTGCGCCAACGGGGCCTGCGGTGGAGATCCCTATGCGGCCACGAAGCGTGCGTGCCGAAGAGGGAGGATGTGGGTGACGCATGCGGGCTGCGCCAATGGTGCCTTCGGTGGAGCTCCCGATGGGGCCACGAAACGTGTGAGAGATGTGCTGAAATCGGTGTGGGTGACGCATGCGTGCTGCGCCAACAGGGCCGTCGGTGGAGCTCCCTATGGGGCCACGAAGCGGGTGCAGGGTGTGCCGAAATTCTGGAAGGCCAAGCGGGTCCTCCCTTCCACCACCTCCCTCTGGCACCCGCTGCCCGGGCAACCACCGCCGCCCAAGGGAGCGGGAGATCGCGCTGCAGGACGGTAGCCCACCCCCGCCGCCGCCGCCGCTCGCGCGCGCGCGCGTGCTTGTAGGTCGGTAGCTGGGCGCGCGGCGGCGCAGCGGTGACGGCGGCGGTCTGGCGCATGAGAGATCAGGGTCGTCTTCACAGTGGACTCCAGCACCTGACTGTAAATTATCAAACCAAGCTTCGTTTTTTTGGTGTTTTTGCGACATTGTGTGTGCGTTTCCAGTTTTTTTTTTTTTTTTTTTTTTTTTTTTTTTTTTTTTTTTTTTTTGTTTTGTTTTTTTTGTGTTATTTTTTTTGTTTTGTTTTTTTTGTTTTTTTTTGTTTTTTGTTTTTCGCTATCGAGGGCCCTTCGGCTATCGAGGGCTCGTGGTCTCGCTATCGCTATCGAGGGCCCTTCGGCGATCCGTCGGCGAGGTATCGCCGATTCCGGGGCAGGGCTTCCCCTCCTGAGCTGGTCTCCCCCCCCACCACCTGTCGTTCCCTCTCAGCCAGGCGGCAGGCGGAGATTAGCGGCTAGAGGGGGCCTGGAGGGGCGCGCGCGCGGCTAGAGGGGCGCGCGCGCGCTAGGGGGGCTAGAGGGGCGAGAGGGCTAGAGGCGCGCTCGCGGCCAGAGGGGCCAGAGGGGCCAGAAGGACCAGAGAGCAGCAGCGGCCAGCGGGGCGCGCGCGCGCACTCGCGCGAACCTGGGCGCGCGGCGGCGACCCCGGGCCGGGCGCTCCAGGCGGAGCGCCGCGGGAGGCCCGGGATCGGCCGGCGTCGAGCGCTCTGCGCTGTCCGCAGGCCGTGGTCGCTTGAAGCTCGCCGAGCGCGTTCCGCTACTCGCAAAGTGCTGACTCGCAAACGTCCAGAACAAGCCCACGCTCGCCTCGATGTGACATATCGTGAATCGCCCACGGCGGATCCAGGCCATTTGCGAGTCGTGACTTCGCGAGTGAGCGCGCTTGCCTAGAAGCTGAAGGATCCGCGCGGTGTCGATTACCAACACACAAGTCGCCGCGGCGGGATACTGCCGCACGTGTGCGAGCGCACGCTCCCGGCGCTCGCGCCCTCGGGCGCGTGTGCGCCTGCGTCCGTGCCGAGGGGGGTGCTGCGCGTCGGCTGCGAGCGACGGGGGGGGGTGGGAAGGGGCGGGCCTGCGCAGAAGGCCAGGAAGTCCCCCAGCCTTGTGAGAAGTTCTCTGAGCTCTTCCCCGAAGACACAGAAAGCACTTCCCAGTGGGCGCGAGGGCTTCTGAGACGTCCCGGCCGCCTTCTCAGAAGGCCTTCTCCTCCTCACTTGCACCCCTCGCTCGCCGCCGCCGAACACAGGCGTGAGCGCGGTGGAGGATCTCTCAGGCAGAGCTCTGTCGGGCTGAGCTCCTGTGTGGAACCTGCTGCGCAGCGGCTTCTCCGCTGGAGCCCCTCGGGCGGAGCCTCTCGGGCCTCGATGCCCTGGCACGAGGCCTCGCCGGCGAGCTTCTCTTTTTTCTCGAGCGCTGATTTTTGGAGGAGCGTCCGCGTAGCCGCCCGATGGACATTGGCCAGGTGTACACGGCACCTGGGTAATACTCTCGGGCTCGGTGCCCTGGCTGGAGACCTCACTGGCGAGCTTTTTGCTCCTCGGGCGCTGAAATTTTTGGAAGGACGTCTCCGTAGCCGCCCGATGGACAGTGGCCAGACGCACTTTTTTCTCGTCGCAGCGCGACAGAGGCAGTCTGCACGCGCGCTCGGGCAAGCGTGGTGACGGCAATGCGAATTGCCCGGATGCAGGAGGGGAAGGAGGAAGAGAGGAGCGGCCGCGGGAGGAGGGGAAGGAATTAATGCGCTCGTGGCCAGGTGCACGCGGCACATGGGTAATAGTTCTCCTGGCCCGAGACTCTTCGCCCAGCGCGCTGAGACGGTCTGGTCTCAGACCCTGGTCGAGGACTTCTTCTTCGCCCACCATCCCCCCTCTCCCTCCTCCTCGTTGTCGCCGTCCTCCTCATGACCTCCCCCGCTACCCCTCCTCGGTGCGCCTCTCTCGCCGTCGGCCGCCTCTGCCTCCTCCTTCCTCCTTCCTCCTCAGCTCTTGCCCCTCCCAGCCACGTCCATCCACTTCCCGCTCCCTCTTCCCTCTTCTCTCTCAGTGTTCCTCCCTCCTGCCCTGCGTCGCGAGATCTCTGTTTTTCCTCGTCATCGCTTCATTTCCGGTTCCATACACGGCGCACCTCAACTTTGTGCAAGGAGTCTTTCCGCCCAGGAGTGGCTCGACTTCCCAGCACTCTTACCCGTCCCGTCTGAAACACGAAAAAGCACATCGTGCCTGACATATTTCGTGTTACTGTTTGCGCACTCGTTGGAGGTCTGTTTCAACCTGGCTCTGCGTACGAAGGGCGCGCGCGAGCGAACACGCCAGGCGGCCTGGTGCGATAGACGATGTCTAAATGGATGTGTGTGTGTGTGTGTGTGTGTGTCGCTGCGGTTTAGAAGAACGAGTTCCGTCTTGCCCCTTCGCCTCGTGTGTGCAGTAGACGACGGTCCAATCACTGCAACTGCCATCTGGGGGACAGGGTCCGATGCGTCACCAGACCTGGCGAGCCGAAAGAGATTCGAGTGGAAGGGCATATGTGGGAAAACTACGATGTCAGATGAGGCGCGAGCGCGCCTGGCTTGACAACTGCATAGTGTGAATGCTTCTTCCCCCTCTCCCCGGTGCTGTCTTTCGTCGCCTCCGCCTATCCCGTGCATGGTTTTTGTGCACGTAGGCTTGTCCAGAGGTGATGTTCCATATGTGTTCTTCAATCATAACTTTCTCGGCCCCTCAGAGGTTCTGCTCTGGCTGGAGAATTGGCTGCATTCCAGGGCTTCCGCGGAACTCTGTTCGACGGAATGTCGCTCTCGCCGCATCGCTGGCCATACTCGTGCATCCGCAGGAGTTGTGTTCCCGCTGAGGCGTTTGCCGCGTTTCGGACTTTCCATCCTGTTTCCGCCCACTCCGCTGAGGTGCTCTCCGCTGAGGCGTTTTCCGCTGAGGCGTTTTCCGCTGAGGCGTTCTCGCCGCAGCGCTGCCGGTCTCCTGCGTCAGCAACGTGCAGCTCCCTCCGCTTCGCTTGCCCCCGCCCCGCAAGAACGGCGCTCCCGCCGCCGCGCCTTCGACGTCGGGCAGCACCAGCAGGGGCGGTGTTCTCGCCGTAGCCTTGGCCGCGTCTCGGACTTTCCACCCGTGCTCTCGTGCAACCGGGCGCACTTCCACCGCGGCGCTGGCCGTGACCTTCCATCGCCCAAGCGTGGTACTTTCGTCGCAGTGCATTTGCCACAATGAACGATGACCACTGGGTTTCCGTCGAACGAGATGGTGCTCTTGCCGTCGGCCGTAGCATTGCATCAGCATTCCGTGTCTGCATCCCTGGTGTGGCTTTCGTGTTGCGCGCTTTCCTGCAAGTGGTGGCATCGCTTGGGTGTGCGCGCTTGTCGGTCACGTCAAACCGCTTCCCAGGGGCCTCTTGGGCAAAATTGACCGTTCGGGTCCATGCCCTCGTCGACGTTCGACTTTGCGAATAGAGTGGGCTCAACCCCATGATCAGGAATGGGATGGAGTTGATGAGGTCGGATATGGCGCGAGTGCACCAATGTCGCCTCTCTCCTGTCTCTGCTATTTTTTTCGCTCTCCCTCTCTCTCTCTCTCCCTCTCTCCCTCTCCCTCTCCCTCTCGTTTATCTCTCTCACAGTTTCTGTTGATGCTAGACGCTTCGCGTAACCCCACCAGTCGAGTCAGAAACGATGCCCAGGCGAGTTGCCCTGATCAGGGAATTGGTGGATCAAGCAGTTGAATGAAAGGCTGGGGAAGCCGCCTTACCCCAAGAGGAGCAGGATGGATGAGGAATCGGAGGATTAGGAGGAGGCGGAGGGGGAAGGGGGAGGAGGAGGAGGAGGAGGAGGAGGAGGAGGAGGAGGAGGAGGAGGAGGAGGAGGGGGAAGGGGGAGAAGGAGGAGGATGAGGAGGAGGAGGAGGAGAGGAAGGAGAAAAAGGATGATGATGATGGTGCTGCTGCTGCTGATGATGACGATGATGATGATGATGATGATGATGATGATGATGATGATGATGATGATGATGATGATGATGATGCTGCGGCTGCTGCTGCTGCTGCCCATGATGATGCGATGATGGTGGTGGTGATGATGATGATGATGATGATGATGATGATGATGATGATGATGATGATGATGATGATGAGGGGGAGGAGGAGAATGAGGATGATTACGATGATGATGCTGATGACGATGATGAGGATGACGAGGATGATGAGGATGCTGATGCTAATGCTGATGCTGATGCTGATGCTGATGATGATGATGATGATGATGATGATGATGATGATGATGATGATGATGATGAGGAGATGAGGAGGAGGAGGAGGAGAGGAAACGATGAGGAGGAGGAGGAGCAAGGAGGAGGAGAGGAGAGAGGAGGAGAGGAGGAGGAGGAGGAGGAGGAGGAGGAGGAGGAGGAGGAGGAGGAGGAGGAGGAGGAGGAGGAGGAGGAGGAGGCGGAGGAGGAGGAGGAGGAGGAGGAGGAGGGGGAAGAGGAGGGGGAAGAGGAGAAGGAGGATGAGGAGGAGGAGAAGGAGGAGGAGGAAGTGGAGGAGGAGGAGGAGGAGGAGGAGGAGGAGGAGGAGGAGGAGGAGGAGGGCAAGCAGAAAGGCCAGAGGCCTCTTGGATGTCTCTCGGTGTCTCTTCGGATGTCTCTTGGGAGCCCCTTGCGGTCCCATTGTGGCGTCTTGGGGGCCTTTTGGCGGTCCCGGGGGGCTCATGAAACATCGTGGGTGCCTCGGGGGAGCCTGTTGGAGCCTCTTGGGAGCCTCTGGGGAGCCTCTTGGGAGCCCCTTTGGGCCTCTTGGGAGCCTCTTGGGGGCCTCTTGGGGTCTCCTTGGCGCCTCTTGGGGCCTCCTGGGCGCTTCTTGGGGCCCGAGACCTCGGGGGCCATCTAGGATGATATCGTTCCATGGAGGGTGGGGCTACTTAATGACGCGTTGGTCGTTGAAAGTAGGTATTGTTGGATCCCCAGATCCCAATCCACTTTAGGCGCCTTCCTTCTTCAAGGATCGAGTGGTTTCACCTTCTCCCTCCTCCAATCTACTTCCAACGCCTTCCTGCTTCATGTTTCTCCCCACTTCTTCCGACCGACGGGTAGAGTCCCCCCCAGGAGGCCAAAGTGGACCCAAAGGTTTCTGGGGAGGGGGTAAGGGGGAGGGGTGAACCCCTTGCCGAAGTGGAAGAAGGGCAAGGTGGAACAGGAAACTCGCCAAACCACTGACGCCCTGAAGGTCTGGTGGGATTATACAGGTTTGCGCCACTCCTCCTTCTCCTCCTCCTCCTCCTCCTCCTCCTCCGTAGCCATTTTGGCTCAAGATGCAGGTTTCCCCTGGGAACCAAGCGGATACCGCTAGTCCGCGGCTGGCAAGACTTCCTGAAGTCTGGCATCCTCTCTCCAACAAAGCACCTGCGCTTGGGGCGAGGGGTAAACGGAGGCATTTCCCGTTCCCGTCGGCCCGATCGCTACAAGTCTCGAAGCCATGGGCCCAGCGAGGGGCGGCACGCAGATGGGTGACGGCGGTGCTGGTGGCAGCGGTGGCGGCAGGCAGACCAGCAGCTCCTCGCCCGACTCAGTGGGTAGCAGGAGCACATCCCGCAGTGAGCATCGCAGACGCGGTGAACGACGCAGAGAGCGACGACAGCAGGCTGCCGCCAGCGCGGAGGCCACCCCGCGCCCGCGCCCTCTGCACGACGTACGCCTGTCTGGCTGGGACGTGGTGCCCCCCACTCCGCCGCACACCGCCCAGGGAAGTCAAGTGGGCGGTCCCGCGGAGGGAGGAGCCGTTGCTGGACCTCAGCGCGGCCTGGTGCTCTCCGAGGGTGACGTCGAGGCGCTCGAGCTCATGCCGACCTTCGCATCGCAGCAGCCACAGCAGCACGGCGAGCAGGATGCCTGGGCGGCAGCAGCAGCTCAACGCTTCGGCCCTCCGCCCGCAGCAGGAGGAGCGTCAGCCGCCGCGCCTGGCACACCAAACCTCTCCAGCATGCTCGCCAACATGGAGCGCCGCCTCGGCACGCAGATCCAGACTACGACCAGCAACCTCTCGCAGATCTTCCAGTCCACCCAGCAGGAGTTCGCCCAGGCCGTCGACGCCCGCTTCGCCGCGGTGGACTCGCGCCTGGGGTGCATGGAGCAGCGGATGGCGGACTTTGGCCGCCTTCGCCAGGAGATGGCCGATCTACGATCAGAGATGGGCGTCGTGGCGTCAGCCACGCCTCAGGCCCCTATGCTGGAGACGGGGTGGTCCAGGCCAATCGACCCCACCATCCTGTCCATCGTGGCACGTGCGAACGTCCCGAAGGAGGCGGTCGAGAGGGCGATGCAGCAGCTCCTGGTGGACGCAGAGTTGCACAACCTCAACCCGGTGGCGACAAAGCTGGAGGGCGAGGAGATGGGGAGGCACTTCAAGCTCCGTTGCGTGGGCGCTGTGGGCTTGGCCTCGCGGCGCGTGGGAAAGCTCGTGGGCCTCTTGCGTACTGGCCCGTCGACGTGGAGAGAGTTCGCGGCAATGCTACCGAACGGATCAAGCGTCCAGCTCAGTGTTGGCCGCGACCGCAACCAGTCTCAGATCTCCCACGAGATCTACCTCAAGCGTATCAAGTCCGCCCTCCAGGAGACGATCGACGCACGCCTCTTCGCAGACAAAGAGGCCAACGCCATCGCGGTCCAATGGCGCCAGCTGCTCAAGCTTTCCATCGCGTCCCCAGGAGCTACACCGACGGTCTCTTGGAACATGGTGGCGGTACGTGCCATCGGCCAGACGCAAGACGCCCTGCAGGCGGTGGTGGACCGCGTCTTGGAGCCAGAGGCGCAGCAGTGGACGCTTTGACACTCTCTCACGTGCATGGGGAGGTGATGGCGATGGTGTGCATCTGGGGACCTGGAACTGTCGGGCGCTCAAGCAGTCTGGGAGGAATGCCACCAAAAAGATCAAGAAGAAGCTTGCTCATATTCAGCGACATTGGAAGGGGCCAATGGTGCTGGCACTACAGGAGACGCATGCGTCTGAGCACAGCATGCAGGTACTCCTGGAGCGTTTGGGGAAACCGTTCTGCTGCTTCTCCTCGTGCATGTCGGGGGGCCGAGAAGATGCAGGAGGTGTAGCCACGGTGGTGACAGCTACGGCGGAAGGCTACGCCTGCGATTTTGTTTCCGAGGAGATGGTCCCAGGCCGCATCCTCAGGCTCAGTGGTGAAGTTCGTCCCTTGACTCAGGGGAGTCAGAAGTGCAGCTTCATCCACTGGAATTTCCACAACCACGACATCTCACCTGATCAACGGCGACGCGTCGCGCACCGTCTTCGGCAGGACCTGGCGTGGGCACACCATTGCCCTGCCACTCGGTCCACCTTCGTCGTGGGCGACTTCAACTTCGGCGACTATGATGAGACAGACACCTTCCTGGACGCCGACCAGCCTCCACAGACGCAGGCCGAGCATCCCCGCCGTGGTGAAGGCGGTCGTGCCCAGGCGGCGCCTGCGGCTGGCCAGTCCGCTCGGCTGGCCCGCCATCCTGGCCAGCGACAGTGGCTGGAGGCGCTGCGGGCAGCAACGGAAATGATGCCAGGCAAGCCAACGCATTGGAACGCCAGCACACGCACCAGCTCCTCCATCGACCGAGTGTTCGTGGGGATACCGCAATGGCAGCTATGCCAGGGCTGGCAATCGTGCCACGTGCGGGGCGAGGCACGTGAGTTGCACATCAGAGGGATTAGCGATCACTCCTTGGTCGCAGTTTCGCTGCTACGCCGAGCGCCTGGGCGCCGACACCACGACGCGCCAGCGGCCATCCCCCTCGCTGTGGTCCAGCGCCCGCGCTACAAGGAGATTGTTGACGGGTACTTGGCAATGGTCCACCTGCAGCACCAAGAGCCACCTGACGAATACAAGTACCTCGCGCGGATCTTGCAGGCGGCGGCCAGGGACGTCCAGAATGAGATCCTCGTCGCTGAGGGCCGGACCAAGGGGGCCACCGCCATCATCTGGCGACAGATGGCGAGGGCGTTCTGGCGCCAAGACTGGAGGCTGGCGCAGTTGGTGGTATCTCAGAACGCCTGGGCACGGGAGCTGATAAGGGTCTCCGAGCTGTCCCGATCGGTCGAGATCCTCGACTACGGCGAGTTCCAGAGGAGATACAACATCGCCCAGCGGAAGGACGCAGCGAGCAGGCGTCGAGTCCTCGAGGAAGCGGTCCAGCATGAGCCTGCTGAATGTCGTAGGCGCCAGCTCATGGCCCAGCAGCGAGCTCTGAAGCGGAGGGCGCGGCTTTGGGCCCCCTTCAACGCTCGGCGCTACCTCGCGTGCCTCGAGATGGACGGGGCCGAGTTGATCGAGACCACAGACATCAACGCAGCGCTGGGCCAGCACTGGGGCAAGGTATTCTGCCCGCCGACACCCGCCGCACTCGCCAGGAAGAGAGCCCGAGAACAGCCGGCCTACCTGAAGCGCTTCGGGGTCCCCGCAGTCGACTGGGACACCTGCCGCCCACCCACTGTGGCGACGGTGCGGGAGGCGCTCCGTCGTGCGCGCCCAGCAGCCCCTGGCCCTGACGGCCTCCCAGCCGCCGCATGGGCTATCGCGGCCGGCGGCGCGGAGGCCCTCCACCGCGCCCTTGTGTGGATGCTGGGCGGCCTGCCCATGCGCTCAGACTACAACCGCGCGATCATTATCTTCCTGCCGAAGGGATCGGCAATGGCCGACATGGTGAGCGTCTCGAGAGCCCCTGGCTGCACGCGCCCGCTTTCGCTGCGCAACACGGGGGCCAAGGCGATCAGTGCCGCCCTGAACCAACCTCTGAAGAGAGCTGTACAGGCGGCAGTGGCGCCTAGCCAGCGAGGCTTCATCTGTCAGCGTCACTTTCTAGAGAACCTAATCGAGCTCGACAGTCACGCGAGAATTGCAAGCATGAGGGCGATGAATCACCCCAGCTCTGACGTCGCCTCGCCTCTGCTTCTTGCTTATGACTATGCGCATGCTTTCCCATCAGTGGCCCACTCGTGGCTCTGGGCCGTCTTGCACCAATGGGGAGCTCCAGAGGCCCTAGTGAATGCTATCCGCGCCAACTATCTGATGGCGGCCGCCGTCAGCTCTGACTGCTCTAGGGGCCTCCTCTTCCTCATCCTCGCTGGGGTCCTCCAAGGTGACCCTCTGTCTGGCAGTCTGTTTGTCCTAGCAGCTCATGCGTTCTGCGCAGACATGGAGCGCGCCCTTGAGGCCGTTGGCAAAGGGGTCGGGAGGTGGTGTGCGGGCGACGTGGGGGCGGTGGTGTGGGGAGAGGCTGGCCTCAAGGAGCTCGCTAGGATTTTCAAGAATTCAGATAAACTGGCGGGGCTCGCTTTAAAACCATCGAAGTGTTGTGCCACCGCACTTTGGGCCCCGTGGTCGGAAGATCTCGTTGCCACGACGTCCGAGATGCTGGCCTCTGCGTGTGCCCCATGGGCTGAATTCAAGATTGGTCCGACGCTAGAGTACCTCGGATGCACAGTAGGCCCAGCCGCGGAGAGCGAAGAGCAGTGGGCAGCACCAGTGGCGAAGCTTGAGCACCGCGTCGCCGCTCTGGCGCGGTCGCACGCCGACACTGCTGCCACCGTCTCTCTCTACCACGAGCGAGCTCTTAGTGTGCTCTCGTACAAATCACAATTATATGAAATTCCTCGGTCCCTCCAGCGGCGGGAGAAAGATTTGCTGACTCGTGTGTTTCGGGCCCCTGGATCCTGGCTCTCGATCTCCTGCTTCCTCGACCTCGACTCCCTCGGCGGCCCGCGGGTCCAGGGTTTCCGAAGCAATGCTCTCGCCGCCAGGATGAGGACCGCCCTGTCGTTTAAAGAATGTTGGTCCAGGATGTGTGACCTCCTTGAAGCCGCCGCGTGGGAGCATGCCCAGGTTGGCCAACTGCACTGGCGCGGCCCAGGTGGGGCCGAGGAGCTCGGCCACTGGCCGTCCTTCTGGCGGGAGCCGGCGGTTGCGTGGTCTCTGAGGGAGGCGGCGGAAGCTCGACCGTCTCTGGGTCGGGACCGTCTGGCGGCCCTGGAGGGGCTGGCGGCCCTCGAGGCCGAGCGCCGTGTCGCGCGAGAACGCTCCGCACCGCAGAGGGCGGAACGATCTGGCGGGGCTGGTAGTGGGGGCCCTAGACTCAAAGTGCAGCGTGCTCTGCTGAGAGGCATCCGTCCTGCGATTTACCTTTCTCCCACTCGTGCCCCTTCCTCCCCCCCCCGCTCCCTCATCGCCTGTCTGCGTCTCCGTCTTGTCAAGTGGTTTGGGATCACTCTCGAGACTTCAGCGACCTTCGACTGGGACGCTATCAATTCTATGCTCGCCGAGGCCCCCCCCTCCTGGCGTATGGCCGCCATCCGCACTTGGACGGGAGGTTGGGTCACTGACACTAGACTAAGGAATGTCGACCAAGGCTGCCTGCTCGGCTGCGAGGATGCCCGATATAGCCTATCACATTACATCAACTGCCGCCGATTTCTGTGGAATGTGGCGATGGTCTCCCGTCTCTCCCTCCCTGCCTCCACCTCTGACCGTCTCGCTCTGTCGGAATGCTCGCTGGTGCGGCTGCGCCAGATAGTCATCCTTTATCACTTCCACCGTCTGCTGCATGCGAAGCGACGAGCCCCTGGCTCGGCCGCGCCCGACCCGCCGTCGTCTCTCCTCATTGCCCGCGCCGCTCGCCTCGCCACCGACCTGCCGATGGGCGAGTGGAGGCGCGCGAGCGCGCGGCGAGAGAGAGGCCAAGGGTAGTCTGACCAAGGGACATCCATGGACGCTCCGCCTCCTCCTCCTCCTCCTCCTCCTCCCTCCTCCCTCCTCCTGCCTCTTCCCTCCGCCGACCCCCAGACGATGTGAGGAACCCACGGGGCCCCCAGAACGGCTTGCACGACGAGCTGGGTTTCAGCTGCTTTTGGTTTGGGTATCCTTGCAATTCCCCCCCCCGGGTCTCCGCTCCTCTGACCACTTCTTGGACCGCAGGGGGAGGGGGAACTGGGGGAGCGGAGCAGCCTATCACTTCGCACGCTTCTGGACATCTCTGGCGAGCGCCTTGGGGCTTCGAGGAGGCCTCGTGGACCTTTCTTCGGGGCCCTTCTGGGGCTTCTCGGGGGGGCCTCCTGGGTGCGTCTCCGGGCCTCTTGTGGGGCTCTTGGGGCTTTTCGGGGTGCGTCTCGGCGGTCTCTAGGGTTATCTTTGGCCTCTGGGCTCCTTCCCTCTCTCCTCCTCCCTTGAGCCTCTCTAGAGGACGTCTGTGGCCTTCTTGGCCGTTTATGGGATCCTATTGGGCCGTTTGGGGGGTCTGTTGGGCCGTTTTGGGGGCCTCTTGGGCCGTCTTGGGGCGCTCTCGGGGCATTCAGGGGCCTTCTTACGGCGATCTTGGGGGCCTCCTGGGGGCCGTCTTGTGTTGTCACAAAAGCTCGAGCGGACGAGAACGTTGAAATCCTTCAAGCACCAAGGAGAAATTGTTCGCTTCCGCCCCTCGAAGCCCTCTTGGAGGTACTCTTGGAGCTTTCTTGAGGCGTCCCGGACGCCTCTTGCATCGTCTTCAGACCCGCTTGGGCGTCTGGGTGCAATCCTGGGGTGGGTCAGGGTCCTCTTGGACTGGCTGGCTGGCTGGATTTGGAGGCTCGGAGGGCCCCGGAGGTAAGCTGACGAGCTCGTGCCCCCCCCCTCGTGTCCCTCCCCCACCCAGAGCAGGATTTTGGACCCCAGGGGAGGGGGAAACGGGGAGGGAGACAGACAAGTATCTCACCAACCTTTTCGCCTCCTGTACGCGGGGGTCCGCGGCTCTTGTCATGCCTGTGCCAACCAGTGTTGCTCCTGTGTGGGACGCATCCGTCCTGAGCAGTCTATCCTATGCGAGGCAACAGTTAACGGCCAACGAGCTTAGCAGGTATGATGCTTTGACGGAGTCATGTGGCGAGGAGCCAACATGTGAAGAAATGGCATTACGGAATACGAAAAGCGATGGTGAAGATATGATCGTCTTCTCCTCCAGCTGTCCCCATCATTTTCACCCTGCCACTTCAGACATCAAGCTATTCCTCTTTTCGTGTATCTCCCTTTCAATGCACTCCTCCGTCATAATCTTCTCAGTGTTCTGCGTACCTTATCTGTGTGAAGAGGAAGTGGCTACCGAGACACTAGACACGTTGGAGGAAGGTGCGACACCATCATTCCCGTCACGCTCAGGCTACCATTGGGGAAAAATGAGGGGGTAAAACGACGCATAAGGAGGCAGATGGGGAGGGATCTTTGGACGTGGGAGGGGAGGGTAGGAGAGGCGTAGGGATGGGGGATTTGATGGGTGAATGGGTGGGCGGATGGAAGGACGGCGGCAATGGCCTCTGTCCGCGTGGCCCAGCGGGGTGGGGGGCATTAGATGTCGTGACCGCCTCCAACGAGCGAAGGAAGGAAGGAAGGAAGAAAGAAACTTTCAGGGAGGCGAGAGAGACGACAGGGAGGGAAGGAGCTTGGGAGCGAGGTTGGGAGGGAGGGAGGGAGGTAGGGTGGAAGGACGTGTAAGGGTGAGGAGGAGAAGGAGGAGGATAAGTCATGCTGAGTATGGGTGGGAGGGAGAGGACGAGAAAGGTTGCTTGACACAGCATGAGCTCGGACGTGGCGATAAGTGCTGGGGAGGTACGCAGAAGACGATGAGCAGGGGAAGGATGGATAACCATAGTGGTATTTGCAGCATGAGGGAGTGTGCACATGGCGCCCCTTTGTCTCTTTCCCTTCTTCTTCTCCTGGTTTCTCTCTCTCTCTCTCTTTCCCTCGCTCTCTCTCTCTCTCTCTCTTTTTCTCCCTCTCTGCCTATCCGTCTATCTCGCTTTTGCCATTCTCGCGTATACATGCGATACACATGTAATTGTAGATATGCAAGTGCGTATGCGTGTATGTGTGTACATAAACAATTTCGAAGACTTCTACGGCGAACCACGTCCGCCTCCTGCCTTCCGGAAACGCCTATGTGGCCAACCGTTGTGCTGAAGGATTGCCAAACTATTCGACTATGCGTTTCCCCCAGGCTTTGTGGACAGCCTAAGAAGGGTGGAGGGAAAGGTGGAGGAGCAGGAAGGGTAGGGGGAGCCATGAAGCAGGCATGCAACGACAATCGAGCATTGATCGGGCGTCGAGCGAATGTAGAGCAACCGGAGCACCCGTCCACCCATCCACGAGCACACCTGGGCACATGCCCGTGTGTGCATCCCAGCTGTCCCTCCTCGGAACGCCCGCTCACCAGCCCGGCCATTTACGTACAGATGCTCACGCATACATGTTGACGCATGTGCACGCGGACAGACAAGCACAAACTCACATGCATCGACGCCCACTCGACTGCAGACGCACGCGCGTTCAGACTCAAACGCTTTGCTACATCCGCAAGTACGATGGTCGCAGCAGAAGGCAGAGAAGGAGGAGGGACAGCACCGCGGAATAGAAAGCAGTAGCGAGTGGCAGGTAACGGCGTCTCCGAGCCCACTAGCGTGAAGAGCTTGGCAAGCCTCGGGGTGAGCCTTTCGAGGGAGAGGTGGGGGAATAGTCTCCTGCAGTCGCTCTTGAACGTGCCCCCTCCTCCCCGCCCCAACCTCAGCCTCTTCCACTTCCCTCCCTGTCCTCTCACACGCGTAATCCCGTCTTTAGAGTGCGTTAGCGCCGATTAGCGTCTGGCTGGTAATCGATGAGATAGCGCCGATTTAGCGTCGATTAGCGTCGATTCGTGCAGATTTTCTGGCGATTGACGTCGAATCGCCAGGGCCAACAAGATGGTATGGGAGGCTCCGAAGAGTTGCGACAGAACTCTTCCCCGCTTTCCCCGCCCCCCTGCCCCCTGCCCCCAGCTCTCCTGCCCTCTCTTGCCTCCCCTCCTTTGCACCCCTTGGCCCCCCTGCCCTCCTGGGGTCCCCTCTCCGTCTCCGCCCTCCCTTGCCGCCCTCGCCCCCTGCCCCTCCCTCCTCCTCTGGCCCGCTCTGGCTTCACGGTCGACGCAGAGGTTCGCCCCGCCCGCCCTGGGTCGGCCCGAGCTGGGTCCCCTTTTGCCGGTGGCTCTCGTGCGGACGGGCGCACCACGGCGGACCGCGCACACCGCGGACCACTGCCGCGCTCGGGTTCGCCGCTTTCGACCAAGCGCGCTGCCTGGTCCAGGGTCTCTGCGCGCGCCTCGCGTGCGTCGCCTGGGAGGGCATCTGGCTGACCTCTCGGACGTGCTGCGTGGGACGGCGTCGCCTTTCGCCCGATGAGGCGCGCACTTGCGGGCTTCTTGTCAGAAAGGGACACCAGATTCCTCGTCGACGCTGCTGATCCATTGGGCGCTCTGAGTTCCGTTCACCAGAGGCGCTGGCCTCATGACGAACCATCGGTGCATGAGCAGGCATCTTCGCAACGTGTCGCTGGCCAGCCTGGAACGCACATCTGGGGTGCCATTGTCCTTGGCCAGCGCGCTTGAAGAGCTTCTGTGCTCAAGACTCTGTACTCCGAGAGGTATGGCAGCCGCGAGAGCGGCCGCGCAGCGCCCCAGACGGCCTCCTGCCGCAGCCCTTCCTGGCACCTCGCCTGGGGTGCGCGAGCATCCCTGCAGCTTCCCGCTCGTCGGCGCAGCGAGCCATGGTGCAGTGGAAGAGCTGAGGCGAATGGTCGACTACCCGCAAGAGTGACCATTCGCCGGAGTGACCTTTGGTGCGGGCTCATTGGGGTCCCGCGATTGCCGAGCGCGATTGCGATATCAGCGTCTTGCGCACTTGTGTTTGATCCCCCCGCGGCGCCCAAGAAGCCGCGCACCAGAGGTCACTCTTACCCAGGGTCACTCTTGCGTGGAGCCGAAATGGGAAGGGGGAGGGCAGAGAAGGCAGCCGAGCCGTCCCCCGGCAGGCCACACGCGGCAGTGTCTGGCTCGGCGGCCGTGGCTCCTCTGAAGCGGTGCCAAGCCGCATGTGCCCCACCCGGCGTCTTCATGGCCCGATGCTCCGCTATCGCTACGATGGGGGCGTTCGTTAAGGAATCTGCCAGGGGGGCTTTAAACCCTGGAGGATTCCTTATCTGATGAGGTCGGCAGTGATATCCATGGCCAATCCACGATTGGTGTTCCACCAGCTTCCAGACCCTGAATTCCTTACCCAATGCCCTCACCGTACTTATTGGTCGGACTTTGCCTGCGTTCAAGGCTCTGGAGGCTTCGGCGCCTAATCGAGCCCCGCGCGCGCTTGAGCTTTCGATGCCTGCAGCGCCACCCGTCTCCAGCCGACAGCAGGGGCAGTGGAGCGTCGGTGTGTCCAAGACGTTTTATCTGCTGGCTCCGCTGCTGCCATCCTGGTCAGCCTGGGGTTGTGCCCTGCTAGGGTGCCTGCACGGACACTCCTTTAGCGTGTGTCTGCTCACGGGTACCCCTGTGACATGTGCCTGTGCACGGGGAGGATCGGGAGGAGGAGGAAGAGGAGGAGGAGGAGGAGGAGGAGCATGAGCAGGAGGAGGATTAATAATGAGGAGGAATGATGATGGTGATGCTGATGAGGATGATGCTGATGATGCTGCTGATGATGATGCTGATGATGCTGATGATGCTGCTGATGATGGTGGTGGTGGTTGTGGTGATGATGATGAGGATGCTGATGATGACGATGACGAAGATGATGATGCTTATGATGATGCTGATGATGATGAGGAGGATGACGATGATGATGACGATGATGACGATGATGATGCTGATGATGCTGATGATGATGAGGATGATGATGATGATGATGATGATGATGATGACGATGACGACGATGATGATGGTGATGATGAGGATGCTGCTGCTGCTGATGATGATGATGAGGAGGATGAGGATGGTGATGGTGATGGTGATGGTGATGGTCATACTGATGATGATGATGAGGAGGAGGAGGAGGAGGCGAAGGAGGAGAGGCAGGATTCTGAATAGGAGGAGGAGGATGAGGAGGAGGAGGAGGAGGAGGAGGAGGAGGAGGATGAGGAATCATCATAAGGAAGGACACGGATGAGGAGGAAGGGCGGGGAGGAGGAACGAGGAGGTGGAGAAGGAAGGAACATGAGGAGGAGGAGGACGTGGAGGAGGAGGAGGAGGAGGAGGAGGAGGAGGAGGAGGAGGAGGAGGAGGAGGAGGAGGAGGATCCGGGTCCTTAGCCATTTTGGCTCAAGGCCGTCTACGAAAAATTCGCATCCCACGGGTGCAAGGGGAGGCGGCTTCAGCCCGCTGGCCGCGCCGCGGCCCCGCGGGCGCCACTATCCATACGTTCGTCGGGTTAATCATCAGGATCTACGTGCGGACCATCGTGGTCTACGAGCGGGTCATCAAGATTTCCGTGTGGATCATCATCAGTGTGTGGATCTCGATTTTGAGACTTCCTGGCAGCAACGCCGTGAGTCGTGACATATTCCGTTCTCGGGCGTCTGGGATATCACGCCAGACATGGACGTCAGCCAAATCCGAAATACGTCATGGTCGTTGCCGCCGCTGCTCTCCAGAAACACGACGACAAGTTTCACAGCGAACGCAACACTGGATGCGACATGTAATCCACCAAGTGCGACAAGGAAGGACTTGGTGCTATACGACAGCACTCGAGGGGGATGAGGAAATACGTGCTGTACGAGGGCACGCGCGGAAACGGTGCTATACGAGAGCACGCAGTACTTGGTCGTGGGGGTCCCACTGCAGCAGCAACGTTGCCACCATTTCACCGCTGTGCAGCTGCAGAACCCCCCCTGCGAGCACGACGCCTACGAGTAAACACGACGGCAACGACGCGGGCAACGAGTAGAGCTTCGAGGGCCCCCAGCTGAGCTCGGAGATCCACCCACAGAGCTACGAGGACCACGAGCTGAGCTACACGGACAACAGGCAGAGCTTCGAGTGCCACCAGCTGAGCCACCCGGGGCCACCGATCGAGCTACGAGGGGGGCCACCCGCTGCGCTTCGAGGGCTGAGGTACGAGGGTCCCCAGCAGCGCCAGGAGGGCCCCCGGCAGAGCCACCGCGGCCACGGGCAGTGCTTCGAGAGCCACCAGCAGAGCCTCGAGGGCCACCAGCCGAGCCGCCGAGGCCGCCAGCACAACTGCGAGGTCGAGCAGGCCTTCGGGGGCCATCCGGGGAGCTGCGTGCGCAATCTGCCGGGTCTCGAGGGCCACGAGCCGAGCTGCGCGAGCCGCTTTCGGAGCTACGAGGGCCGCCGCCAGCGCCACGGGCCCCAGCAGGGCCACGAGGGCCACGAGCAGAGTTTCGAGGGCGAGGCGCAGAGCTAGAAGGGCTTCCTGCGGAGCTACGAGAGCCACCAGCAGGGCTACCAGGGCCGCCAGCAGGGCTCCGAGGACCACCCGCAGAGCAGCGAGGGCCGCCAGCGGAGCCACGAGGGCCACGAGCAGAACTTGGACAGGGACGCGCAGAGCTACGACTGCTGCTGGCAGAGCCGCACGGGCCACCAGCGGAGCTCTTTGGGCCACCAGCAGGGCCGCGAGAACCACGAGCTGAGCCTCGAGGGCGACACGCAGAGTCGCGTTGGCCACGTGCGCAGCTACGAGGGCCCCGAGCTGGGCAGCGTGGGCCGCCTGGGAAGCTACGCGGGCAGCTGGCGGACCGACGATTGCGCGCGGCGGACTTACGAGGACCGCACGCACCCCAGCAAACAGAGCTGCGGAGGCCATCCCCTGGATGCGGAGGAGTTCGCGTTATTGAATCCCCAGGAGGAGAAGGTGGAATAACACAAGCAGATGGTGGAGAAGGACGAGAGAAAAAATGAGGACGAGCACGAACTGGGCTGGTACTGCCTCGATAGAGCTGGCCAGGAGTTTGGCCAATGTCCTGCCTATGCCATGCGGGACTGGTACCAGCAGGGCTTCGTCCCCCTGGCGTGGAGCTCCAAGTGGGGCCACCTACGCTGTTTCGGCACGTCGCCCTCCGCGAAATCTATTCGGGCGTGAGCAAGGCGTCCGTTGCATAGACACAGCTTGACCGGTACAAGTGCAACTACCACCAGTTCTCGGGCGGGTGGTAATCCAAATGGTTGGTGAAGAAAAGGGCCTTGAAGGGGCTCTTTAGGGCCCCTTGTGCAGCCAGTTGGTGATCCTAAAGCGCTCCTTTAGGGCCTCTTTCGTCACCCCTCATTTGGGTCACCCACCATCACCACCCGCCCGATGTCTTTAGTGTGCAGTGCCACTACGTCGATCTGATTTATCGTGGGGCCAACTCAGACCTTAGACCCCGAACAGTTCCGTCCGCTCAGCCCGCCCTCCTTCGCGCCTCTGTGGCAGGTGTTGTTTGGCTTTTTTGGCTCTAGGGCACTGGGTGCGACCTCGATCTCCTTGTCCTTCCTTCCTCCAGTCATAGCTCTTTGCGGCCCGGAAGCCTGGCCCAGTTTTAATTCAAACTCAGTGTATCACACCCCTGCAGCCCTGGTGCTGCTATGCTCCCGCGTGCGACTTAGTTTAGTCAGCACGCGCGTGGGGGTAGCAGTCACATACCGTCGCAAAAATAGCGCACGGTGCCCTTCTTCCGCTCCCTCCCCTTTCGGACAAGTGCACTCGCTGGCGTCTAGGGGCATCGCCGCCGCCGCGAGCCGAGCGCCCGCTGCAGGCGTGCGGGAACCGCGGTGGCGGATCGGGGATGACCGCTCTCTGGTCTTGCGCAGCAGGAGGAGGCGGGGGACAGGTGCAAGCGCCTTGCATTATGCCTAATAAGGTGTTGTCGGAGGGGGATGAAGCGAGGGGGAGACCGAGAGGTGGGGAAATCTATCGCTATATATGTATATATATATATGTATATATGTATATGTATGTATGTATATATATATATATATATATATATATATCAGACAAGTGTGTATATACATATATATATGTATATATATATACACGTATATATGCATACATAGTTCGATCAACATTCATATTCATGTATCGGGCGGGCTGCTTGCTGCTGGCGATGGACGCTGTTGGGTTGTAGTCTGCCGGCATGGTTGAGCGAGGAGAACTTACTGAGCTGCAGCAGAATTTGCATGGAGGATTGGAGGAGGTCGGCAACCTCAGGATCGCTATAGATGCGTCACTGCAGGCCTCATTGGAGGAGCTTTTGAATGAGCATGGAGTGGACGCAGACTTGGCTGAAGTCGTGCGCTCTGAGCTGCAAAGCCGGTTGGAGCCTCTCCGTAGACGAGTAGAGCCTTTGATCGGTGAACGTCTTGCTCCCCTCCAGCGTCGACTCGAACACCTCCAGAGCCAACTCGCTGGCTTGCATGAATCCTTGCCCTCTCGTCGTTCTCGCACTTTGCCATCTATCCCGGCGTCTGCGCCAGGCATGTTTGCGGTTGGCGGTGATTCTGGGACGATTCAGTCAGAATTCAAATGCAGTTGATATCATGGAATATTCAAAAACGACCAGTAGGACGATTACGACATGTATTGAAAGATCTACGCAGGCGTTATGGTGATACTATCTTCGTTTCTCTTCAAGAAGTTCCTCGCTGGGGTGTTTGCTCTCATTATGGGCTAGCCGTTCGCACCACTTCCTTCAGTGACGTCGCTCTCTTGATACCGACGTCGATGTTGGAAAACATACGTCGGGAGAGCTTTGGTGCCTACTGGGGTGTGGTAGTCGTGGACAGCCTCATCATTGCTTCGGGGCACGTGTTGGACTATGGCACTGCTGAGCGCGCGGAGTCGGACACACTCCGACGTTTACAAGATGCCATCGCGACTGCGTTGCACAAAGTGAGGCAGGCAGGGAGGTCGCCCACACTATTTGTTGGACTTGACGCCGATGTTTCTTTGCAGCTGGACGTAGAACACACTGCTGGGCGCATTGTGGCGCGACCGCTGCGTTCGCACCGGCGGGGTATGCAGCGCGCACTTCTACAGTTTCTCACTTCTCTGCAGCTGCGTGTGCACAACACCTTTGGCGGCATGGATTTGGAGAAGTATGTATATGCCAAAGTAGGGCGAGAACGGGCGTCGCGTACGAAATCTCAGATAGATTTTGTCTCCTCTTCATTGCCAGACGAATTTCATGCAAAACCAGACTGTGACATCGATGGGGCATCAGGAACAGAGCTGCGCAAATCAGATCATTGTCCAGTTGTGGGGGAGTTTATCGCGCCCATGCATGCAGCTGCCGCCAGGGCCACGCCGATGCGGAAGGTCGCCCGGAAGTTGATGCAGGGCTGGGATTTTCAAACTTTGGTTGATAAGGCACGTTTCCGGCACCTTATTTCCCAGAGTTGGGGAGATTGCAATACCGCTGATCTTCAGAGATGTGTTGGTGTTGTTCAGGAAGCGCTTCAGAGCCATGGGCAATCTTTCGATACAACCGTATTCGATGAGGATGCTGCGGCGGTATCAGGGCGCCCGGAAAAGGAAAATGAGCACAAGCACGCGAGGCTTTGCAAGGCCTTGCGAAGAGTTCTGGAAGCAACAATGTGGCTCCGCCTACTCATCTAACCTGTGATGGGGGATCCACTGCGGACCGCACGCAATGGGCAGAAGCATTAGCGAGACTTGCCGAGGAGAAGTTTACGACGGACTCTGGACACGAAGCAGCGTGGGATTCTTTGTTAACCATGTTGCGATCCACAGCGCAGGCATGTTCGCTAGACGGGCACCCTGTCCATCCACCATCTTTCACAGACTTTCTAGACCAGCTTTCGCGCTTGCGGGTAAAAAACGGCATCCGGAGCAGATTTTCTGGAGGGCGCAGCGTGGAGACAGGTGCCCCATTAGATGAAGACACGATTGTACGATTTATTCCAAGAGATGTTCACGGATATTTTCTGGCAGACGCATGTCGTGGATAGTTGGCAAATGTTTGAACTTCTTGGAATACCCAAGGTGACAGTTCAAGAGTCTTCCAGGGTTTTTCGGTGGCTTGGAATTATCGATCACATCTGCAAGTGGTACGGTGCCACAGTCCACACAGCTGTATCCAGGTGCATCGGGACTCCGAGCAATTCGCGTACCTTTGGATATAAACTTAGAGTTTCAGTGAATGACTGCTTTTCAGTTCTTTACGAAGTTTTGTGTTATTCTAGTACACGGGCCGACTCCTCGTTGGTATTAGGCTCGCAAGATATACGCACGGCTTTCGACTCTGTTGAGCACGTTGACATGTTTGGGCAACTTTGGGAAGCAGGCGCGAGTGCTCATCAAGTGCTGGCGCTCGCCAGGGACTACCACGAGTTGAAAGTCTCGCTCAATGTACCCGGCACCGCGACAACATGCGGCGTGCCTATGGGCAAAGGCATGAGGACGGGAGGCAAGTAGGAGCCTTCGGTCTTTGTCCAGATGTTCGATGCTGCCTTGGAGCCGTCGGCTAGGGAGTGGGACACCTTAGGCTATGGTTTTTGCTTCGCCAGACAGGCCGGGCCATTGCAAATGTTAATTGGGTCGACAATACGCTTATATTAGTGTCAAACGTCCAGGAGTGGCATTTCATGACAGCAAGTACGACAGAAGTGTTCGAAAACAAATATGCGTGGAGTTGGGAAGCCATCGTCGCTTGAGGTCTTGGCAGTGGGTGTCACTTTGAAGCCGTGCGACCTTCAAATCAATGTGGACGGCAACCACCTTCAACACAAACATGTGGATCGCATGGAAGCTCTTGGAGGATTGCTGAGCCAGGAGAGCCCGACGGCAAAGATGATCGCACATAGAGTCGGCGAGGCAGACCAATGTTATTTCAAATGCCAGAAACCGATTCGGGGTAAGGCGCCAGTGAGTCTGAAGTTGCAGGCCTACGCCAATAAGCCGCGCGCATGCGCGCTGTTTCTTGCTTCTGTGGTGCATTGAACTGCGGCCGCGCTGCGAGACGCACTCCGTTGGGAACGCGACGTTTTGAGACGCTCCTTCAAGTTCAGGCGGCGGCCCGGGGAAGGCCGCATGGAGTTCCATCGACGGACGGCGCGTCAGTTGGACTGGTGGTTCATATATTCAAACATTGACCCCGTGCACGTTGTCATGTTGGAGCGCGTGTACACGTATTCTTGGAAAGAAGAGACGGTGGGCCGTCTTGCCTCGTATATTCGTGTTGATCGTGGCTGGGAGTGGTGGAGTTTGCTCAAAGACGTTTCAACGGCGCGCCGCGCCGCCCGCGGCATTCGCAGGCACACAGGGCAGCAAACTGTTGCGGACGCAATCATTTTCGAGACTTGGGGCGGGCAATGGCGCAAACGTTTGGACGCCGCCCAGTGCAGGGAGGAATGGATGAAGGGCAGGGGCCAGTTTGTCAGTGAGGCATGCGCTGCCTTGGGGCGCCCAGGCGTTCGCGATGCCGTGTCGCAGGAATTGCCCGCTGCGCCGCCTACCAAGAGGAGCAAAACGACAGATTGGAGCCTTCAGTCCATGCCGTCGCCCCTCGCCTTGCCCAGGGACAGCCTCTGGTGTGCGACATCGCCCAAGCCTCAATTGGAGTTTGTTGTCGGCAACAAGGTTTTGGCGGAGATAGGGAACGGCGTCGCCGGCGTCACGAACGAGTACTACCGGGAGCCTTTGGACCGCATCCGCACGAACTTGCGCTACTTCTTCAACCACCATTTCGAATGCGAAGGCTTGTTTATGGACCCGTTGGATCGGAGGCATCGGGAATTCAACGCCGCAGCGGACCATGTCGCCAATTGCGTACTAACGCACAACGTGGACTATCACACCGTGTGCGAGGATACGGCGATGGAGGCGATGCCGTCATCCCTCGGCTTGCAGATTTTCTCGGACGGGGGCTTCAGCGACGGTCGTGGGGCCATAGCCGACGTGCTGATGCTTGTGGTCCATGTGAACGACGTTGTAGAGACGAGGCCGCTTGGGTCATAGGACAACGGCTGCAACCCACATTCTCTGCTTTTCATGCCGAAGTCGCAGCTCTGGACACAGCGGTTAGCACGGCGAGAGCACTAGTGGAAGGCAGGACACGGAAACGTAGAAGGCATCATTAAGCGTGTGTGGTGATAGCAACACGATCAGTGGCGCCTTGCATATATATTTATATACATATATATATACAGACAGAAACATTCGCCTGGCGACGGACCCAACCAGATGCAGTTGTGAGTGCCGCAGTTGTGAGGATCGTCGTCGGTGGAACTCTCTATGGCGCCACACAACGTGTGAGGGGCGTGCCGATCTTGGGAGGTGGGCGGGTGCGTGTGAACCCTCCCACTGGCACCTTCGGTGGGGCTCCCTATAGGGCCACGAAGCGTGTGAGGGGTGTGTCGAAACGGCCGTGACGCCCACATGCGATCTGCGCCACAGGGACTTTCGGTGGAGCTCGGGGCCACGAGACGTGTGAGGGGTGTGCCGAAACAGGCGTGTCGCCTACATGCGAACTGCACCACTGGGACCTTCGGTGGAGCTCCCTATGGGGTCACGAAGCGCGTGAGGGGTGTGCCGAAACGGGCGCGACGCACACATATGAACTGCACCACTGGGATTTTCGGTGGAGCTCCCTATGGGGTCACGAAGCGCGTGAGAGGTGTGCCGAAACGGGCGCGACGCCCACATGCGAACTGCACCACTGGGATTTTCGGTGGAGCTCCCTATGGGGCCGCGAAGCGTATGAGGGGTGTGCCGAAACGGGCGTGACGCCCACATGCGAACTGTACCACTGGGACCTTCGGCGGAGGTCCTCACGGGGCCACGAAACGTGTGAGGGGTGTGCCGAAATAGAGACGATGCAGGGATGGGAGGAGGGAGGGAGGGGGAGGAGGAGGAGGAAGGAATGAACGCGGGACGCTGTCTCTTCAAAGCGACGACCCAACTCCACAGGATGGTTGGAACAACAAGAAGAGCGGTTGGGAGGGAAACCGGATCTCCGACGATAACCTTTTCTTCGCTGCGTGGTCCCAGAGGTCCCGCACCCCTTGAGTGTTTTTTCGTCCCGATCCAGTTTTGATGACCCCCAAACACAACATTGGGCACCAGAGGCCGAAATCGCATCGTTGGATATCTGTGAGCAGGAGAGGTGTGCAGCACACGTGCGCCTGGGCGTGCGAGCGCCACGAAGACAGCCTTAGTGACCAGCGCAGTCGGCCAGCACGCGTCCCTCGATGAGGCGCGCGAGAGTTTGACGCCGAGCCCTGCGCTTCAGGAGGGGGACCTCAGGAAGGGCCCCCCCTCAACGCGTCCTCTCCCCTGTGTGTACCCTCTCTCTCGCCTCCCTGCTCCCCCCATCCGCTGCCATATTGACTCTGGTGTTGACACTGGGATTCCCTTTGCCTTCACGGAGGATTCCTCTACCGTCTTCGTCCTACGGATCTCGGGCCCATCCACGCGTCCTCTCCCTCCCGCTGTGCGCTGCCGCCGTCTTCCGTCCATCCTCCCCAGACCCCCCGCGTCGTGAAAAACTGTGACCGGGATTTATTGTTGTAGTCTTCGGCCGTTGGGTTGCCCTCGCCTGGCCCTGGCACCGTAAGAAAACGGTTCACGACGATCCTGGTGAACGGGTCGATGCCTCTGGGGGCCGACGTCCGTGACAAAATCATGGCGTCAGGGGTCTGGCCCGCCCATTCTCCTCCTCCTCCTCCTCCTCCTCCTCCTCCTCCTCCTCCTCCTCCTCCTCCTCTCCTCCTCCTCCTCCTCCTCCTCCTCCTCCTCCTCCTCCTCCTCCTCCTCCTCCTCCTCCCTGTTTACTCCGCCACCTTCCGTCCCTCCTCTCGCTCCCCTTCGCCCCTCGCCCTCGGTGCCGACGATGCAGCTCGGAGCCTTCGGGCCCCCCCCCCACGTGCGCGATCAGGTGAGCTGCGCTGCGCTCGGCGAGGCCCTCGGCTCGCAGCAGGAGCCAGCCAGCGCACCTGCCCCCCCACCCCCCCGCAGCGCTGGACGGGGCGGCGCTCGCGCCCCGCGTCTCTCGTGGGTGGGGGTGCGCTTGGAGGTCTGGGGGGGGGGCCCGGGACGAAGCGCCAGAGGGAGCGGGAGAAGCAGAGCGAGCAGAGGAGACGAAACTGGGGGCAGGATGATGATGCTGATGATGGTGATGATGATGACGATGATGATGATGCTGACGAGGATGAGGATGAGGATGATGAGGATGTTGATGATGATGGCGATGATGGTGCTGACGTGCTGATGATGATGTTGATGATGATGATGATGGTGATTAGGAGGATGATGATACTGCTGCTGCCGATGATGATGCTGATGATGATGGTTATGATGATGATGATGATGATGATGATGATGATGATGATGATGATGATGATGATGATGATGATGATGATAGTCATGAGGATGATGACGACGCTGATTCTGCGTCTGCTGATTAGCATGCGTCTGCTGGTAATGATGACGATGATGATGATGATGCTGATGGTGGTGGTGGTGGTGATGTTGATGATTACGATGTTGCTGCGGGTGACGATGACGATGACTATGGTGATGTTGACGATGATGATGCTGCTGCTGATGATGATGACAATGCCGACGATGATGATGCTGCTGACGATGATGCTGATGCTGACGATGAACATGCTGCTTATGATGATGATGCCGCTGCTGCTGATGCTGCTGCTGATGATGCTGATGGTGGTGGCGATGCTTATGCTGACGCTGCTGCTGCTGATTATGATTAGGATGAAAATGATGATGCTGAGGATGATAGTGATGGTTATGATGTGGATGATGACGATGATACTGAGAATGATGCTGATGGTGATGTCGATACTGCGTTTGATGATGATGTTGATGATGATGGTGGTGGTGGTGGTGGTGATGATGGCGATGACGATGATGATGATGCTGATGATGATGACGATGTTGCTGATGATACTGATGATGTGGATGATGATGATGATGATGATGCTGCTAAGGATGATGATGATGATGATGATGATGATGATGATGATGCTGACGCTGATGCTGATGATGCTGATTATGACGATGATGGTAATGCTGATGATGATGTTGATGATGATGACGCTACTGATGGTGTTGGGGTTGCTGGTCTTGACGATGTTGGCGATGATGATGCGTTTGCTGCTGCTGATGAGGCTTCTGGTGATGCTGATGATGCTGATGATGAGGATGGAAGGGATGACGATGATGACGATGATGGTGATGATGATGATGATGATGATGATGACGATGATGATGATGATGATGATGATGATGATGATGATGATGGTGGTGGTGATGATGATAATGCTGCTGCTGATGCTGATGACGATCATGCTGATGATGACGATGCTGATGCTGATGATGCTGATGATGATGACGAGGACTACGACTATGATGGTGATGATGGTGATGATCATGATGATTCTTCTGATGCTGCTGATGCTGACGATGATACTTATGATGATGGCGGTGATGATGTGATGGTGCTGATGTCATTGAAATGGGGGTGACGATGCTGCTGATGATGATGATGATGATGCTGAGTTTTTTTTTCTGCTAGTGCTGTTGGTATCGGTGATGCTACCGATGATGGTGGTGTTGATGATGCTGATGGTGATGATGACGGTGATGACGACGATGATTATGACGATGATGCTACCGATGATGACGTTCTTGTTGATGTTGGTGATGGCGATGATGTTGATGATGGTGATGGTGATTATGATGCTGACAGTGACGTCGACGTCGACCCTTGTCATGATGATGATGCTGATGCTGATGCTGATGATGCTGATGATTGTGGTGATGGTGTTTTTGATTTTGCGGATGATAACGTCGACCACGACGACAACGATGATGATGATGCTAGTGATGATGATGATGATGATGATGATGATGATGATGATGATGATGATGGCAATGATAATGTCGATGACGATGACGATGAGGATGATGCGGCTTCTGATGATGCCGATCATTATGATGATGGTGACGATGATGACGATGATGCTGATGGTGTGGATGATGGTGATTCCACCATGATGGTGCTGTTTATGTTGCTGATATCGATGGTGATGATGATGTTGGTGGTGATGCTGATGATCTCGATGACGATGATGCTGCTGATGATGATGATGATGATGGTGATGCGGATGTCGGTGACGATGATAAGGCTGATGACGATGATGACGCTGATGATGATGAAGATGCTGATGCTGATGATGACGCTTACGATGATGAGGATGATGATGCTTTTGGTGACAGTGGTGTTGTGGATGACGATGGTGATGACGACGGCGACGACGACGATGACGATGATGATGGTGACGACGACGATGATGATTATGATGATGATGATGATGATGATGATGATGATGATGATGATGATGATGATGATGATGATTAAAGATGATGATGGTGATGATGGTGATGCTGATGATGATGCTGCTGATGATGATGCTGATTATGATGATGCTGAATCTGATGATGCCCGCCAAACTATTGCGAGGCATGTATGACAGGTTAGGCTAGGTGTACTTAGCGAGATGCTTTCGGAGGGAGCTGCGTGGAACCCCGTAGACTGCACTTCGGGTAATCAAGCCACCTCAGGTGTTTGCCCGTTTGGCCACTGGGTCGCTGCGAGTGCGATTACACTACTATTGCGGCAACTGCGATCGTGATACAGACGAGGTGGGAAACGACGAGTGCGTATCCTTCTGTCGCGCTCTCCATCCATCCTCGTTATTGTGAAGGCCTTGCGGCTGGTGCTGCTGACCCTGAAGGCGGGAGCTCCCCCGGGACCCCCGCTGGCGACCCCCCCCTGCATCCGCTGGGACTCCGAGGGGGTGGGCGGTATTCTGACCCGGGAACCCCCCCTCCCCCCCCCGTGCGGGAAGGGATAAAACGAAGGGAATCGGCTTAAGTTTGACGATCCTTTTTCCTTGTTCCTCAAACTTCGTAGGGTCCGACGACGATGACGACGACAACGACGACGACGACGGCGACGACGACGACGACGACAGCGTCTCACACGCGCCGAAGGGTCGGCGGATTTGCTTCTCCACGTTGCAATCTCTACTGTACCTGCCTTCTTCTGGCTTTTTCATTTTCTTTGATGGTCCCAGCATGAGAACTGCTGCTAGTACTGCTTACAGTCGATCCGCATGGTAAGGATGGGCAATCTTCCCAAGGATCCCCCTCGCATCCTTGCCTCCTCGGTCCATCCTTCGCCACTCTCGTCGGTCGCGCCCCGCTCGGAAAGCTTCGAAATGGGCGTCCAAGGCCCTTGCATCCTTATCGCGCGTTCTTATGATACGGGCCGACTGTAGTACCGCTTGTGCTCAGGAAGACCCGTCTTCCGAGAAGGTCTCGCCACGGCCTCTGCGACGCTGCAACACGACGGTCACGAGGCGGCCGTCGGCACCTCGGCCGCAGCCTATGCAGTGTGCGGGACGCTCTCGGGAGGGGTTGCATTCACGCGCATTTGGCCTGTGTGTGTGTGTGTGTGTGTGTGTGTGTGTGTGTGTGTGTGTGTGTGTGTGTGTGTGTGTGGGGGGCTTAGCCCCTTTACCCAGCGCGCAGCGCACTCCCACCTGGCAGGGCCGCCTGCGATGGGGTTCGATGCGATTCGACTCGCTGGCTTGAGCCGCGATTCCCATTCGAGTCGATTCGGTTCGGTCCTCGAGTCGGGACGATTCGCTGGCGACCCGATCCGTTTCCAATCTTATCCGATTTCGCGATTCGGTCCAACGCAGGCCTGCCTTGAGTATATGCAGTCTCCTGTTGCCCACTTCGGCATGTGCGGATAACAGACGGTATGCGGTTCGATTGGCATCGTAATGGCTGGTCCCGCGCGGAGTTTTCATGAAATATAGCCTCAGTGCCCAGTCGGTTCGCGGTTTCATGCGTGCTTTGCGTGCGCTTTCCCGGTACACGCGCCCCCGTTGTTTTGGGTACACGGGAGCCCATCCGAGT
This sequence comes from Prorocentrum cordatum, assembly GCA_963575745.1. Taxonomy (NCBI): domain Eukaryota; class Dinophyceae; order Prorocentrales; family Prorocentraceae; genus Prorocentrum; species Prorocentrum cordatum. The sequence continues at coordinate 45,288 of CAUYUJ010016688.1, forward strand.
TTTTGCGGTGCGGGGACTTTTCCTCGCATTGGTTGTGCATCTGCCTTCCAGCTTCAGTATGGTGAGGAGGAAAATGACAACCAGGAGGACACAGAGGATAATGATGATAAACATGATGAGGAGGCAGGGGATAATTAGGCTGAGCAGATGGAGGAGTAGGAGGAGGGGGAGGAGGAGGAGAAGGAGGAGGAGGAGGAGTAGGAGGAGAAGGAGAAGGAGGTGGAGCAGGAGGACATGCTTCGCACCGTTTCGCACGCAGCCTTTTCTGGCATCGTGCAGAGACTTCTTGGTCGCAGCCGTCGAAGGCCACGTTGCGCCAGCCCAAACCAGGCGAGGCAGGACTCAACGAGACCGCGTGAGTACGAGGAGGAAGAGGAGGAGGCGGAGGAGGAGGAGGAGGAGGACGGGGAGGGGGAGGAGGAGAAGGAGGAGGAGGAGGAGGAGGAGGAGGAGGAGGAGGAGTAAGGGCAGGAGGAGGAGGAGGAGGAGGAGGAGGAGGAGGAGGAGGAGGAGGAGGGGCAGGATGAAGGAGCCCGGCTGAAGACGGATGGCCTCGACACCGTGGCCCACGTGGCGTGCAGGTCGTTGGCGCCAGCCCCCCAGTAGGGTTCACGAAGTTTCGAAAGCCTTGGGATTTCGATCGCAGTGCCTCTGCTGGATCTAGCCTTCCATCAGTGGGGCTTCAGGGCCGTGCCAAAGGGGGAAGGCAGCGAACCATGGAGACAAAGCAGCACTTCAGGCGCATATTCGTCTGGGGGCTTGAGGGAGATAGATGCGACGTCGGAGTCCATTTCGGACGCGATGCTCTTCCAAGTAGGCAGTATGCTCCCCTGTGAGGTGAGGCTACGACGTATTTTTCCACATTGTATTAAACCTTGGGGCTCTGGCAAAGGAGGGCGGTACTAAGGCATAGTAACCATGCTGATCGGCGTTATCGCGTGCTGGCCGATGCGCGCGACGGTATGAGCAGCTGCTCGAGTTCAACAAAACAGTAAGATATTTGAGCGCATATCTAACCGCTGGCTGTTGAAGTACACCTATCTAATCGGTCAAGTGAACGGTCGGTACATAATTCCATGAACAATGCATCTTAAACTTGTTGCGTTGCAGGCGTACTGTTGAGCTTTTTTGCGAGTGGTTGGTCATTTACGCGTATGCGATGGCCTCTCGTTCTTAGCAGACTCTTCGCGCTGGTGCTTCCAATATCGAGTTATGCTGGAGGCCTAAGCTAGATTCTACGTCAGAATGGGGCAATCCACCCGTTGGCCACTACAACGCTGCCAGGACGGGTCGGGTTGAGGCTTTGGAGACGCCGCGTGACGAACGTTTGCCTATACGTGACGAGCATTCTTCTGAGCCATCGCCCTTATAGGTGCAAAGCGGAAATCGCGGTCATACTTTGTCACGCAGTGCCAGGTTCTATTTCGACCTTGGCACGACACGTCTATCTGGTTTTGACTCCTGTATGCAGTCCATGGGGCAGTGCGAAGAGTTTGTCCCGGCTACCCTAGCGGGCTTCATCAATCATCTCATCCAGCTGCCCGCTGCAAGTCCTGCCACCGTGCCAGTCCAGCATGTTGGTTGGTGGTGAATCAATGGGGCACGGAATGCCGTCACGTGTGATATCTGGGCCTCGTGAAGTTTCTGGGGACGTTTTGAAGGGTTCTTGGGGACCCCTTGGCAGCGCCGTGAGGGCGCCTCGGGGGCTCTTGGGGTCTCTTTGAGCTGTCAGAGGACGCTCTTGGGCCGTATGGGCGCTGTCAGAGTCCATCTTTGGGGACTGTCTGGGGCTCCCCTGGGAACCTCGAGGGTAGTCCGAGCGCCTTCTTTTGCCGACTTGGGGTCCTCCTGGGCCACCCTTGGGCCATTTTGGCACCCGCGTGGTACCCTCCTGGGCCATTTTGAGGCCATGGCGGAGGCTTCTTGGGCTTTCTGGAGCCGACGGAAGCTGGGAACGGCGAGGACGCGAACATGCTTCAACAACTTATGACAAATCATTGATTTTGGCATCTTCGGGGCTTGCTGGAGGCTCTCTTGATTCAATTGGCTCAAGTGGAGCCCTCGTGGGCCGTCATGGAGGCCTCTTGGGTTGTGTCGATGCTATCTTGGGCTATATGCGGCCGTCATGGAGGCCTCTTGGACTATCCTGGCGGCTTTGGACCTGCCAGGTCCGTCTTGGAGGCCACCTTGGGCTTCCTGGGCGCCCTGGAGAGCGCCACGGAGGCGCCTTCGCCGCCCAGGAGCCTCAGGAATACTACGCGGCTGGGCGCGACGAGGGGGGGGGGGGGCCCTTAGAAGACTACAGAAGCCATGCCAGGCAACACTTTGCATTCTTCCACGCCCCACCGTGCGACGGCACGGTGGCGGATGACGGGAAGGGGCCCCTGGCGTGGACCGTTTCTTGGTGGTGAAAAGTAGTGACGGGAAGCGCCTTCGAGGTACGAGAAGCGAGCTGGACGTTGTGGCTGAATCTGCAACACATCTGATAAGCATCTCTAACTATATACCGTTCGGAATTGCACGGGTTTTCGTTGGCGGATGACGGGAAGCGCGCCGAGAAGCCTCAGGGCCCAAGTGATGCGTTCCGTCGTGCACCGTGCCTTAGTGGGTCGCAAGTCCCACTCGCCCTTCCCTTCTTGCAGCCACTCGCTCACACATTCGTGTAACGAACTTCTGACGTGTGTGACTGCGATGATGTCTTTTTCTGGGTGATTTGGTGCGGAGGCGAGCGTTGGGGGACGACACGATCCTCCTGGAGCCTCATGCCGAACGGGAGTCCGAATGGTCGAGGCGAGCGAGTGCACAGCATACGAAGCTTCCGAAGCGCCTGCTGCGCCATCCTCACCAGAGGGCGAGTATGGTACAAGGCCGACCTCTTCGAGGGCTTGGACATCGCGGCCAAGCTATGCAGTGCGGCTATTCATCACGGCGGGACATCAGACTTACGGCTGCTGCTACAGGCGAAATACACGCGGCAACCACTGTTACTGTGACACTTCGTTGGCGTCTTGGCCAATTGATCGGACTTCACAGTTACGTGCCGTCTGCAGTCTACTTCGTCCTCTGTGGGTATGCTTCCACCGGTGCGCTTCTTGTCTGGTCTCCCAGACCCGCACTTCAGGATGCGTTCAAGACGCACGCCACGGTTGAGGGGAACCAGTTCCGGCGGTGAATGCAGGTAGTTGCCTGCTTTCAGTTTTGTGAGTTTCTACGCACTTGCGCGCACATGCCTACTCTTTGCCTTCTCCCTCAGGGCCCTGTGCTGCCGTGTTGTCTCTTGAGTTTGGCTCGGCCTCCGCAGCGCCGTTGCAGCAGTGACTTTGAGTTTGGCTCGGTCCTGTAACCCGCAGGTAGATTGTCGTGACCACTGCCTGCTCGCCCGCTTACCCTGCGTCAGCCAAGAGTGTTGCCGACTGTTGCGCGAGCGCGGCTCATGTGTGACTTACTCTGTCATTGTGTAGGCTCGCTTGAAGTGTTCGCTGTTTTGAGTCTCGCAGCTTACCGCCAGTCCCTCGGTCAGAGGGCCAAGCACTGACGTGCGAAGCTTCCCGCCAGAGGGTGGTCGCCTCGCGCGTGGTGTCCTTGCGCGCGCGCGCGGGTCGGCCTCGCGGCTGGCCCGTGCATGTTCGCAAGGCCTCTTGATCTTGGGGTTGCGTCGTCATAAAACAAACGCGCTGAGACTCGAAGACTCGCGCGGTGGACGTTGGTTCGGACCCGGAAGGAACTATTCAACTGGGGAGGTGCAGGAGGGGAAAGTCTCGGGGGACCTTCGTGATTCGACCCTGGTGGATTACCCAAAATGGCCATTTCGCTGGATACATCCTCACAGTTCGCCTGAGACATCCTCACAAGATGGAGATATCGGAAGATTTATTTTGGGGCGATTTATGTTAACAGTGAAGCTCTCGCTGCAGACATCCTCGAAAAGTGGAGATCTTGAAATCTCTCGCGAAATTCGCTGGTCTCCAATAGTGTGCGTTCCGCCTGAGACATCCTCCAACAAAAATAGATGCCGAAAGAGCTTTTGTTATACTTCAAATGTTAAACATGTAGTTCTCGCCCGAGACATCCTCGAACAACGAATATGTCCAGGGAGCGTGCGAATTCGTCGTATTGTAATTATCCCAGTGCGACCTTACCTAGGAGTTGGAGCCTCTAGGAAAATTATGCTAACGGAGTTCCCCACATAAAGAGATTCACGGTTTCGTGGAACCCATTTTCTTGATGCCCTCCTCGCTTTGGCGGGGCCCCGCTGGAAGGGGGGAGGGCTACGAAACCTGGCGAAGAGTAGTGCTTTCCGCGACCCTCCTCGTTCAAACGCGGCCTCTCTGGAGGAGTGGAGGGGGGGCACGAAACCATGTAAATAGTATGGTTTTCGGATACCCTCCTCGCTCAGGCGGGGCCTCCCTGGAGGTGTGGGAGGGGCACGAAACCATGTAAATAGTATGGTATTCCGATTCCCTCCTCGCTCAGGCGGGGCCTCCCTGGAGGTGTGGGAGGGGCACGAAACCATGTAAATAATATGGTTTTCGGATACCCTCCTCGCTCAGGCGGGGCCTCCCTGGAGGGGTGGGAGGGGCACGAAACCATGTAAATAGTATGGTGTTCGGATACCCTCCTCGCTCAGGCGGGGCCTCCCTGGAGGGTGGGAGGGGCACGAAACCATGTAAATAGTATGGTTTTCCGATACCCTCCTCGCTCAGGCGGGGCCTCCCTGGAGGGGTGGGAGGGGCACGAAACCATGTAAATAGTATGGTATTCCGATACCCTCCTCGCTCAGGCGGGGCCTCCCTGGAGGGGTGGGAGGGGCACGAAACCATGTAAATAGTATGGTATTCCGATACCCTCCTCGCTCAGGCGGGGCCTCCCTGGAGGGGTGGGAGGGGCACGAAACCATGTAAATAGTATGGTATTCCGATACCCTCCTCGCTCAGGCGGGGCCTCCCTGGAGGGGTGGGAGGGGCACGAAACCATGTAAATAGTATGGTTTCCGATACCCTCCTCGCTCAGGCGGGGCCTCCCTGGAGGGGTGGGAGGGGCACGAAACCATGTAAATAGTATGGTATTCCGATACCCTCCTCGCTCAGGCGGGGCCTCCCTGGAGGGGTGGGAGGGGCACGAAACCATGTAAATAGTATGGTATTCCGATACCCTCCTCGCTCAGGCGGGGCCTCCCTGGAGGTGTGGGAGGGGCACGTATGGTGTGGTATGGTATGTGGTAGAAACTATGGTATGGTATGGTGTGTGTGGTAGGAATAATATTGTGCTGTATGGAAGATGGAGCGGGAGGTGGGTGGGAAGGAGAGGGTGTTCTGGGAAAACAAGAACCCCACTCAGGATGTGGGGAACAACATTAGTAGGAGCGGTCAACGCCGTCCTCGTCTTTTTCCTCATCGTCGTAGTTGTAGCAGCAGCAATACACATATATATATATATACATGTATGTATGTATGTATGTATGTATGTATGTATGTATGTATGTATGTATGTATGTATGTATGTATGTATGTATATTTATACACATCATCAACAAACGTGGATGGTGTGCTGCGCTATGCTATGCTATGCTATGCTATGCTATGCTATGCTCTGCTATGATCTGCTATGCTATGCTATGCTATGATATGCTATGCTATGCTATGCAATGCTGTACTGGGCTAGGCTAGGCTATGCTATTCTATGCTATGCTGCGCTATGCTGTGCTGCGCTATGCTATGCGATGCTGTGCTATGCTATGCTATGCTGTGCTTTTGCTTTTGCTTTGCCTTCGCTTTTGCCTTCGCTTTTGCCTTTGCTTTTGCTTTTGCTTGGCACCCAGGGAGCGCAACTGGGGGAACCGCCCGGGGCGGTTTCCAGTGTCCGGCCCTTTAAGCAAACCGAGTAAGAACCCTTCTGGGCAGAGCACCGGTAAGGAAAACATGAGTATCCCGCCTGAGACATTCTCCAAAACTGTCTTATGACATATGTTGGAGGCATTACCCAAGACGGCCCAATATTGAACATCTTTAAACAACATGTATTTTTTTCAACCGTTTCGCTCAATAGTATGGTTTTGGTTCGATACATCATCAAATTTTGCATTGTCGTCGTCGTCGTCGCTGTTGCCGTCGTCTGTGCCATACGCATCGTCACCGTCGGTGTCGTCCTCCCCTTCTTCGTCATTGTCATCGTCGTCGCTGTCGTCGTCATCGTCACCGTCGTCGTCATCATCGTCGTCGTCGCCGTCGTCATCGTCGTCGTCGTCATCGTAGATGCGCCAGCGGGTAGTGCGCCTCGTCGGAAGTCGCGCGGAAAGTAAATTCGACCCCGCATAGGGGAACGCGGTTTGAAGACGGAAAATGCCGAGATGTGCCAGCGGGGGGTGCGCCTCGTCTGAACTCGCGCGGAAGGTAAGCTCGACCTGATACAAGGGGAACGCGAGTGGTGAGAGGGGGTCTGGAGACGGATGATGCCGAGATGCGCCAGTGGGAGGTGCGTTTTTTTTTGAATTCGCGCGGAAAGTAAGCTCGACCTGACAGGGGAAAGCGGTCTGAAGACGGAAAGTGCCGAGATGTGCCAGCGGGGGGGGTGCGCCTCGTCTGAACTCGCGCGGAAAGTAAACCCGACTTGGCACAAAGGGGACCGCGAATGGTAAGATAGGGTGTGTGGAGACGGATATCGCCGCGATGCGATAACATTGTATGGTGCTGAGTTTGCCTGTTCTTGCAAAGCTCGTCGCTTTCACGCGCTTCCCGTTCATATCAAGAAAACACGTTTCTCAACATAGCGATTTTGTTTTGGACATTTTCGGAACAATTCGATATTCGCAACATCGCGGTTAAACACAACAAGCGTTTCGCCCGAGACACTTTCGGACAACTGAGACCCGCGATATTCAGTAATCTGTAAAATTTGCGTTTCGCTTGAGGCATCCTGGCCAACGTGAGTTGTCGACGGAGGTGTATTACTACCTCTTATGTTGAAAACTACGTTTTCGCTAGGCACGTCCTCAGAAAATGAGCAGCAGCACGGCGGACCAGAAAACAAGAGCACGCCACAAACTTTGCATTTCGTTGGGGGCATCCTCAGCACAATGAGATGTTCTCAACATCGTCCTGACGTGACTCTTGAAGTGCTTCAATATGAAGAAGTGAGCCCAACAAGGACCGAACGACGGCTCCAAGAGCGCTTCGGTGACTGCCGAAAAGGACGATATCGCTAGGGACAACGTCTTGCAAACCGCTGTTCTAACATCGTCTTGTAATCGCTCCTGAAAAAAGGGCTTCCACACGGCCCAAGCCAGCCTTCTAAAACTGACGATTTCGCTAGGGACATCCTCACCACATAGATGCGTGTGACACCTCACTGACATAATTTTTTAAGGCATCGAGACGGCCCCACACAAGCCCCAAACGAGGCCCAATCTGACTCCAAGAGCGCCCTCGAGATCATCAACATGCACATTTCGCTTGAGACATCCTCAAGCACTTACGATGTTCTCAACATCGCCCTTTACAGCAGCAGACGTTTCGCTTGAGACATCCACCAGAAACTGAACGTAGCGAATTTACCACACCTATGGACATCGGGCTATCACCTGAGACATCCCCGAACACATGAGATGCTGAAAAGGTTGATGTCAAACCATGCATGTTATGATTAAGCTTCTCGCGTGAGACATCTTCAGAACATGGGCAGGCAGCCGGCAGACCAATACGCAGAAGCACGGCAGAACGCGCGGGAGCACGGCAGAACACACAGGAGCACGGCAGAACACACAGGAGCATGGCAGAACCCAAAAACACACGGGAACATGACAGAACACAGGAGCTCGGCAGAACACGCAGGAGCACAGCAGACCACACAGGAGCACCAGCCGAGGAGCTTCCGTCGGCGGGAGCGGCCCTCGGCGTCGGCGCTCCCACCAAGCGGCCATGCCTGCAGAGCAGCCGCTCGACGGGGAGCTGCACGAGCGCCATCTCGGCCGCTGCTGTCGCCTTCAGCATCCTGGGGCACGCGCTCTGCTACGCCTGCGCGGGCGCAGGCGAAGACGCCCAGGAGATCGTGGCCTGCTCCAGCTGCGGGGCCTACAAGGTGCTGGGCAGCCACGCAGGAGCCAAGCCTCGCCTGAAGGAACAGTGCCCAGGCGACAAGAGGAGCAAGGCAGACAGGAACCAGCGCAGCCTGTGGGAGCGAGGGCTCCATCCAGGAGGCAGGCCACGAGCGGATACGCAGAGAGTGAAGGGATAGGGCATCCCCGCTCTGCGTGCGCAGGGGCCAGTGCCAGGGCATGCCCAGGAGCGCTACCTGGAGTGGCTAGGCATTGAGGCGGAGTCTGCAGGTGGTGCCTCGGCTGCGGCCAGCAGCTCAGGCGGCGGCCCAGCTGCTCCCGCGGCAGTGCTGGCGGCGGAGGAGGCGGCTGCCAACCTGCCCCAGCAGCAGCCAGCCTTGAAGAGAGCTGAGCGTCTCGGAGTGCGCGGGGACACCGAGGAGGGGTTGGCCAGCCGCGTACAGCACGGCGATCGACGGCCAGGGGAGCCGCAGGGTCAGCCGCCGTCTGGCGCGGCGCGGCCCGCCGTCTGTGAGTGAGTGAAGAAGAAGTATCGTCTCGCTCACGTGTGTTGCTCCCTGTGGCGAGTAGGCACGCGTGGCACGCTCTGCTTTGGACTCGGCTTCTTTCGGGAACGGTTGTCCCGTCTGGCCCTGTCCGCGTTCTGTTTATCCCTTGCGCCTTGAAGGCCCCGTCTTTAACTTTAATTTTAATTTTAACTTTAACTTTAACTTTAACACAGGAGCACTAGGGGCACAGCAGAACACACAACATACATGAGCGCGGCAGAAGACGCAGGAGCACGACAAACACACATAGGCACACATGAGCACGGCAGAACGCACAGGAGCACGACAAACTGCGCAGGAACACGACAGAAAACGCAGGAGCATGAGGAGCACGGCCGAACACAGAAAACATAGGAGCACGGTAGAACACACAGGAGCTCGGCAGAACACACGGGAGCGTTGCAGAGCACATAAAACACATAGGAACACGACCTAACACAGGAGCACGGCAGAACACACAGGAACACGGGAGAACACACAGGAGCTCGGCAGAACACATAGGAGCACGGCAGATCACGCAGGAGCACGGCAGAACACGCGGCAAACCACGCCGTATTACGGCAGACCTCACAGGAGCACGGCAGAACACAGAATTCATATGAGCACTGCGGAACACACAGGAGCTCGGCAGAACACAGAGGATCGCAGCAGATTGCACAAAACACATAGGAGCACGGGAGCACAGCAAAACACACAGGAGCACGGCAAAACACACAGGAGCACGGCAGAATACATAGGAGCACGGCAGAGCAGGACCATTGCAGAACACACAGGAGCACGGCAGAACATATAGGAACACGGGAGAACACGCAGGAGCACGGCAGGACACCCAGAACATCCATTCACACAGCTGCACGCACAGACACACACACACACAGGGACACGCACACACAGGCACACGCACACGCACACGCACGCACAGACATATACACATATACACACACGCGCACACGCACACACAGGGAGGCACCATACGTTCACGCAGACCGCAGGAGCATGGCAGAGCAGCACGGCACAATACAGCAGTGCCGCAGACCACCACGAACGGACGCACATGCACACATTCCACGCTCGCACGCGCACGCGCAAACGCACGCACGCCACGACAGACTCACGCAGCGCATACTAAGAACGTAGGGTATCTCATAAGCCCAGGACGCACAGGACGCTTCCCGTTCTTGTCTGGTCAAGTGCTGGGTTACGGGTTGCACTGGGCACCCACGCTGGCGGATGTTTGAAATATGGCTGTTTCGCTGGAGACATCCCTCTCCTGATTCAACGTCCTTCTCCAATTGCCTCTTACTTTCCTCCGTTGCCGTCGTATTCGTCGTCGTCGTCATTGTCCTCCGCATTCCTCCTCGTACTCGCCCTCGTTCTCTTCGTCCTCCTCCTTGTGCTTCTCTTCCTCCTCGTTGTCCTCATGCTCCTCCTCGCTATCTTCACGTTCTCCACGTCGTCCTCGTCATCGCCTCCTCGTCGCCCTCGCCTCCCTTTTCTTTTGCTTCTTCTTCGCACAATGAGCCTATTGGACAAAAGCGGTGCTTCCCGTTCTTGTCCGATCAGGTTTCTGAAACATGGCCGTTTCGCACGAGACCTCCTCAACAAATCGGGCCCAGAGGGGACTCCGAATCGACATCATCTTGGAATCGCTCTTGGAGGGCTTTCGAATGGTCCAAAGGAGGCCCAAAAGACGCCCTGGAGGGCCCCTAGAGCGCCCAAAAGCGCCCCAAGAGGGCCCCCAAAGACCCCCAAGAGCGCTCCAGGAGGCACCCAGGCAGCTCAGGAGAGCCCCAAGACGGTCCAAGACGGGCCAAAAGGGCCCCAAGAGACTTCAGGGAGCGCCCAGGAGGTCCCCAAACGGCCCCCAAGATGGCGCCGAGACGGCCCCAGATGGCGCCGAGACGGCTCAAGAAAGCGCCGAAAGAACCCCACGACGCGCCCCGACAGTCCAAGAAGACCGGCAGAAGCCCACAAGAGGACTTCAGAGGCCCTTGAGAAGCCCCCCAGCAGGCCCCAAGACAACCCCGCGTGGCGCCAAGAGCCCCCAGGATATAGCCCGATAGGGTCACCAGGACTCCCTCTTGATTCAACGTCCTTCTTTAATTTCCTCTTACCGTCCTCAGTTGTCGTCGTTGTTGCCGTTGTCGTTGTTGCTGTCGTCGTCGTCGTCGTCGTCGTCCTCCGCATTCCTCCTCGTACTCGCCCTCGTTCTCTTCGTCCTCCTCCTTGAGCTTCTCTTCCTCCTCGTCATCCCCATGCTCCTCCTCGCTATCCTCACTTTCTCCACGTCGTCCTCGTCATCGCCTCCTCGTCGTCCTCGCCTTCCTTTTCTTCTGCTTCTTCTTCGCACCATAAGCCCATTGGACAAAAGCGGCGCTTCCAGTTCTTGTCCGATCAGGTTGGTGCTTACCGCATTCGCCGTGCTAGTCGATCCTCTGTCGGGCCATGCGAACCGACATGGATGTCTGTGAGCCACATGTGAGCCGATATGTCTTTCTGGAAGCACTGCCGAGGTCGGCTGATGTTCCGGTCGAGCTGTTCCTTCGGTCCATGCGTGGAGCTGGCCAGACGGGTCATTTTCTTCGACTCGCTCGACCTGTGTAGGAACATGCCATCGACAAGAGTAAAGTATTTCGGCATCGATTCTCGCACAGTTGTTTATGTTGCCCACAGTTTGATCGCCTCGCAGTTTGCTGTTGCCATTAGGATAGAGCTGCAAGACGCGGCTCTCAGCATTCAATGCGCGACTAAAGGGGGTCGCAGCCAGACATGTTTCTAGGCCGGGGAGTGTCCAAGCAAGAAATTACCACAGTGGTCATGCATCATCGGGATCGGTACTCGCTTACAAGAGTGTCCTTGTTGGAGCAGTTGTGCTGACCTTTCTTTCGCGCATGTGGTATGGTTCGTTTCGAGCCCTGTCCGATTCACCCACTCGTGCTGATTTTCGCCAGTTAGTCTAAGCCGTTCGTAAGGATGGTGTCGGTGTGTGCGACCATTCCACCCGCTTCATTCGGAAGGAACTTGTTTGATGGTTTTTCTTTTGGACCCGTCTCTCTTGCAGCTGAAACCTAGCTCATGCATGGTACTTGTCGCCTCATGGCCACGACTATCACGAGTGCCGCTTCCACAGACAGCCCATGCTACATCGCACACCTCTGAAAGTGTGAGGTGGCAAGGGGAACACTCGTTGACGGGCCACTGTCTCACACTCGCTATCAAAAAGAGTGGGGACTCAAAGCAGTGGCACGCGGCATTGCGACTCTTTAGAGATGCATTGCGGTCAGGCACGCCAGTTGCTATCCTCAGCTGCAATGCTTCAATCAGCGCGTGCGGTAAAGGCAAGCAGTGGCAGCAGGCGCTATCGCTACTCAGTGAAGCAAGATATGCGAATTTAGAGCCGAACATCGTCAGTTATTCGAAAGACTTACACCATCCCGACGGCTCCCGACAGGTAGAGAGGGCGAGTGTAAATTGGGCTGCACGGTTTGCCCGAGTACAGTAGAGCGCAAGAGGGGCAACGAGATAAGTTTGAGGGGTAGTTGGCAGGATGTTGAGAATTTCTTGTTCTTAGTGTTGAGCCCGCTGTGGGAATCTCTTTGAGAATTTTGTTTCGGGTGTGTTGTGGTATATTGGGTCCTGCTTGAGGACCGCAAGAAGATGGGGCATGCTGCGGAGACGACGGAGGAAGATTGTGTCAATATGATGAGGAGGTGGACACGTACGATGGCCGCCGTAGCTGGAGTAATGGAGGTGACGGGCGGTGAGAGTACGCGCCTCGAATGGCCAGCCTTGGTGTTCCATTCCGATGCTGTCAGCGGCAGGAGAGAGAGAGCAAGGAATGAGCCCGCAAAAGGCGGGATTCACGGCGGCCCCCCAGGAGGTAAAGACAACCCTCCGCGAAATCAAACGCAAGTTTTTCCAACCTCCCTCGCCCACGTCAATGTTCAGCGACGTGCGCGACACGGCACGCGGGGTCCGACGAGAAATCGGAGTCTCCAGTTTGGGCGCGAGCATTGAAATTAGGAGCCCAGGGGCGCCGCCACGTCGTGGTCAAGCCTTGTGCTTGCTTCCGCGGAGGGCCGTGACGCGCACGTCTCTTCGTGCGTGAGCGTTTGGTGTTTGGCCTGGACGCACACGCTGGTCACCTCACACGTTAAACAGGGTTGTGGTCCGTTTTTTTTTTTTTTTTTTTTTTTTTTTTTTTTTTTTTTTTTTTTTTTTTTTTTTTTTTTTTTTTTTTTTTTGTGTGTTTTTTTTTTCTTTCTTTTTTTAATATATATATATATATATATATATATATAGGGGGGGGGTTGTTTGAGCTGTCTACAACACAACTGCTCGTCTGGGAGGGCCGTGACCCCGTCGCTCTCACTGGCGACCTTTGGAGCACACGCCCCGCGTTTTCCTTCCCGCCCCCGGCAAGAGCGGGGGTCGGCGGATAACGCCGCGATCGCCGCGTGCGAGAAAGGCTGCGTGTGGCAGCACAGCCTGTCCTTGCTCCGAGGCTCCGTGCAGGCGAGGCTGGAGCCGACCGTCATCACGAGGGCGCCCCATCGAGGGCGCGAGGCCCTTCGCGCTCCGCGCTCCGCGGCTCGGCTCCGAGTCCTCCCCCAATCTTGATCCCCCCCTCGGTCCTCCCCAATCCTCGATCCTCCCTCGATCCTCCTCAATCTTGATCCTCCCTCGTTCCTCGATCCTCCCCAGTCCTCGATCCTCTCCAATCTTGATCCTCGATCCTCCCCAATCTTGCTCCTCGATCCTCCTCCAAATCTTCTTCCTCCTCTTCTCCTCCCCTGGGGGGGGGGCTTCGGTAGCAAGTCATGGGAGCCTTGTGTATCCTCGTAACTCTGTCTTCAGCGTCGATTTGCGTCTGGGAGTCGATGAGATAGCGCCGATTTAGCGTCGGCTACCGTCGATTTGGCGTCGATCAGCGAAGATTTAGCGTCGACTAGCGTCGAGTCGCAAGAGCTGACAACATGGTATGGGAGGCTCCCATGAGTTGCCACCGAGGGGGGCGGCGCGAGGGGCGCGTTGTTTTGTTCTGCGAGGGTTGCGGGAAGCGTCTCAAGAACGGTTAGTCGAAAAATGCGTTCCGCCCGAAACGGGGGTGACCTCGTTTTTACCATTGATGGCTATCCACCTTCGTGGGGAGCCATCTGACAGCGCGCTCCGACGAGTTTGTCGTAACGGCGCTGGGCCCTACTTCGGCCACCCGTCTTGCACAGGCCTGCCTACGCAGGTGCGGATGCCAAGTGGGCTAGAGAGTACGGCGAATGCAAGCCTGCCCACACACGCACGCACTGAGACCACTGGCACAGAGCGCAGTCCAATGACAACACTCGGAGCTGAGAAATTTCACAATCCGGACTTCGCCGTGACATTTCGGCTGGTCTGGCAACTTCGCCGACACATGCAAGCACACGCACTGATGAGCATGCACTGCGCCAGGCTTATGCGACCGCTCGCACTGGAGCAGTGGAGGTGATTACGAATTAATCAGCAGCCTACCATTAGCAAGTCTCACACGTGCCGCTCTCACAGGAAAGATGCCGCAACTTCACGCCTTTGAGCGTGTCCAGCCGCTTGTTCGCCAGCCTCAGCGCCAAGCTCTGCAGCTTGTGGCATGGGGCCTGCCCCAGGACCCTTACTGACACTGGCGGGATTGTGTACTCCAATGTGCCGTCGGCTCCATCAGGGAAGCACGGGATGTGAGTGCACTTGTGCTCTAAGATGTCGGTCATCATCACAGCCACTTGGCCCTTCGCGTAGGATCGCCTCCCCGCCTTGGGCGTTGCGGCGGCCTCCTGGCGCTCGCGGGCTCGGCGCACGCGCTGCACGAGCGCAGCTGCCGTGGGCGACTGCGCCAGAGGTTGGGTAGCCTCCGCATCCATGGAGGCCGCGAGCTTGCTGCCCGGGCTGCGACCCGGCTGCTGGGAGGGGTGCTGCTGCGGCTGCGGCTGCCGCACCAGCTGCTGCTGCCCCTGGCGTGCCGCGGACTGCGGCGTGCGCAGGATGAGCAGCGCCGTCTTCGCCTGGACCAGCGGCGTCACCAAGTCTGGGTTCGTGACGAGGTGCACCACTGTCGTCTCTCCGTCTCCGTCTCCGTGTCCCTCTTCGCGGCCATGTGGTGGCCGAGGGACGGCCAGCTGGCCTTTTAAAAAATCTTGTGGGGGAGGAGGGACGACTACAGACGGCGAGGGAGGGGCGCCACCGGGAGGACGCCAGGAGGCTCGGAGGAGGCGGGGGGGCAGGAGGGAGGGGGAGGAGAGGGGCGAGGGGGAAAGGAGGGAGGGGGATGGGAGGGACGAGGGGGAAAGGAGCGAGGGGGAGGAGAGGGACGAGGGGGAAGGAGGGAGAGGGACGGGGGGAGGGGATGTGGAGGAACCAAGCCAGAATCCACAGATACCCAGCCTCGGGGGGGGGGGAGACCGGGAGGGCGGAGGAGGAGGGGGAGGAGGGCACCACTCGGTGGCAACAACCACGCCGTACCCACACATTACCCTCCCTCCCTCCCTGCCTCGCCGCACATTCCCGTCCCGCGGAGCAACAGGGGACGTTGGACCACGCTCCTCCCTATTTCCCCACCCCCCCAAGGCCCCGCACAAGACTGAGCAAAACAAACTATGCAACACCAATATGTGACGGCACTGAGACAAGAGAGCGCGAAGTCCTGAGCGGCAGCGCCGCGAATTCCCGCTCCATGCATGGCCCATTGCGCGGCACGTAGCCCCGCCCCCGTCGGGCCCTACATCCAGGGGCGGACAGGAATTCACCCCTCGTTAGAAGCGGCCCTTGTCACTCATGCCCTGCCCCGTCGGGCCCTGTATCCGGGGCGGGCTGGGATTCACCCCTCATCTCGGGCGGAGGCCTACTGGCCCCCTGCCCCCGCCGCAGGCGGCGCCACCCCGCCTGCCCTGCCGGCGGCGGCGCCGGCGGCGGCGCCAGCGGCCGCCGCGGCCACCGCCAGCGGCGCCCCGCCACCACCCGCCCCGCCGGCGGCCGCTGCACCCGGGGCCGCCGGTGCAGCCGCGGCGCCCGCCGCCTGGTCCAGCTTGGCGCCCTTGGCGCCACCCTTGCCACCGCCTTTGGCGCCCCGCCCCTTGGCACCCTTGCTCTTCCCGTTCTTGGCGCCCTTGCCGACGCCCTGGATCACGCCCTTAGCGCCCTTGCCACCGCCCTTGCCGCCCTGGTCTAGGGCGACGAGATCTATGCATATCCACTGCGCGTGACCACTGGCGCTGCCTCTCGTCCTCGGCCCGCTCCAGGTAGAGCAGCCGCCGCGTGGGCGCGGGGGCCCCCGCCGCCGGGGGCCGCCGGCTCGACCGCCAACGCCGGCGAGCCAGAGGCCCGGCGGAGCGGGTGGTCCAGGCTCGTGCTCGCCTGCTGGGCACCCGGCGAGGATGCGCCGAACTGGAGCTTGACCTTAAAGGTCCCCGGAATCCGGTCGCGCGCCCCGGACGTTTCGTTCCAGCGCCGCTGCTCGTACGCCGCCTTGACCACCCCGTCCTTGCCGAGCTCGTCAACCAGAAAACGGACCGAGTCCGCCACGGCGCTCGCCCCGACGGCGGGCAACGGCCAGGCCAGGCCCAGGTGCCCCGCGACGTCCTGCCCTACCGCCTGCGCCGTCGCTACACGCAGGTCGCGGTACCTCTGGGTTGTGCCATACAGCTGCCAGGCCTGCTCGAGGGTAGGGAACCCCTCCACGACCAGGCTGGTCGACTTCAGCACCTGGCTCACCTGACTCGAGAGGCGCTGGAGGCGCGACTCCTGGTCGCTCTGCCTCTCCTCAAGGGCTGCGAGGCGGCGGGACATCTCTGCGCGGCGCTCGGCAGGGCTGCCCATAGCTGAGGACAGTACCAACCACTCACGAAACCACACACAGCAAGCGTAGAGCGCTGCCGCCCAATGGTCCCCCGCCCCCCCCGCCTGCAAAAGCCCCCCGACGACGCCGACGCCGCCGCCGCCGCCGCCGCCGCCGCCGACGACGACGACGACGACGACGACGACGACCACGACGACGACGACGACGACGACGACGACGACGACGACGACACCACACCCACCACCACCCCACCCGCGGAGGCTCCGCAAGCCGAGGACGGAGGGAAGCATTAGGGCGAGAGCTCTGTCCGCTGGGCGGGAGCCTCGAGCCGCTGTCCGGCGCGGCGAGCACCAATCTATGTGAGCGCAGGCACCGGGGAGGAATGGGAGGCGGACGGGGGGGGGGAGGGAGGGGGGCGGGGGGCCTTCCTTCTCTCTCTCTCTCTTTTTTTTAAAGCTGCGTACAAGAGTCCGAGAGTCCGATAGTCCTAAGGGAAGTGGATCTGAGGCACGCACGCGCGCACACCAACAGGGCAAGCAAAAACAAAGCAGCCCAATCGAGCCGCCGCGAGGGTGGCCGGGACAGTGGTGCCTCCCGCACACGACGGAGCACTTGACCCATTTGGACACACCACGTTCCCAGCGGCTCCAGGGAACACAGCAGGCACAACTGGAGGGAGATGAGGGAGACGAACCAAGAAGAGGCAGAAGGAGGGGCCAGAGGAGGAGGCAGCAGGCGGTGCACCGACCTCGGCACTGCCCCCCTGCAGTGGGGCGTGGGGGCGGCCAAAAGCGAGCACGGGGCTCGCTTTGGCACAAGAGGGACAGGGCAAGCCCTGACCCGGCCGCCCCCGATGCGCGGCACGGGGCCGGCATCGGCTCGTGGCAGGCGCCTCGGGGACGCTGCCGGCTCCTGCAGGAAAGAGCGCCAATAACATACGCGCCCCCAAGGCCAGATCGGTGCCCGCCCACCACCCACCCTCCCGCCACCCCCAACAACCCGCGACACAGACTCCCCGCCTACACTAAGCAAAGGCTCTACCCGGCCCCTGCTGGGCGTCGTCGGATGGCTCCAACAAGCCTGATCGCTGCCTTGGCCTTAGCGTGCAGCCCCCTCGCCTTTCCCACAGCCTTGGCCGCGGCGGCCTTGGCAGGCGGGGCTGCTGGCATCTTCCCTATGGCCCGTGGTTTGGGCCCAGGTTTGGCCACCGCTTTCGCTTTCGCAGCCCCCGGGGCGGCGGCGGGGGTGGGGCCGGCGCCACCGCCGCCGCGGCCGCCACAGCCTGGGCCTTTGCCTTCGCAGCAGCGTCCCCCTTGCACCATTTCTCGTGGTTGCCCAAGGGACGGCACAACATACCAGGAGGAGGCGGCGGGTATACTAGCCCACACTTAGCACAAGTGCGATTCAATATCTCACTCCCCCTGCACTTGGCTTCATGTGCTTTGCGGCAGTGAACAAAGGCGAGACACTTACGGCCTTTAGACATTCCGGCCGGTATAGCGAAGCCAGCAACGTTGCACCTCATGAGGTGCTCGTGCAAATCCTTACTAAGCACCTTAAGACCGCATTTTTTGCAGTAGTCCACCTCCTTCCAATGGAGATCGCACACTGCCGGGGGAGATGCCATCCACCGAGCCGAATGTGTGGACGCAAACCCCCGCCTCCCTAGGTCCGCCGCCCTGTCCGCAAGTTCGTTGAGTCGTGAGCGCCAGTATGTCCATACACGTGTTCCCATGTGATCGTTCGATTTGCGCTCACACGTTCCGTGAGGTCGCGGACCGCATCCGCAAGCTCTTGATTGGACTTCGCCGCCCACAGGCCCCGGGCCATATTTGCAGCGTACTCGGAATCATAACGAATGTGGACGGGAACACGCCCTCCATCCGGGGCCTCCTCCAGAAGCCAGTGCATGAGCTCACCTGAAGCCGATAACTCTGCAGTGTTGTTCGTCTGGCTACGGGCACCAATCCATCTGTGATCCCACGCACGACTCACCACAGGGGCGTGGAGGACGTAGTCCGGCACCATCCCTGGAAGACTCGGGTCCGTGACTCTCCAGAGAACGACTCCCCAACCCACCTCTCCGTCCTTGCCGGACCCATCTGTCGCCGCCCACCAGGCGGTCGGCTCCGGTGCGTGCGGACCCATTACTACGGGAAAGAAGACCCCCGACTGCGTCTGAAGGGCGTCGCGAAGCTCTAACCAGGCCGGGCAGGAAGGCTTATGCTTGCGTACGTCAAACCCCAAGTACTCCTTACAATCAGGGCACTGGTGGGAAATACTCGTAACCAGGTGAGGATCGCGGACCGAGTGCGCTTCATCGTAATGATACTGTAGCTGGTTGCCCTTATCAAATATCCGCCGGCACACCGGACAGCAGTACTCGTCGTCGTCCGCCCCCGGGGGGGTGGAGGGGCCGGGGGAGGAGGCGGAGGAAAAGGGGGAGGGAGAGGAGGAGGCGGAGGAGGGCCCCCGGGGCCCCCCGGGCCCCGAGAAGAAGAGGAGGAGGAGGAGGAGGAGGAGGAGGAGGAGGAGGAGGAGGAGGAGGGGGGGGGCGGCGACGGGAGAGCCCAACCCGGCCTCCATCTATTCAGGGCACGGTAGTGTTCAGCGCTAGCAACGGGACCAGGGAACGCCGGGTCGACTTTACGTTTCCAGCCTTTCCGGTTCTGTGCCCGGCGGAACCAATCGATCTCGTGAATCTCGATTCTGCGAATACCACGACGCAAGAAGGCGGACTGGGCGTGGGGGCTACTGTGGTTCTCGCCGCCGCGTCGGGCGTCGAGCCAACCGAACAGAACCTGTTTGGGGAGCCTCCACACGGGCATGCGGGCGACGTGGCCCAGCCACTGGAGGGAGAGGCGGGTGATGGTGTCCTCCACAGTGCGCCATTGAGCAGCTTTGTACATCGCAGCATCAGATATGTGATGCTCACGCATCGACAATATGTCCATTCCAAAGGACCGGCGGACCCCATCATTAACCACTCGCTGAAGACGTGCAAAGTCCTGTCGGGTCCACGTGCGCGACCGACACCCGGCTGTTATGGCCGCCACCATACAGGTCTGGATCACGTGAAGACGTGTCGTAATCGAGACGCCACTACCACGGCCGCGTCCATGGGACGTGCCCACCGCCCACGCTTTAGCTATGGATCGCGCCAGGGTGTTCCCGACCTGCACCCGTTTTGCGGTGTCCGCCGCCCACCGGCCCGTCTCATGATGGATGCCGCCCAAGTGACGCAGGGAAGATACCTCGTGTTGCCGCCGCACATCATACGCCGCCCGCCAGTGACCGCTCACCAACAGCCGCTCCTTCTTACTAGTGTTACTTTTCTCCTCCCAATCCGTCATGGTTTGTTCTAAGAGCGGTTCGGCTGTCTTCATTTCGTCGATGAAGCCTGCCAGTGTCGTGTGGTCAGCAAACCCTATGTCACCGATCACCGTATGTTTCTGTCGGTTGGCCCAGCCTCCTTCCCCTCGGCCCTGTCCCCGTGTCCAGGCGTTCTTCCCGAGACGCCCGTCTATGATGTACGACCAAGGTAGTCCCGGCGTCGCCCCTGCCTCCTCCGCCGCGCGTTTGCGGCGCCCACGATAATCTTTAAGGACAGCGTCATGGAAAATGTTAAAAACAAGGGGGGGCTCGAGGGGCACCCCTCCCTCAGCCCCCGCAAGGGGAACCAAGTGGAGGAGAGGCCGCCTAGCACTCGGACGCGATACCCGGTCTGCTCATGCAAGGCTTTGCATACGCGCACAAAGCCAGGGAGACACCCCCAGCGTTCCAGAAGCCGCCAAAGCGCGGGGCGACACACCCGCGGGTATGCCTTTTCTATATCGAAAAAGGTAAACACCACTATGTCTCCTGTCCTAAGCGCCGCCGCTTCCTCGATCAAGCGGCGAGCAACCTGCAGGGCGTCGTCGGTTCCCCGCCCCCGGCGGAAGCCCGACTGTTCCTCCCCCAGAAAGCCCTCGGACCACTGGGAGAGACGCGACGCAACGACTCTGGCCAGAAGCTTTGATCCAACCGACAGAAGAGTAATTCCGCGCCAGGTATTATTATCTTTCCGATTTCCCTTTTGCTTCCACAACGGAACTGCAATACCCACCTGCCATTCTTTTGGCCAGGAAACACCCTCCTCCCTGGGAGCGGCCTGCATGGCTTGGACCACATAGTGCGCACTATCGCAAAGACGCGACTGCGCATTTCTGGTCCCCCAAATTTTAGGGCCTCAGCCACAAAACCATCCTCGCCCGGTTGGCGTCCAGTTTGCATTCTGCGCACGCGCGCATCTAGCTCCAAGTCGGGGGGAGGGGACTCAAGCCAGGCCGCCGAGGGTGGGACCTCTGGAACACTCCTCCAGTCGTGCTCTGGCACTACCCCGACATCGCCGGAGATGGCCGCAAAATGGGCTTTCCACAGTTCTCTCTCGTGCTCCACCCGCTCGGTAGACCACCGTCCAGCGCCCCCCCGGCCCCCCCCGGCGGAGGCGCAGATCCCGGAACAGGCAGAACAGCTCCCCCTGATCGCCGCTGTGTGAGGCCACGGACGCGCGTTCGCCGACCCCCCTCCAGTAGCTCCGCTCCCACTGCCGGAGTTGCCTCCGACGGCTGCGTTTCGCAGTGCGTAGCGCTGCCAATGTCGCCGCACGCTCCCCTTCCGACGCCACGCGCCACGCACCCAGCGCCTCCGACACGGCTGCGTCCAGCGCTCGCTTCTCCGCTTCATAACCTTGCAGCCACGGGATCTGGTGCCTCCTCTCCCTCGGCCCCAGCACCTCAAGCCCGGCCTCCCTCGCGACTCGGCACAGCGTACGCCAATCCGCCTGTGTCTCCACGCCGCACAACATAGACGTACTTTTTGACGCAAGTTGATCTCTCTCGATCTGGGCGCCCTCTGAAGGCCCGACGAGACCTGCATAGTTGGGAGTGGGGGGCCTGGTGCTGGTGAGCCGGCGCGGGGAGGGCCAGCTACCCACCAGGCGCACCCCCACCTCCACCGGGTCATGCTCGGTGTACGGGGCCCATCCGATGACACCGTCCTCCCGCACGGTCAATGCTGCACTCTGTCTGTGCTGACGCCGGCGTCGTCGCCTGGGGCGCTGGGCAGGAGCCGCCACCCCTCTCCCTGGACCAGAGTGCAGGGTCTTACAGTACGCAAGATGACGACGATCCCGCTGGCGAACCAGCACGTGATCGAGTTGGTGCCCTGTGCGATAGCGTGGATGCCACCAGGTGGCCGGCGTGCTTTGCTGGTACGCGGTACTCAGCACGAAAAGAGACTCCGACGATCATAGGGACAGCAAGTCGGCGCCGGTCGCGCTCCGGCGGGCCGTGCCGTGGGACCCGATAACTTGAGACAGGTGCTCCTCCTCTTCCTCCTCCTCCCCCCCACCTCCCGGGCGCCCAGCTTCGGCGTTGAAATCACCTCCAACAATGAGGAGGTTATCGTGCGCACGCACGCGGGATTCCACGCGTCGCAATTCCTCGTTGAAGGCGTCGCGAGCTTCCTCATAGGCGGTTCCCGAGATGGGGGCGTAGCAGGAGACGAACGATATCCCACGGCGCCGACCCTCCCGGGGTAGCACTACTCCCATCACCCTCACTCCTTTCCTATCCCCCTTCCCCTTAACCACCACCCACGATCCACCCTTCCTCCAAAGATCCGTTGATTGACCGTTTATTCAGCACCACACACACTTTACCACGAATAATAAATGTCCACACCTCCGTGCCAACGTCGTATTCACGGACTCCGTTCTGCTGAAAGTTGACATCCGAGAACAGAGCAAACTCTCATCTCCGAACTTCCATGAACTTCAGGAAGCATTCCATTTTCAGTTGCCCGGTCTCATAGCCTTTGCTGGAACCAAGCTTGCGCGTGTTCCATGTTCCTCCACGGAGGAAGATCATCACCGAGCCTTTTCGCCTCTTCTGCACACTACGTAACAATGACAAACGATAGAACGCACGACGGCGTTTCGCTCGAGATATCCTCACCTTCTGTATCGCCTTCGTCTCCGGAGACGCTGCTGACGTCTCTGGCGCTTGGTCAGCCGGTCCGTGTTCTGAGGGCCCGTATGGGGCTTTGAATGACGACGCGGGTCCGAGGGCGCTCGATGCGATTCGCCGGGGCCAGAGGCGCAGCCGCTTTCCCTCGCAGGGCGCGAGGCAAGGGAAAGGCCCGGAGGCCCAACCACCCTCGCCGTCGTACCGCCCTGGAGGGGTTGTGCACTCCCGCCCCCATTCTCAGAAGACCCGTGGGACACAACCACAGAGGCACCACGCACCGCACCCACCGGTTCTTCTCCCCCCGAGGCCACCGAGGGGGCACCCCTATAGGGGTTGGGGTTAGCCACGTCCATGGCGCCACACGGCCAGGTCAGTATGATAAGAATGATGCTGAACAAAATGCGGGATACCCGGCACCTCCATCCCACACTCCTCATCCCTACCTGACCCCAGTCCCTGTCGAACGTGTTGCCCGAGGAGCCGCCGCGAGGAGGCGTGTGCACCTGCTCCTCCACCACTGTCGTCTCTATGATCTGAGCCAGCACGTCAGGAGGCATGTGCTCCAGCAGGCCGGATAAGAAGAGCACCTTCTCCTGATGCATTTTCTGGTCGATCGCCGCCACGATTTGCTCCAACAGCCGGCGCTGGTGCAGACCAAGGCTGGGCTGGGCCTGGCCCGATCCACAGGGCCATCCCTTCGGTCAGAGGCCAGCAACGTATGTACACGTACGCGGTTAGCTTCCCCTGGAGTGCGTTTGAGCGAGGACGTTCTTGCACTCAAGACCGCGGAGGGCGTACATGTACATATGTCGTTGCTCGCTCATTCGGGAATCCAGATGGTGACGGTCCGCCATTCCCCTCCAGCAGTCGGCGTGCCGCCCGAGGAGGCAGCACCGCCGAGCCCGGCCTCGCGGCCGGCCATCGCCGCTTGGGGGCGCCCCGCGGTGCAGCTGCCCGCGCGGCGCGGAAGCGCCGCCTCCTGACGTCGCGCGGCTGCCGCGCTGGCACAGTCCCACGAGGGCTCGGCACCCGCCGCGGCTGACGGGCCTGTTTTCCACCACCACCACCATAAGTTGGAGGGGGGAAGGAGGAGGAGGGCGAGGAGGAGGAGGAGGAGGACGAACAGGAGGAGGAGGAGGAGGAGGAGGAGGAGGAGGAGGAGGAGGAGGAGGAGGAGGAGGAGGAGGAGGAGGACCCACCCCTCCAACTCATGGTGGTGGTGGTGGAAAACACGCCCAGCAGCGGCAGCCCCGCGAGGGGGGCGGCGGAAGCGGGCAGAGACGGGCGCGCGCTGGGAGAGCGGGCAACCCGGGGGCACCTGCTGCCGCTCGCTCGAGCAGCAGCTCGAGCCAAAGGGGAGCGCGAGGGCGCGAAGTTCGATATCCAAGCTCCGCGCCATCGCGTTCTCGGCGCAGCGCGCGGCGCGAAGCTAGGCGCCCTCCTCCTCCTCCTCCTCCTCCTCCTCCTCCTCCTCCTCCTCCTCCTCCTCCTCCTCCTCCTCCTCCTCCCCCTCCTCGTACGGGGGGGCGCCAGGCCCAGCCGTCGCAACCGATCTGCCCGTGGCCGGCACGCCGAGGCGCGTCCGTCGGCGGCCGAGCGTGGAGGCAGCTGCGGGCCACGGGGCGGCCCATGGAGAGGTCACCGCGGGCCCCGTGCGGCCCACGAGCGAGCCTCCGGGAGGCGCCCACGGCCGCCGCCGTCTCCGGAGGGCGGCCCCCCCGGGGACGCCCCGAGAGGGGGCGGGGTGGCCCCAGGAGGCCGCAGGACGCCTCCTTCGGCAGTAAATCATGGGAGCCTGGAAAACCCTGTGACTTCTATCCTTCAGCGTCGGTTAGCGTCGATCAGCGTCTGGGAGTCGATGAGACAGCGCCGATTCGGCGTCGGCCAGCGTCGCTTCGTGTCGATTTAGCGTCGCTTCGCGTCGACTAGCCTCGATCAGCGCGGAGTCGCAGGAGCCGACAAGCTGGCATGGGAGGCTCCCGTGGGTTGCCACCGAAGGGTGGCCCCAGGAGGCCGCAGGACGCCGCCCGCGCAGGGCCCCACGGAGGAGAAGCTTGCCCGCTCCTCGGAGGCTCTCGCACATGCCACCGACGGCCGCCCTTCGCGCCTCGGCTCTTCGCTCGGTCGTTGTCCCTCCGCCGCGGTGCCCCGGTCACGCGCAGAAGGGGGGGGGGGTAGTGGGGGGAGGGGCGACGGCTTCTCAGCAGCACCCCTGCAACTCCGAAGGCGCGGCCCTTCTCCGCAGATCTAAGACCTGGGCCTTCCAGCAGGCGGCCTCCTCCTGAGGAGCCTCTTCCCACCCCCCTGCCACCTTGTGCGCGCCGCCAGGTGTCCTTCCTCTGGCCCTCGCTCGTTTGCCTTTTCCCGGGCCCTTGTTCGGTCCCGTGGCTCCCTGGGAGTTTGCGCTTGACGCTAGCCCACGTCCAACGATGTTTGACACTCCCCACCTTGAGGCTCCATGTGGCTCCAAGCAGGGCCCAAGAGGCTTCTCGAGTCTCCAGGAAGACCGCGAGAGCCCCCAGGAGGGTCCAACGCGCCCCCGGCCTGGCCCAGGACGGCCCGGGCTGGCGTCCAAGGGTGCCCCAAGACGCCTCCAACATTGTCCAGGACCGCTCCATGACAGGCACACGACCTTTGGGACGGCCCCCGGACCTCCCGAAACGGCCTCGTGATGCCCACGGGAAGACCGAGCTGGACAGCAGAGGCCCCACGATGGCCGAATAAGGGCTCAGCAAGGCCCCCAGGGGTTTCAAGGGAGCTTCAAGGTGGTCCTCATACGGCCCAAATGTGGGCCCCACTGCATCTCGGTTCGTTCCATCACAGGGCTGCGTGGATGCGCAGCAGTGGCGGTCCGCAGCAGCGACCGCCGCCGAGCAGCAACGCAGCACGAGCAAGCCGACGCAGCACGTGGCGGCAAGCAGCGGCAGCAGCAGCAGCAGCGGCAGCAAGCAAGCAAGCAAGCAAGCAAGCAAGCAAGCAAGCAAGCAAGCAAGCAAGCAAGCAAGCAAGCAAGCAAGCAAGCAAGCAAGCAAGCAAGCAAGCAGGCAAGCAAGCAGCAGCAGCCCCGTGCCGCGTTGTGCCTGTCGTGCGTTGTCCTTCGCAGGCCTGCCTTTCGAGATGTTGCTCGGTGCCGTGAGCGCTCAGTTCTACACCCCTCCGTGCGAGTGCGTTTGTGCGAGCGGCAGTCGCGATAGCCTCGTGACCCTCTGGGGTCAGCGTGCTCAGTCACGCAAGCAGGACAGGAAGTGAGCACTCGATCAGGCAGGAGGTCCTCACCTGTGCATGCGAGTAAGCCTGAGTGGGCGGTAATCCACGGGTCTGCCCCCGTTTATCCTCATTGCCAGGTCCAGTGCGTTCCAGCGGGGAAGGGGATCAAAGGGGAGCGGATCGGCCCGGTCCGTCCCAACAGGCCCCCAGAGGCCACCGAGGGGCCCAAGGTGGCCTCCAGAAAGGATGGGTGTTTGCGGTTGAGAGGATGGCCCCCAGAGAGACTCCAATGCTTCCGAATATGGCCATCGTGTTTTCTAAGAGGGCCCTCACGAGGACCTGGGATGGCCGAGCACCAGGGCTCGCCCCGACCGCCCCCCAGACTCTCCTGGAAACGGCACCGGGAGGCCCAGGGGACGCCCAGATGGCCCAGGGAGGCCCAGCAGGGCCCACGATCCTGATCCAAACTTCGGGAAGGCCTCGAGGTGGCTCCAGAAGGACCAAGAACTCGGCGGCGAGCGAGGGGGGAAGTGAGAAGGGGCGGGCCTTGTCAGAAGGCTTGTAAGTCCCCCAGCCCTCCGAGAAGTTTTCTAAGCCTTCCCCGAGGTTGTGGAGAACCACTCAGAAGGCGCAGGGGCTTCTGAGAAGTCCCGCCGCCTTCTGAAAGGACCTTCTCGTTCTCGCTTCCCTCCTCGCTCGCCGCCGACCAGATGGACAAGAGCGGCCCAAGGGATGCCAAGGTGTTGAGTCACAGGTTCGTCGATGCCACCCCTCAGGCGGAGGAGGAGGAGGAGGAGGAGGAGGAGGAGGAGGAGGAGGAGGAGGAGGAGGAGGAGGAGGAGGAGGAGGAGGAGGAGGAGGAGGAGGAGGAGGAGGAGGAGGAGCTCCTTCGGAGCCCGTGCGGCAGCCGCTCTCCCGGCTCATAGGGAACGCGCCCGCCTCGCTCCCCTGGAGGGCACGAGCTCGCCGGGGAGAGACCTCGCCGATCGACGACCGGAGATGGCCCCAGCTGGGCCGTCTCCGCCCAGCACGGCAGGTTCGTGTCGTGGCGCTTTTGGGCGTCGCGAACTGGGGGGGCGATAGGGGGGCAGCGAGGGCTGCAGAACAGGGGCCCTTCAGGGCCCCTCACAAGGCCCTTTAGGGCCCAAAGGGGGGCCTTCAGGGCCCGAACGGAGCACCTTTCTTCCCTCCTCCTCCTTCTCCTCCTCCTCCTCCTCCGCCCCGTCCTCCTCCTCCTCCTCCTCCTCCGCCTCCTCCTCCTCCTCCTCCTCCGCCCCCTCCTCCTCCCCCCATTCAGCGACGCCCAAGGGAGAGCCCCCACCGAGTTTGCGATCTGCGTCGGTGGGGCCTGGGGGGCACCACTTTGCCCTCGTCGGGCCCCCTCGGGGCGTTGCGGAGAACTCTGTCGATGTCCTCGCTCCCCCTCCCAGGATGCGGGTTGCAAGCCGCACCCGCTGCAAGCCATAGCAAGCAGCACCAGGGAGCAGCAGAAGCCTGCAGCTGGAAGCAGACCTCTCGAGACCACCGGCGGCCTGAGACACGAAGGCGCAACTGCCCACTCGCTCTACCCGAGGGGGCGCAGGCGAGAACCCGTGGCATCGGTTCAGACAAAAACAATCGGCTCTGCCTGCCTCGTGTCCCATCCGCTTCGGGGTTAGGAGGGCTGCACCAAGCCGCGGCGGGCAGCAGCCCGCACCGTTCAATCAGGCAGAGGCAGCAGAACCTCCAGGCAGCGGGCACCAGCAACACACGGGGCAGGACAGCAGCAGGCGGCAGAGAGCGACAGCGAGCGGACGAGGCAATCGAATTGGCATGCAACCAGGCAAAAACATCATATCGGGCCCGCCCGCCAGCATGCAGGCAGGAGAGGCTGGGGGGGGGGGCAAGCTGTCAGGCCGGCAGAGCCACGGCCACGCGCGCAGGACAGCACACGAGCAGGCGAGCGGGCAGGCGAGCTTCACCCCTGCGCGCGAGCAAGCTGGTGTGGTCGTAAGCTCACGGGCCAGCTCCAGTCTAGGCTACAGTACCGGAATCAGCGCGTGCGAAAAGACGGCCGGGTGGCATCGGCCCGCCTCGGCCCGCTGCGGGCAGGCGCTCCGAGCCCCTGGAGGCCCCCAAGAGGGCCCGAAGACGGCCGAAGACCGTCCAAAAGGGCTTCCGAGACGGGCCCCGAGCGCTCGAAGACGCCCAAGACAGCCGCCCGACGGCCCAAGAGGCCACCCAAATGTTCCAAGTGGGCTCGAGATAGATCCCCCCCAGGAGAGCCCGAACAAGGACAAATCGTGCCAATCCCTAGGGAAAACATACATTTCAGGAGTTCCTGTGCTTTTCGTTTTCGAAGCGTGCAAGACGGCCAGGCAGGCCCTCAAGATCGTCCCAAGACGCCTCAGTATAGGCTGCCTGGAGTGCCCCAAGACGGCTCAAGACTGCGCCAGGACGGCTCCTCAGGCGCCCATGGCA
The DNA here is from genome assembly GCA_963575745.1 of Prorocentrum cordatum. Classification (NCBI taxonomy): domain Eukaryota; class Dinophyceae; order Prorocentrales; family Prorocentraceae; genus Prorocentrum; species Prorocentrum cordatum. The sequence continues at coordinate 73,383 of CAUYUJ010016688.1, forward strand.
GCCCCGAGAGGGGGCCAGGACAGGGTGGGAGCGCTCCCGAGGGGCCCCAAGAAGGGGCCAGGAGGGAGGGCCCCAAGAGGGCCCCGACAAGGCCCCATGACGCATGTACTTGGGTGCCCCTCTCGCAGGCCCAAGAAGCATATCAAGTACATGCGGTTTTGGGCCCTCTTGGGGCCTCCTGGGGGCGCTCTTGCGGCCCTCTTGGAGCCTTCGGGCCTCTTAAAGTCAGGGACAGGTGCATTCTGCCACAGAAAGGCCTCTCGCGGCAGAATGGTGGGCCCGCGCCCAGCGGCGTCCTGGGCTCCTCTTGGAGCCCTCTTGGGTCACTCTGGGGGCCCTCGTCGTGCCCTCTGGCACGACGGCCCCAAGACGGTCCCGACACTGCCCCAGGGACGCTCGAGCTGTTCAACTTCGATGAGCTGTTCACCCACGGTGTGCGAGTCCCAGGTTCAGCACACCGTGGTTTTAATCCACGGGTTCGCACTAGTCAGCTACAATTCTGGCATCAGTGCGTGCGAAAAAGGTGGGCAGTGGCAGCATGCACTGTGCCTGCTGCGCGAGCTGAGGGGTTCGAGGCTGGAGCCAGACGTCGTAAGCTACAGCGCCGGAGTCAGTGCTTGCGAGAAGGGCGGGCAGTGGGCGCATGCGCTGTTGTCGTTCCGCGAGCTTTGGGCCGCGCTGCTGGAGCCTGACGCCCTCTGCTACGGTGCTGGAGTCAGTGCGTGCCAGAATGACGGGCAGTGGGAGCAGGCCCTGTCATTGATCCGCGAGCTGTGGGAGTCGACGTTAGAGCGGGGTCCCATCAGCTGCAATGCAGGGATCAGCGCGTGCGAGAAGGGCGGGCAGTGGCAGCAGGCGCTGTGGTTGCTGCGGCAGGCGCGGACTGGCCTAGAGCCAAACACTATCAGCTACAGCGCTGGCATGAGCGCGTGCGAGAAAGGCGGGCAATGGCAGCATGCACTATTGTTGCTCCGCGAGTTGCGGGATTCGGACTTGGAGCCGAACGTCGTCAGCTACAGTGCCGGAATAAGCGCGTGCGAAAAAGGTGGACAGTGGCAACGGGCATTATTGTTGCTGAGCGAATTGTGCGAGTCGAGCTTGGAGCCAAACGTCATCAGCTACAGTGCTGCCATCAGCGCGTGCGAAAAAATGGGGCAGTGGCAGCATGCCTTATTGATGCTGAGCGACTCATGCGAATCGGCGGTGGAGCTGGGGGTTATCAGTTACAACGCTGGAGTCAGTGCCTGCGAGAAGGGTGGGCAATGGCAGAAGGCACTGTGGCTGCTCAGCGAGCTACGGGAAGCAAAGCTGGAGCCGAATGTCAGGAGCTTCAATGCTGGCATAAGTGCTTGCGGGTCATGCCAGCAATGGCAGCGGGCCATGGGGTTATTATGTAAGATGTCCGATGCGGACCTCAGGCCAGACGTCATTAGCTACAGTGCTTGCATCAGCGTTTTCCAGGAAAGCGGCCACTGGCAGCTGGCGCTGTTATTGTTCAACGAGTTTTTGGAATCGATGTTGGCAGCAACCGCTGTCAGCTACCTGAATGTAATCAGGGTTTGCGAAGAAGGTGGGCAATGGCAGCAGGCATTGTCGTTGCTCAACCAGTGCTGGGAAG
>CAUYUJ010016688.1:93079-108079 GCA_963575745.1 Prorocentrum cordatum
CCTTCTCCTCACTCAATCTCGAAATCAATTGGTCCCAAGGCAAACCAGAAGCCCTGGTCCAGTTTCGAGGCCAAAAGTGTCAGCACGTTTTGGAATCTCACATGTTTGAGGGTGAACTATCGTTCCCCGTGCCAGGGAGTGACAGACGACTCCTGGCCGTAGACAGGTATAAGCACCTCGGATCGATGCTGTCCCTGCGGACCGCGTGCACGGTAGACGCCAGGCATAAAGAGAAGTCCACTCTTGCTGCGTACTCCCCGCTCGCTTCGCGCATCTTCGGCTCGCCAGTGATTCACGATTGGGTAAAGATTCATCTGATGAATTCGTTGCTGCACACGAGGCTGTTTTTCAACGCACATGTTTTTTGTACCGAGCCGTCAGTATATCAGAACTCTGAATGCCACGATGATGCGTCCTCTGAGAAAAATTGTTGGTGAGTCTCGATTTCAGAGAGTCGAGCACAGAGATGTCGAGGTCCGACTTCGTATGAGCATGCCGTCGGTCGATTGTGTACTACAGCGTGCCAGGCTTGTGTATCTGAGGCGTGTCCTGGTCCATGGCCCTGTGGAGCTGCACGCCCTGCTGCATGTACAGGTGAAGGGTGAGCGGCTCCCGTGGACGAAGCTAATCACCACTGATCTAGAGACGTTGCGTGAGAGAGTTATCCGAAACTCGAAGTTGTTCCTCCCTGTCCCGTTGGAGTGTCCCCAGACTTGGGGCAGGTTTATCCGTGAAGCTGGATCCTTGTGGAGCCAGCTGGTCCAGAAGCTATTTTACTGTAGCTCTGTGGCCGACTCGGCCACCAGCAGCCACCCAGAGGCGAGTGCTCGGCACCAAGCTGCCGCCAAGCCCTCTCGCCCTCATGTGTGTGATGAGTGTGTGCGTGCGTGTGTCGCTTCCCCCCCGACCTTTGCCACGCGTCAAGCCTTGCTTTCCCACAAGATGAGGAAGCACAATGTGCGATGTTTAGCGAGAAGATATGTGGGCGATGACGCCCTGTGCCCGGTGTGTAAAACCAAGTTTGGCTCGAGGTGGCGTGCTATAGTTCATTTAACTAAGTACCCCCTCGGCGCCGACCCCCGACAAACACCGTGCAGTAATCTTTTCGAGGCAAGTCCCCCCTCTCACAAGAAGAAGTGGAGAGACTCGACGCTGCAATGCGTGATGAATGGAAAAAGGCCTATAATGATGGGCATTCCCAGCCAGTCACCAGGAGACCTGCTAAGAAGCTGGTCTTGTGAGGTGAGGGTTGATGATGTGGTGTATAGTTCGACTTGAGACCCCTCAGGGAACCTGGGAAGTAGTAGGGGGAGGAGGAGGCGGAGGAGGAGGAGGCGGAGGAGGAGGAGGATGAATACAGATACTAATACTACGAATATGTGGAGGAGGAGGATGAAGAGGAGGAGGAGGGGAGGAGGAGGAGGAGGAGGAGGTAGGAGCGAGGAAGGAGGAGGACGAGGAGGAAAAGGAGGGGGAGGAGGAGAATGCGGAGGAGGAGGAGGAGGAGGAGGAGGGAGGCCCGCGCTCAGGTACTGTGGCCTGAAGGCCGGGGACCGGGTCGTTGTCTACCACCGTGAGGATGCCGAGTGGGTCTACGGTGCCAGGCGGCGCCGCGGCAGCGCTCTCGCCTGACGCCTGCTCGTCCTTGAAAGGATCGGCGGCGAACCCGGGGAAGGCTCGGAAGTCCCCCACCCTTCCTGAGAAGTTCCCTAAGCCTTTCCCGAAGACGCAGAACACTTCTCAGAAGGCTGGACTGCTTCTAAGAAGCCCCGCCGCCTTTTGAGAAGGCCTTCTCCTTCTCATTTGCCTCCCTCGCTCGCCGAGAGGAGGACGGGGGCTGGCGATGATGATGCTGCTGCTGCGGATGACGCTGATGATGCTAATGCTGAGACTGATGATGATGCTGATGCTGATGCTGGCGATGCTGATGATGCTGATGATGATACTGATGCTGACGATGATGATGATGCTGATGATGATAATGCTGATGCTGATGCTGATGCTGATGCTGATGATGATGCTGATGCTGATGCTTATGATGCTGATTATGATGCTGATGTTGTTTGTGCTGATGATGCTGATGATGCTGATGCTGATGCTGATGCTGATGATGATGATGCTGCTGATGCTGATACTGATGATGATTACGACGGTGACGATGGCGATATCCGCGATTATGATGTTGATGCTGATGGTGATGCAGCTGATGCCGATGATGATGATGATGCTGCTAATGATGATGATGATGATAATGATGGTGATGCCGCTGCTGGTGATGTTTTCTCTGATGGTGATGATGATGATGAGCATGAGGATGATGATGCTGCTGCTGATGATGACGAGCATGACGATGGAGATGATGACGACGCTGATGAGGATGATGAGGATGATGATGTTAATGAATATGATAGTGGTAACGATTCTGATGATCATGATGAGGATGTTAAGGATGCTGATGAGGATGTTCATGATGATGGCGATGACAATGACGATGACGATAAGGATGATGCTGATGATGATGATGATGATGATGATGATGATGATGATGATGGCACTGATGATGATGATGACGATGATGATGATGCTGATGATGATGATACTGACAATGCTGCTGATGATGATGATAATGCTGCTGCTGATGATGATGATGATGCTGATGATGATGATGATGATGATGATGCTGATGACGATGCAGCTGCTGCTGATGATGATGACGATGATGATAATGATGATGATGATGATGATGATGATGATGATGATGATGATGACGACGACGACGACGATGGCGACGATGACGACGACGACGACGATGGCTACGGCGACGGCGACGGTGACGACGATGATGACGACGACGATGACGATGACTATGGTCATGATGACGATTATGTTGACCATTATTTTAAGAAGGGGTACTCGACCTGCCTTCTACCCACATTACCTTCTCGCCTGCCCCGCCTCCCCCGCCCTCCACCTCGTTCGCAATAGCACACATTATGAATACCACTCTCCTCTTTCCCCTGACTCTGTCCAGAAGATGCTCGACCCTCTCCCCGTATTTTTTTGCTCAATTTTTCGCATGATTGGACTTTTCCATCGTTGCCGCCCCCCTCATTTCTCCTCCGCCTTCCCCTGGTGCTCCTGCCCCTCCCGCTCCTTTCACTCCAGCTCCTGCTGCTGCTGCTGCTGCTGCTGCCCGTCCTCGTCCTCGTCCTTCCTCACCCTCCTTCATTTCCTCCTGCTCATCCTTCTGCTCATCCGCCACCTCCTCCTCCAAGGTGCGCAGCTCCCTGTTCCTTATTGCGCATATAAGAAGACGGGGCACCCTTTGGAGTTCCAGGTCCGCTGTGACACGCGTCGGCGGATACAGAGCAACAGCGCAGTGGGAAGGGAACAGTGGGAGGGGAATCTGATGTAAGATATGGCGCGAGCGCACCTAGCTTGATCCTTCCCCCCTCCTCTCTCTTCCCCTCCCCTCCTCTTCCTTTCCCTCTTCTCCCCTCCCCTCCTCTCTCTTCCCCTAACCTCCTCTCCTCTCCCCTCCCCTCCTCTCCCCTCCCCTCCTTAATCCTTCCCCCCTCCTCTGTCTTGCCCTCACCCGGCGCCCAGGCTTCGGCCTGTCGGGGGCGCCGAGGACGCGCGCGGCTGGTTTCCGGCGCGCTCGGTAGGCCCTCAGTGAGGTTGCCCTGTCCACTGTGGCTTCACGCCGCTCCGCGGAGCGTCGTCGTCGTCGTTGTTGTCGTCGCTGTCATCGTCGTGGTCCTCTTAGCGCGCGGAAAGGAAAGCTGGTGGAACCCGGCGGAAGTAATATTCTGCCTCGCATGAGCTGGCAACGTGCTTCGGTTCCTGGTTTCAGGAACTCGCCATGTGATGTGGGAGAAGCTCGCAGGAATCTTACTCGACGATGCAGGCGCTCGGAGCAAACTCACGTGGCGATTGCTCGGCAGTGTGCTCGGTGTGGCGTGAGCGAGCTGATCACGATGCGGGAGCAGGTTCGCTCATACCCTGGGAGGAGGACGAGGAAGGTGATGGTGACAGACGCGCGGCCCTGCCAGCATGATCTCGTTGTCCAGAGAAGAAGGACTTGATGCCGATGGTTGTGGTGGCGAGGATGAGGCTGGTGCTGATGCTGATGCTGATGCTGCTGCTTATGCCGACGGCGACGACGATGACGATGATGATGACGATGACGATGAACGATGACGATGACGATGACGATGATGATGCTGATGCTGATGATGATGACGGTGATGATGATGATGATGATGATGATGATGATGATGATGATGGTGATGATGGTGATGCTGCTGCTGCTGATGATGATGAGGAGGATGAGGAGGAGGAGGAGGAGGAGGAGGAGGAGGGGTTGGGGGGGGAGGATGATGATGAGGAGGAGGAGGAGGGGGAGAGGGGGAGGGGGAAATGGAGAAGGAACCAGGGCACGCAGAGGATGAGGATGTTAGCGCAGGAAGAGGATGAGGTGGCGGAAGGAGGAAGACACATTCGCGGTCTTGTCGGCATGACCCTGCTCTCCGCGGGAGGCGGTGGAGGGCGGGCAAAAGAGCCCTCCGAAGAGATTTTACGACTTCCGGGGCCCCTACGATGAACTGTTTCGTTTGCTTGTTTGTTTATTGGTTGGTTGGTTGGTTTGTTTGGTTTGTTTATTCGTTTATGTTGGTCGTTGCTGCTGCATGCTTATTTCTTCTGTGTGTAGGTATATTCGTTTTTGCTGTTGTTGCTGCTGCTGTTGTTGTTGTTGTAGTTGTTGTTGTTATGGTTGTTGTTGTTATTGTTGCTGCTGTTGTTGCTGTTTTGTCGTTGTTGTGATTGTTGTTGTTGTTTTTGTTGTTGTGGCTCCTGTTGTTGTTGTCGTTGCTGCTGTTTTTGCTGTTGCTGTTGTTTTTGTCGTTGTTGCTGTTGCTGTTGTTGTTGCTGTTGTCGTTGTCGTTATCGTTGTCGTCGTCGTTGTTGTCGTCGTCGTCGTTGTTGCTGTTGCTGTTGTTGTTGTTGCTGCTGCTGTTGTTGTTGTTGTTGTTGTTGTTGTTGTTGTTATTATTGTCGTTGCCTTTGCTGCTGCTGCTGTTGTTGTTGTTGTCGTTGTCGTCTTCGTTGTGGTCGTCGTCGTCGTCGTCGTCGTTGTTGTTGTTGTTGTTATTGTTGTTGTTATTGTTGTTGTAATTGCTGCTGCTGTTGTTGTTGTTGTTGCTACTGCTGTTGTTGAACATTATTACTTCTAAAGAATAATTATTGTTGGGGCCCCTGGTTCGCGGCCCCCCCGCCGCGCCTAGGTCGCAGCCACATTTTCATCATTTTCGTGAGGAAGTCTCAGGCAAAACGGGTTGGTCCGGATCCGGTTGTTTTGTTACGGCCCGCTTTCCCTTGCAAAAAATAAGCTAAAGTGGACATTTCTTGGTCTAACATAACCAAACTTCAAGAATCCCTTGCAAAAAATAAGGTAAAGTGGACATTCGCGCGCGCAAGACGAAATCCTTCCAAAACCTTAGTGTTCGCAGCGATTTTAACATAAAAACATCAAAAACCAATGGTTTTTCAACAAAAAATTGTCAAAATCTCATCCCGCGCGCTCTTGCGGATTCGTAGGAAACCCAACACTTTTTAAACATTTCTGTCAAGCGGGCTTTTGCGAGCAACTTTTTCGAACTTCTGCAACAACGGTTGCGCACCTGCCAGGGCCATCATCCCTGTCAAATAATACCATGCGGGACACATTCGTTTTTTTCTTCGCGCGCGCACGCTGTCGTCGTCGGCCGCGGGGCCCTGAATAGTAGCCACGGTCGTCCGCATGCCACGAAGTGAAGTGTCCGAACGTCATAGGGCGGGAAGCTGGGTGGGGGTGGTGGCGAAGAGTCGTTTGGAAATTTGGTAGAGCTTGAACCGGCCCCCCCACAAAGTGGGGGTATTGCCCGCCTCCTATGCAAACCCTGGCACTGGTGAGAACGGAGTGTCCCCACGTGCTAGTAATTGTTGTTGTTGTTGTTGTTGTTGTTGTTGTTGTTGTTGTCGTTATCGTTGTCGTAGTCGTTGCTGTCGTCGTCGTTGTTGTTGTTGTTGCTGTTGTTGCTGTTGCTGCTGCTGTTGTTGTTATTATTGTCGTTGCCTTTTGCTGCTGCTGCTGTTGTTGCTGTCGTTGTTGTTGTCGTTGTCGTCTTCGTTGTGGTCGTCGTCGTCGTCGTTGTTGTTGTTATTGTTGTTGTTATTGTTGTTGTTGCTGCTGTTGTTGTTGTTGATACTGCTGTTGTTGTGTTTGTTGTTGAACATTATTAATTCTAAAGAATAATTATTGTTGGGACCCCTGGTGCACGGCCCCCCTGCGCCGCCTAGGCCGCAGCTACATTTTCTTCATTTTCGTGAGGAAGCCTCAGGTAATTCGATGTGATCAAGATCCGGTTGTTTTGTTCCCCCCCGCTTTCCCTTGCAAAAAACACTATAAAATGACATTTCTTGTTCTAATATAATCAAATTTCAAGAATCCCTTGCAAAAAATAGGGTAAAGTGGACATTCGCGCGCGCCAGACGAAATCCTTCCAAAAGCTTAGTGTTCGGAACGATTTTAACATAAAAACATCAAAAAACCAATGGTTTTTCAACAACAAAATGTCAAAATCTCATCCCGCGCGCTCTTGCGGATTCGTAGGAAAACCAACACTTTTTAAACATTTCTGTCAAACGGGCTTTTGCGAGCAACTTTTTCGAACTTCTGCGACAACGGTTGCGCACCTGCTAGGGCCATCATCCCTGTCAAATAATACCATGCGGGACACATTCGTTTTTTCTTCGCGCGCGCACGCCGAAATCTCAAAACCATTGGGCTCTTTAAGAATATTAGCACGCGCATCATACAATCACACGCATCGCACCGGAGGTCCTCGAAACACATCCACGAACTTTTCAAAATTTCTACCGCGGCGCGCTGTCGACTTTTCCTAAAAAAAACCAATGGTTTTCCAAACATTTATGTTACATGAGCTCGGCGAGCTATACTTTCGCACGCTCTGGCAACGGGGTCTCGCGCGCCTGGCCAACAACTTCTGGGGCGGCAACTTCTGTGGGGGTTAACCAAGGCTTAAACAACTTCTGTGGGGTGTACGAACGTAGGCTTAACAACTTCTGTGGGTGATGATCCAGGCCAGTGTAGTAGCCACGGTCGTCCGCAGGCCACGAAGTGAAGTGTCCGAACGTCATAGGGCGGGAAGCTGGGTTTGGGTGGTGGCGAAGAGTCGTGTGGATATTTGGTAGAGCTTGCACTGCCCCCCCACAAAGTGGGGTATTGGCTGGCGTCGCATGAAAACCCTGGCACTGGTGAGAACACTGAGCGTTCGGGTAAAGTGATTGTTGTTGTTGTTGTTGTTGTTGTTGTTGTTATTGTCGTTGCTGTTGCTGCTGCTGCGGCTGCTGCTGTTGTTGTTGTTGTTGTTGTTGCTGTTGTTGTTGTTGTTGTTGTTGTTGTTGTTGTTGTTGTTGTTGTTTGTGTGTGTTTGTGTGTGCGCGTGTGGTTGTGCAATCGAGGCCTCTCAAGGCTCTTGACCCGGTCCTCTGGACATGTTTTTCGTCGGTCGCGGGCCGTTCTTTGATAGCCCTTCGGGGTCCGAGACGGACCTTGGGAGGCCCTAGAGGTCCAGGAAGGGCTGGCCTATCGGCAGTCTGCTTGGGGCGGGCCCCACACGCCTTCCGCCTGCCCTTGGAGCTGCGGCTCGTGGGCGCCGCGGAGAGACCACGGCGCGGCCCGTGCGGCGCCGCGGTGGATGGGATCGCGAGACTGGCCGGGCCAGTCGACGCAGCGATGGCCTGGCCGAAAAGCGAGCGCGCGGCGCGCGCGCGCGCGTCAGGCGTGTCTTCGTCCTCGTCATCGTCTTCTTCGTCGTCGTCGTCGTCGTTGTCGTCGTCGTCGTCGTCGTCGTCGACCTCCTCCTCCTCCTCCTCCTTTTCCTTTTCCTCCTCCTCCTCCTCCTCCTCCTCCCCTTCCTCCTTCCTTGGCCCTGTGGCATAGGGAGGTGAACTTGGGAATTGGCTTCAGCCCCAGGAGGCCTCGGTGAGCATCGGGGCACTCCAGTCCTTGAACCGTTGATGTGTTACAAGTTGGTTGCTGTTCCATTTCCCCCCCCCGAGGGCGTGTCATCATTACCATCACCATCGCTATCGCCGTCGCCATCATCAGCACCATCACCATCACCATCACCAGCCTCATCTTCGTCCATATCCCTAGATTTGCCGTCGTCGTTTCCTTTCCTCCGCTTTCCCCGCCATCTCCAAGCTTATATACACCGATGAAGGGCGGACTCTCATCAGAGTGTGGCTCTCGCCTTAAAGCCGCGCGCATTTGTGCTAGAAGTGACTTGCCTAAAGTTGTTATTTTCGGCACGTCGGCACCCGGGGGGGGGGGGTGCACCCAGGGCCTGGAGATCTCTTTGTCCTTGGCCCTCCGAAAACGATCCGCAGCGAAAAGCCACTCCTTGGGGACTGGGCCGAGAGGTTCGAGGGCCTACGCTGTAATATGCAGAGCATGGCGTCGGAGGTCTGAGAAGGCAGACCGCCAGGCGTGGCGACGGAACGCAGCGCGGAAGACCGCAGGGAGGACCAGACGATGGTATCGACACGGGGCAGCGTGGGTGTTCAGGCGTGGTGGTGTGCTGGTCGAAGGATGAGGGGACCTGTGAAAGCCGTAACGATGATGCTGCAACAGTGATGATGGTGATGATGGTGATGATGATGATGATGATGAGGAGGAGGAGGAGGAGGAGGAGGAGGAGGAGGAGGAGGTGGAGGAGGAGGAGGAGGGTAGGGAGGAGGTCATCAGTGAATGTGCGGGGCAATGACATCCGATGATGGTGGTGGTGGTGATGATGATGCTGGTGATGATATGGTGGAGGAGAACGGATGATGTGGAAGGGAAGTGTTCAGAGCATCGGAGGGGAACATGGAGGACGATGAAGGGAAGATGGAAGGGAAGATGAGGAGGGGGGTGGAGTGAATACGAGTGAAGATAAGGTTCGGGGTAAGGGTATGCGTAGGAGTGGCGAAAGCGAGCAGGAACGAGCTCAGCATACGCAAAACTCCTGGCAAGCCTAGGCCTGGGAAAGAGGCCATGCCGCTTGCATGCTAAGGGTACTGTGACGGCGGGCAGCAGGAGGGCCTTCCTCGGCACCCTCTGGAAGGGCACTTTGCGGTGGACGAGGAGGGCTGGGCGGAGGCGAGGAGAGCAACAGACTGAGGAGTGCTGACCAGAGAGACCGAGGAGGACCAGACCGAGATGGAGGAGGGCTACACCGAGACTGAGGAGGAACACATCAAGACCGAGGAGAGAGGAGGAGGAGGAGGAGGTTGAGGAGGAGGAGGGGGAAGAGAAGGAGGAGGAGGTGGAGGAGGAGGGGAGGGGAGGAGCTGCGAGCTGAAAGGCGCAGGAGCAGCCGAGAGCCTCTGCTCTGAGAGGCGCGCGCGCGCGCCCGCTGTGCCTCGGCACGGCCGCGCGCGGCTGCTCGCCGCCGGGACACGCCTCCCGCTGGCGGGCGCCTTCGCCGCGCCTCCGCTCCGCTCGGGCCGCTCTTACTGCGTCGAGCGACCCGCCGGCCCGCCGCCAGGAGAGGTCCGTGCACGACATGTACGAGTTCGGCCGGGCGCTGGGCGAGGGGGCCTGGGGCGCCCGCCCCGGACCCCCTCCTCCTCCTCCTACTCTTCGCTCCTCTCCTCTCCCCCTCTCCTCCTCCGCTCTGCCTCCTACGTCGCCCCACTGCCTCCCCTCCCGCTCCTCCTCCCCTCTGGGTATGTCCTCCGCCTCCTCCTCCTCCCCTTCTCCGCCTCCTCCTCCTCCCTCCGCCTCCTCCTCCTCTCGCCTCCCCTCCCGTTCCTCCTCCTCCTCCTCTCCTCCTTCTCCTCCTCCTCCATCTGCTCCTGCTCCTCCTCTATCATCCTCCTCCTCCTTCCTCCTCTACCTGCCTCCTCCTCCTCTCCTCCTCCTCCACCTCCTCCTCCTCCTCCTCCTCCTCCTCCTCCTCCTCCTCCTCCTCCTCCTCCTCCTCCTCCTCCTCCTCCTCCTCCTCCCCAGCGCGTGCCATGCTTTGGCGAACGTCTCGCCCACGCTTTGGCGCACGCTTTGGCCCGCGTGTTGGCCCACGCTTCGGCGCACGTTTTGGCCCACCTTTGCCCTCGCGCGCGTCTTGGCCGACGTGTTGGCCAGCGCCTCGCGCCAGACCGACGCTCTCGGCCTGCGCGTCGAGCCCCGTGCCCGCGTGCTGCGCCTCGGGGCGCGCGCCCCAGACAGGCGGGGGCCCAGCCGCCTCCGCCCGTCGGGCGCCGCTGGAGGTGGCCGCCTGACCCAGGGTGGCCCCAGACCAGGGCAGGGCGAGGAGAGGATCGTGGATCGAGGATCGAGGATCGACCGAGGCTCGAGGATCGAGGGTCTAGGGTCGACGATCGAGGGTCGAGCATCGAGCATCGAGGATCGAGGATCGAGGGTCGAGGGTCGAGCATCGAGGATCGAGGATCGAGGAACGAGGATCGATCGAGGATCGAGGGTCGATCGAGGATCGATCGTGGGTCGAGGGCCTATGGCCGAGGGTCGAGGGTCGAGGGTCGAGGATCGAGGGCCTCCAGGGCGGGCCCGGCGGGCAGTTCCAGAGAGGGGGCCTCGTCTTCGGCGGCAAGCTGTGGCGGAGGCAGGGCGGCCGCGGCTCCACCAGCGGGAGCCGGCGGAGGGTCGGCGCGGAAGGCGTCAGTATATATCTCTTCTTCTTCTTCTTCTTTCTTCTTCTTCTTCTTCTTCTCCTTTTTCTTCTTCTTCCTCTTCGAGGAGGAGGAGGCGGCGCTCGAAAAAGGGTGCGCCTTCGAGGGTCCCAGGAGCTGCCACGTCTTCGGCAGAGGCAGCGGGAGGGCGGCGGAAGAGGTGGGCGGAAGCAGACGAGGCCGCCTCCGCCGGCGGAGGCCGGCGGAAGGCGGCGGAAGCAAGCGAAGGATGCACCCCCGATAGACGACAACATTTTTGGGGTTCAGGGTTTCCGGAGTCGGCCATGTGGATGCATGTTGGGCGTTGCGTAATGGAGGGGTCATAAATGGGGGGGTGGCGAGGGTGGTCCGAAAAGGTACCCAAACGGTGCCTAAACGAGCCCCCTGGGGCTCCGGATGGGCCCGAAAGGGGCACGAAAGGGGACCGTTTCTGACCCCCCTATTTGTGACCCCCCCATGAAGCCACGCCCAAGCATGGTTCCCTGAGTCGGCCACGTGGCCTCCGGAGCAGTCCTCACAACGGCGCTGATCCCCCTCGCGTCGCGGGCAAAAAGCTTGGGGCGTGCTCTCGGCCTCTGGGGGCCCTCTTTTTGGCGGCCCCGGGAGCGTTTCAGCAAGTACGGCGCAGGATGAAGAGCTGGCCCCGGGGTAGGGGTCGAGACCTCTGGGGGTCCACATCCGTGAAGCGGGTCACGACGTCGGGTTGGGCCCAGGGCAAGGGAGCGCACAGCTCGTGACGCCTCGGGCCGGGGGCCACTCCTGGCGGGGCCTCCGGCCCCGCCGGGAGTGGCCCCCGCAGGGCAAAGAGAAGAGAGAGAGAGAGAGAGAGAGAGAAAGAGAGAGAGAGAGAGAAAGCGAGAGAGAGAGAGAGAGAACGAAGAAGAGCGGAGGAGGATGAGGAGGAGGAGGAAGAGGAGATATGTATGATCATGTGGTGGGGGGCGATCTACCCCCCCACCCACATGATCATACATATCTCCTCCTCGTCTTCATCCTCCTCCACTCTTCTTCGTTCTCTCTTTCTCTCTCTATCTCTCTTTCGCTCTCTTTCTCTCTTTCTCTCTCTCTCTCTCTATATAGATCTCTCTTCTCCTCCTCCTCCTCCGCCTCCTCCTCCTCCGCCTCCTCTGCATCACAAAGTGATTCTACTGGAAAGCCTCATAAAGGGACCCCTTTGGAAAGCACTACAAAAGGATACGATTGGACAACCTCACAAAAGGAATCCTTTGGAAAGCGCAACAAAGGGATTCTATTGGAAAGCCTTACAGCAGGAATCCTTTGGAAAACACCACGAAAATATTCTATGGGAAAGCCTCGCAAAAAAAAAGAATCCTTTGGAAAGCACCACAAAGGGATTATATTTAAAAGCCTCACACAAGGAATCCTTCGGAAAGCATCACCAAGGAATTCCAGTGTAAAAGAGAAGAGCAATGGTGATGCTGTAACCATATGATGACGGTGAATCCGAACAAGGAATGTCTTGGGCAAGCCATCGGGGCTGGTCGCAATTTTGGCTCAAGGTTTCGAGGGGCCGTCGCCGGCCTCCCAGGGCTCCCCTCTGGCGTCTCTCGTTCCGCTCAACTCTGCACACCTGCAGACGGCATGATGCGCCTGCGCACGTCTCACAGCGTCGGCGCGCTGCTCTTGCTGCTGGCAGCGCGCGGCGCCCCGAGCGCTGGGTCGCCGGCGAGCGGGACGCTGGCCCGCCCGAGGGTGGAGGGCTCGGCGAGCGGTCGCCCTCGCGAGCCGCAGGCCGAGTTCGGGAGGCGCCTGTCTACCAGCGGCGCGCAGTCGCTCAAGCTCTTGGCGGGTGATGGGGTCGACAACGACAGGTTCGGTTTCTCGGTGGCCGTGAGCTCCGACGGGGCCCGCGTGGTGGTGGGGGCCTATCACTACTACTACGACTTCGACGACTCCCAGCTCATTGTTCATGGCTCCGTGTACGTGCTCGACGGGGCCACCGGCGAGACGCTGCTGAAGCTTGTGGCGAGTGATGGGGCTGCAGACAACCATTTCGGTGAGTCGGTGGCCGTGAGCTCCGACGGGGCCCGCGTGGTGGTGGGAAACGACGTCAGCCAGGGCTCCGTGTACGTGTTCAACGGGGCCACCGGCGAGAGGCTGCTGAAGCTTGTGGCGAGTGATGGGGCCGCAGAGGACAGTTTCGGTCACTCGGTGGCCGTGAGCTCCGACGGGGCCCGTGTGGTGGTGGGGAGCAGATATGACAACGACCAGGCTATCAGGGCCGGCTCCGTGTACGTGCTCGACGGGGCCACCGGCGCGAGGCTGCTGAAGCTTGTGGCGAGTGATGGGGCCGAAGACGACCGTTTCGGTTCCTCGGTGGCTGTGAGCTCCGACGGGGCCCGCGTGGTGGTGGGGCCTATGGTGACGGCTCCTATTCCGGCTCCGTGTACGTGTTCAACGGGGCCACCGGCGAGAGGCTGCTGAAGCTTGTGGCGAGTGATGGGGCCGCAGAGGACAGTTTCGGTCACTCGGTGGCCGTGAGCTCCGACGGGGCCCGCGTGGTGGTGGGGGCCTACCGCGACGACAACAACTTCGGCTCCGTGTACGTGTTCAACGGGGCCACCGGCGAGAGGCTGCTGAAGCTTGTGGCGAGTGATGGGCGGCTTGCTTACGACCGTTTCGGTTCCTCGGTGGCCGTGAGCTCCGACGGGGCCCGCGTGATGGTGGGGAGCATTTGGGGTTACAACGGGGCCGGCTCCGTGTACGTGCTCGACGGGGCCACCGGCGAGACGCTGCTGAAGCTTGAGGCGAGTGATGCGGCCGAAGACGACCGTTTCGGTATCTCGGTGGCCGTGAGCTCCGACGGGGCCCGTGTGGTGGTGGGGGCCTACTATGACGACGACCAGGGCTACAATTCAGGCTCCGCGTACGTGTTCGACTTCACCGAGGCAACCACCACCGATACGGGCACGAGTTCCGCGACGTCAAGCACTACCGAGACAACAACTGAGACGACCACCGCGACGACCACCAAGACGGCCAGTACGGGCACGAGTTCCGCGACGTCAAGCACTACTACCATCATCAAGACAACCACCGAGACAACAACTGAGACGACCACCGCGACGACCACCAAGACGGCCGGTACGGGCACGAGTTCGGACACGTCAAAAACCACAGCCACCACCGAGCCACAGGGATTAATTGCAGTCTTCGCTGGTGTCTTGATCTTCTTCTTGTTGATCTTGTTCTTGGTCTGCGGCGTCGCGCTGGGCTGCCTGATTATGGGGCTCGGGTGTCCTGGCCGTGGCAGGGGCCCAGCACCCCAGCGCGGCATTCACAACGCGGAGGTTGAGGTCAACTAGTCGGAGCAGGACGCGGAGATCGATGAGCACGAGTCGGCGCACCGTGTTTAGCACGACGCGGAGCCTGTATCATCAGGCTACTCTCTCTCTCTCTCTCTCTGATGCCGTCGGAGCGGGCCTGCGGCGGCCGCCTGGCGCCAGCGATGACGTCGAAGCGGTGCCGCGTCGGCACGGGGGAACTCTCACCTCATGCCGATGGTGGGGTCAGCCTGCCTCCGCTAGGCGCAGCCTCCCCCGAACGCCGCCCTCTCTTCCGCTGAGGCGTATCCAGCAGCTGCCGTGCACGGACGCTGCCAGCTGCCGCCAATCTGCGCAGCTTCTCCATCCGTCTGCACGATCACGATGGTCAGGGCAGTCTCGCTGCTCAGCCGCGCATCTTCTGCAGCCCGTGCATCTGCCGCTCCATCACCCTGGTTAGCAATTCCCCTCCCCGCCCGCGCCCGTCAAGGTTGTGCGACCGGCACAGGGGCGGCGGGCCCTCTCTCCAGGGCCCGCGGCCATCTTTGCCCGCCGCGCATGTTTTCCAATGACGGCACGGCAGGCTGGCGCCGCGTCGACGCGCCAGCGTCACCTCGCGCGGGCGTTGAAGACTGAACGCCGCGGGTGGCACAGAGCGACTAGACGTGCAGTCAACCCGCACAGTAAGGATGGGGGCAATTTTCCCAAGGGTAATACCCTTGCATCCTTGGCTCCGCGGCCCATCCGTGGCCACTTTTGGTGGCCGCACCCCAGTCGAAAAGCTTCGAAACGGCCTTCCAAGGCCCTTGCATTCCTTATCGTGCGTCCTTATGATACGGGTTGACTGTAAGAGTGACCTTTCGCCGGAGTGACCTTTCTGTTGCGGGTCCACTGGGACCTCCCGATCGCCGAGTGCGGTGCGACAGTGGCGTTTTGCGCGCTTGTGGTTGGTCCCCCCGCGGCCCTCACAAAGCCGCGCACC
>CAUYUJ010016688.1:110579-125579 GCA_963575745.1 Prorocentrum cordatum
GAGGAGTAGGAGGAGGAGGAGGAGGAGGAGGAGGAGGAGGAGGAGGAGGAGGAGGAGGAGGAGGGGGAGGCGATGATGAGAAGAAGAGGGGGGCGTGCAGCAGGCACGACAAGGAGGGGAAGAGCAGGAGGGGGGGAATCCTGGCAGTCAGATGAACCCCCAAGCGCTTCCTCCCCAAAGTGGCGGGCAACACGCGAAGGCGCACCCGATCAGCTCCTGCTGACCGGTGTGTCGATCTGGTAGGCCCAGGTTCCTCTGTGGGGGCACATTTGGGGGGGGGTAGGGGGCGCTGGCAGGGCCATCGGGGAGCTGGGGCTCGAAGGTCAGACCAGTGCATCTGGGAAATCTCCCCCCTCCCCCCCTCCCCCCTCCCCGAGGAATCTGGTGTCCTCCCCACCCTCCAGCGATCGCAATCCCCTTCCCGCTCCGGGAGCGCGGGGCGGCGAGTGGCAGGAGCCGGCGACGGTGCAACAGTGGAGGGAGGGTGGTGCGGCAGCAGCAGTCGGCCGGCAGCGGTGGCGAAGCTGTGCTGACAGCGCAGGAGTCCTCGCGCCAAAGCGGAGCCGAGATGGGGCCGAGCGCCGTCTTCGCGCCCACCGCCAGAGTCTGACCATGTCCACTGCCTCGGGGTCGCGGCCCTCGAGTCCCTGGGACACGGCGTCGCGGCAGTGGATCCCGACATGTCCTGGCGGCGCACGTGGGAAGGATGATCTCGAGTCGGCGGTCGGCGCCCACGCCTCTGCCGGAGGGTTTGCACACCCGGGCCGTGAGGAGGGCTCGTGGCTGGCCGCCGACTGTGGCGCCGGGCGGGCTGGAGCTCGCTGGTCGGGGGGGGACAGAACCCCCAACAGTGACACGTCGATTAGTGAATTGTCCGTTTTCGGTTTTCGAGAGGGCGCCGGGGCCGTTATTTTCCAGGCTTGCGCCCGCCAGGTTTGGGCCCGAAGTCGTTTTCACTAAACCATGTTTTACTAAAGGGAGGTCTGTCCATCTCCGAGCTGGATGGGCCCAGTCGGTCGGCAGCAGGTTGCGATGCTACCGACAGCGCAGGGAGCCTTCGCGCTGGGCGGAAGCGAACGGGGCCGAACGCTGTCTGCGCGCCTCTCGCTAATTACAGTGGGCTGCAGGAAGGGCTCGTGGCTGGCCGCCGATTGTGCCGCCTGGGAAGCACTGCCGGTGACCTGCGAAGTCAAGATCGCTCAGCGAGGACGGGTCCTTAGTGTGTGATATGCCCGGATGCGCGGCGCCTTCAGCACTCGGCCCACGAGTCTCCCTGCCCATGGGAATGCGTTGCCGGTGATCTTCGATCCGGTCGCTCAGCGAGTACGGTTGCAGAATGCGTCATTCGCCTGGAAGCGCAAAGCGCTTACGTCAGGCGCCAGCGTGCATGGGGCGGCGAGGGAGAGGAGAGTCAGCAAAATAAGGAGAAGCGGGGAAAGGAGGAATCGCTACCAGGACGAAGCGTGCCCTCGTCGAGGGTCACATGCGCACCCCCCACCTGCGCCCTCCTCCGCATCTACTCAAAACCCGCCACCGAGCGTCAGCCCGTGCTCGCCATTGCCTTCACGCAGTGCGAGGCGACTTCAGCGCTCGACCCGCGAGCCCCTGCCCTTGGGAATACACTGCCGGTGAGCTTCGAAGTTAAAATCGCTCAGCGAGTACGGCTCCCTAGTGTGCGGCATGCCTGGATGCGAGGCGCCTTCAGCGTTCGACCCACGAGTCTCCCCGCCCATGGGAGTACAATGCAGGCGACGGTTACATGACGTGTGATCTATCTGGAAGCATAAAGCGCTTACGGCACGCCAGCGCGCATGGGGCGGGAAGGGAGAGTAGAAAGAGCATAAGAAGAGGAGGCAGTGGAGGTAGGAATCGCTCCCAGGGCGAAGCGTGCCCTCGTCGAGTGTCAGGTGCGCGCTGGCCTTGCAATAGACCCTGGATCAGTGGTTCCCCCACCTCCAACATCCTCTTATCACCCGCCTCCATCCGCCGCCTTAGGTTGGGGGTGGGGAGGGGCGGTCGTAGGCTGTCTGTGGAGTTACTGGTGCGGTCCAGGGAGTCCACGATCGTGATGGTCGTATAGACAGGGCCCCTCTGGGCCTGTGTCGAGGACCAGCCTGAGAGGCGGCCTATGTACACGCCGCTTGCGCCGCAGGCGCGCGCCAGGACTCGCCTCGCGGCGTCCTCGGTGGCGGAGCGCGCACGAAGCCGCGCCCGAGGGGCGTCCCAATGTGGTCGGCGTCGATCCCGGCCTCGACGATCTCCCCAAAGAGGCCGAACGTGGCGTGGAGAGCCCTGCCGTCGATGTCGCTGCTGAGATTCTGGAGATAGATGCAGCTCTGGTGGAATCCTCCAGTGGAACGAAGGATGGCACAAATATAAATTTCGGAGGTCCGCGCGGATTTCTCGGATCCGCGCTGGACCCCCCTCCCTGGCGCGCGGAGCGCGCCAGGGTCGGCGCCGGATGCGCCGCCAGGGGGGTCAGCGCCGATCCGAGGAATCCGCGCGGACTTCCGAGTTTTTATGGTACTGTCGTTCTTCGTTCCCCTATCCTCTGGAGTCGAGGTGGCGATCTTCATCTGCAACTTCTGGGATCGAGGCCTCTGGTCGCTCAGGCTCGGGCCCCCCCGCGGGGGACGGCGCCCGGCCCGACGCCGCCGCCGTCTGGTCCGGGCCTGCTCGGCGGCTTCTCCGGCATGCAGCGGCGCGAGGACGGGCTCCGCGCCGCCCGCGGGGATGGCCTGGTGCCGCACGGAAGGGGTGCCTGCAACGATGTCGCCGTGCGTGCTGCCATGGAGGAGGAGGAGGAGGAGGAGGAGGAGGAGGAGGAGGAGGAGGAGGAGGAGGAGGAGGAGGAGGGGGGGGAGGAGGAGGAGGAGGAGGAGGAGGAGGAGGAGAGGAGGAGAGGCAGGGCGGAGGAGGAGGAAGGAGGAGGAGGAGGAGGATCAGGAGGTCCAGTGTGAATCCAAAACCCTTTAAC
The DNA here is from genome assembly GCA_963575745.1 of Prorocentrum cordatum. Taxonomy (NCBI): domain Eukaryota; class Dinophyceae; order Prorocentrales; family Prorocentraceae; genus Prorocentrum; species Prorocentrum cordatum. Next base: position 113,557 of record CAUYUJ010016688.1, read on the forward strand.
GATCTTGCAATCAACTGGTCCTCCAAGCTCCCTTTTCATATGCCCCTGCAAGGGTTCATGTTCGCTGAGGGAAGTGCCCCGTTGGGAAACAGCCGCTTGAAAGTCTTGAGCTGTGTCAGAAAACCATGCGTGGGACTTGAACCCCGCGAATCACCAGAAGTGTTGCGTCTTGACGATCCTGAATCGTGCCAGATTGCCATTCCTGGGACTTCATCACCGCGAATCAACGTAATTGGTGCGCCTTGACTTTCCGACGTCGTGCCAAAAGATTGTTTCTGGGATGTTGACCATGATGATCCTTGAAACTGCTGCAGAATCTGAAGACGAATGTGCTCGGTGCTATGGCGAGTGCTCGGTGCTATGGCGAGGGCCACATGTTGAAAGCGGGCCGCCCTCCATCCGTGAAGCTCTTGCAAATTTGCTAGACGAATGTGGGCGTCGCTAAGGCGAGAGTCACATTTTGAAAGCGGGTCGCCCTCCATCGGTGAAGCTCTTCCAAGCTTTCAGAAAGAATGTGGGCTGCGCTAAGGCGAGAGCCACACTTTGAAAGCGGACCGCCCTCCATCCGTGAAGCGCCTGCACATTTTTGAGACGAGTGTGCGCGGAGTTCAGGCGAGAGCCACATTTTGAAAGCGGTACGCCCTCCATCTGTGAAGCGCTTGAAAATCGAAGCTTCATGATGATCAGTGATGAGGAGTCCTCTGGCGAAACGCCCAGCCCGCCCTTTCGAGCAGCCTCGGGGTGAGACAGGGAACACGTTACTTTAAAAGGAAGAGGGATGGAGGAGGAGGAGGAGTAGAAGGAAGAGTAGGAGTAGGAGTAGGAGGAGGATGAGTAGGAGTAGGAGGAGTGGGAATAGGAGGGAGAGTAGGAGTAGGGGTAGGAGTAGGAGTAGGACTGGGACTGGGACTAGGGCTAAGACTAGGAAAAGGAGTAGGAGTATGAGTAAGATGGTGATGCTGATGATGGTGGTGGTGGTGATTCTGATTGTGATGGTGATGGTGATTCTTATGATGCTTATGATAACGATGATGATGATGCTGCTGCTGCTGCTGATGATGATGATGATGATGATGATGCTGAGGATGATGATGGCGATGATGCTAATTCTGCTATTGATGATGGTGCTGCTGCTGCTGCTGATGCTGCTGCTGATGCTGCTGCTGCTGCTGCTGCTGATGATGATGATGATGATGATGATGATGATGATGATGATGATGATGAGGATGAGGATGATGATGATGATTTGGAGGAGGGGCGAAGAGGAAGAGGAGGAGGATGAGGAGGAGGAGGAGGAGGAGGAGGAGGAGGAGGAGGAGGGGAGGAGGAGGAAGGAGGAGGAGGAGGAGGAGGAGGAGGAGGAGGACTGGGGCAGTTGAGCGATGCTGGTTCGCTCTGGGTCTGCGGAGGCCCCTCTCGTCTCTCCTCCGACCCTTGTCGTCCGCAGGCCTCCGGGGCTCGAGCCGCCTCGCCGCGCGAGAGGCGCAGGCGCCTCGGCGGAGCGCGATGCTGGCGGGGCGCCGGTGCCTGCGTGGACCCAGCCGCCGCCGGGCGCTCTCCGCCGAGGCGGCGGCGAAGGCGGCACGTCGGCGGCCCTCGGCGGCCGTGCGGCGGCCGCTCGGCGGCCGCCTCGGTGGCCCTTCGGCGGCCGTTCGGCGGTGGAGGCCGCGCCGGGGGCTGGGGGCCCGCCCACCGCTGTCGCGGCGCCGCCGCAAAACAGCTCGAGGCGCTATTCGCGTTATTCGCACAATAACGGTATTACTAGTAGTAGCACTAGTGATATTAACCATGCTGGTAATTAGAATTTATAACAGTAGTGCTAACAATCACACGAACAATAACACCATTATTCGTAATGATTATCATATAATTAAGAAGGCTCATAATGCTATGCTTTGGTATCTATATATGTAGTTATATGTATATGTAAATATACAGATGGTACACGTCATGAGATATACAAGTTTTCCAAGCGGTGCTTGCAATTAGGGATTCTGATTTGTTTTCTAAGGAGCTGGGCTCGTTTGTCGGGTCCGCCGCCTTGTTGCCCCCATCACCGCCCCGTCGCCGCATCGTCCACGCCGGTCGTCTGGGCTCGTTTGTCGGATCCGCCGCCTTGTCGCTGCCGTCGCCGCCCCGTTGCTCGTCGCCGCCCGAAGTTTATTGTGCCACATAGAGTGCACCGCATAGATAGCACCACCTAGACTGCACCGCGTATAATGCACGACGTGCATTGCCCCACGTAGGTTGCACCGAGTACATTGCACCATGTAGATTGCACCACGTACATTGCACCACACAGCTTACACAACATATATCGCCCAACATCGATCACACAATACATATGACCCCATATAGATTCAACCACATAGATTGCACCATATAGTTTACACCTCATATATTACACATTTTGTGCCATGCGCCACATCGGTTGCACCATATAGCTTGCACCGCATAGGTTGCGCCACGAATTGTGCTAACAACCACTGAATCTGGTTCCCTAGATCTGTATTTGTATACACCCATATTTAGCGATCTCTGTGCATGCGAATTGTATATAAAGGTGTTTCGCACTGTACACACGTCTATCTACATGCCTCTCCTCCTTTCTTTCTCTCTCTCTCTCTCTCGCTCCATTTCTCTCTCTCTCTCTCTCTTTCTCGTTGTATCTGTATAAGCATATTATATACATATGTACAGCCTACATACCTTTTATATATATATACCTACCCACATTTCTACTTATCTATCTATCTATCTATCTACTGGCCCTCGGCCCAATTCACCACCATGCCAGGGTTTGGGCTCAGAGTTCCCCTGGATGCCTGTATGGGTCTCTAGGGATGCCTTTCGGGAGCCACTAGAGGGCAGTTTTGATGCCTCTTGGTGGCCGTTTGGAGCCTCTCGGGCCCTCTTGTGGGCTTCTTCGGGCCTCCATGGGCCTCTTGGGGGCCTCTAGGGCGCTTGCTGGCGGTCTCCGGGGTTCTCTTGGGACAAAGGGCCCGACATGGACACACACACACACACACACACACTCACACGCACACCTATACACCTATACACTTATACACCAGTACATCTATATGGTTATCGAGTGATAAGGAGGTTGTGTGTGTGAGGGGGAGTTCAGCTTTCGGTGTGCGATTGGGGTCGGATCAGATTCGGTGGAAGCCAGTTGGGCACCACGGAGCACCTGTTTGGCCACCTATCCATCGATCTCTCTCTGTATCTACCTGTCGATCATACTATCGATCCCCCTTTGTCTATCGATCCCACTATCTATCGATCGCACAGTCTACTTCGCTATTGACCTCACTATCGATCTGTCTATCGGCCTACTGTTGGTCTGTCTGTCGACATCACTATCGATCTCACAATCGACCTCGCGGGACACCACGGGGCACAACGGGACACCACGGGACACCGCGCCACGGGCCCCACGGGACACCACGGGACACCACGAACAACCACGCCACGGGACACCACGGGACATTTGCGGGACACCCCGGAGCCACCGCCGGCCATTTGGGGGGCGTAGAGTCACTGGGCACAGTTTCGCCTTGGCCACGGCGGGCTCATTCCTCTCACCCGCCCGCGCAGCTTCGCCTTGCCCGCACGCGCGACGCAGGCGCGAAGCCGATACCGATTTCCTGGTGGGGGGCCTCCGTTTCACTCCGGGCTCAGCCCCCCAACCTCCGACGCGCATGCTGGCCAGCGATGGCCCCGAGCAGTAGGCGTCATCGCACTCTCGATGCGTGTTCTGTGTGCTGCCGGGCATGGTGCAAGCGCTGTGCGCTGCCAGCTGCGCGGTGCAGGCTTTGTGCTGCCGGCTGCGTGGTGCAAGCCATGGGCTGCCACCTCCGGCGAGGAGGTCCACGTCGCCTCCCCGAGCTGGAGGCCGGGGATGTCTCGAGCGAGAGGGATGGACCACACCACCAGGGAGGGCCCCCCCTTGCCTCCTCGCACCTCCTCGCCCTGGTGCTGGTGTCGCCTCTTCCTGCTCCTGCTGTGATGGGAGCTTCGGGTGGTCCTGGGCGGCGAGGGCGGCCGCCGCCGCTTGGCTGGCCCCGGCGCCCGGCGAGGCCACTGCGCCGCCGCTGTCGCGGCTGCGGCTGCTGGCCCCGGCGCTGGATCGCGAGGGCCAGGTCTCCCCCGGGGGGGGTGGGGGCGTCCTCGCAAGGGCCTCGTCGGCGCGCGCCCAGCGGGGGAAGGCAGAGGTGGCGGGCCTCCCCCGGAGAGTAAGTCGGGCGTGTCCCTCTGCAGGAGGAGTATTCACGCATAGCCAAAAACAGAGTCGGGGGACAGTTTTTCGACTCTTCTTGACGATCTTTGAATTTTTGTCGTGTTTATTTGCGTGCTTCTTCCGAAATCCGCCTGTAGGATCGGGTCGGGCGAAAGGGGGGGATTGGGAAAGGGGGGGTTACGAAATTTGCTGCATGCAGCTGTTTTTGGCCTCACCGAGGAGCCCATTCCTCGATACATAGCCGCCTCCGGCGCCGGGAGGCGCCGGGAAATCAGCTACGTGAGCTGATTCTCAACCCCCCCCTTTGCTATCCCCCCCTTTCGCCCGACCCGATAGGAGGACATGCCCGACCTAACCCCGAGACCCCGGCGTCGCCTATTCTCTTCGCACCCAGCGATCGCGCGGAGGCCGGGGAGAGCCCTGCGGATCGATGCGGCTCGACGAGCGCCGCGGAGAGATGGGGTCCAGGGCTCCGGCTGTGATGTTTGTCAGGAGGGGAAAAAACACACAGACACAATTAATCGTCGATCCCCAGCAAAATATGGGAAAATATGGGAAGTGGTGGGGAAGACAAAAACCCAGAAAATATAGGAAAATATGGGGAAATCTTTTTATTTGTGTGTATTTATTTGTGTGTCCCAGTTTCCCTTCAGTTTGCCGCGCGGCAATTTTCTTCGTGGCGTCGGATCTTGGGGTCCCGGTCGGCCCAGGAGCCGCCCGAGCCTTCTCGGAAGCCGCAGGGGGCCTCCCAGGGGGCGCGCGAGGGCTTTTGAGCAGCTTCGCAGCCTGCGGAGGAGGCCTGTCCCCTCTCGCTTCCCCCCTCGGCGCGCCGCCTGGCCTCAGGCCTTCCCCCACCTCCTCTGGTAGTGTTTTTTTCTGTCGACGGGAGGTTTTTGGCCGTGTTCAGCTTCCCAGGGCCCCTGCTGGGCCCCGGGGCGGGTAAGAGACGGCTCGGGACGGAGCGCGGGTCCCAGGGAAGGAAGGGGTCCAGACCTCTGGGGGTCGGCGTCGCGAATCAACCACGGCCTTTGACTTTCTCAGCCCTGGCGCGCGTTCTCCGGCTTCTTCTCGGTGCCCGAGGCCGCCGGGAGAGTGAAGAGGCAATTCGCCACGAGGGTGTAGACTCTCGAGGAAGAAAAAACGGCATGAACACAAACTTTTAGCGCTCCGCGCGGGCTTCCCGCGTTCCCCCCTTTGCGGCCGCCCTCTTTCTCTCTCCTCTCTTCCTCCTCCTTCTCCTCTTCCTCCTCCTCCTCCTCCTCCTCCTCCTCCTCCTCTTCCCCCTCCGCGCGGAGTTCTTGGATCCGCGCTGGCCCCTCCCTGGCGGCGCCTCCGGCGCCGCCCCTGGCCTACTCTGCGCGCCAGGGAGGGGGGTCCAGCTCAGATCCAAGAAGTCCGCGCGGAGCGCCAAAACAATACGTTTATGGCGTTAAAGAAAACCAAGGGTTCCAGGGGGAAGCGCTACGCCCGATGGAGGGGTCGAGACACTGCGTGGTCCATCATGATGGGACCCTCAGACGGTACCCACATTCGGTGGAGGCGTCTTGGGGGCTTGCTGTCTCGGGGCCCCTCGTGGGGTTCTGGGGCTCCGAACGGCAGCTCGAATTCCCCCTCTGGGGCCTCTCTTGGGAGCGTGTCGGGGGCCTCTTGGGCCCCTCTCGGGTTTCTCCTGGCCCTCTCTGGGATCTCTTTGGGGGGGATTTTTAGCCGTCTTGGACGCTCGCAAGACCGAAAAGGCGAGTATGCGAAGATCATACAGCACCTCTTGGCTATTCAATGATTTCGGCTTCTTGCGCCAGCCCCTTCGGCTTCCAGGACGACCCAGCAGGCCTCCAAAAGAGTCCCAGGACTGCCCCTGAGCCATCTTACAGCATGTTGTTGGTTGGGACCCGCGGTCCTGCTTCCGAGGACGCCGTAAAAACCACTCGGAGATTCTGGAGGTCTCTCGATAACGCCTAGTCGGGCCCTGGATCAGTGGTCTGGGCCCCTCGAATAATATTCGCAATGCTCAATTCTAGACGCTTCGCGCATCCCCACCAACCCATCCAGAGACGATAACCAGGCGAGTTGAGGTGATCAGGGAAGTGCGGGAGCAAAGAGGGGGACGGCCGAACCGTGCGAAGGAGGGAGGAGGAGAAGGAGGAGGTTGGATGGATGGATGAGGGAGTGGGGAGAAGGAGGATGAATAGGAGGAGGAGGAGGAGGAGGAGGAGGAGGAGGAGGAGGAGGAGGAGGAGGAGGAGGAGAAGGAGGAAGGAGGAACAGGAGAGGGAGGGTAAGCAAAAGGGTCAGAGGTCTCTTGGAGGCCTCTCGGAGCCTCTTGGGATATCTAGTGGGCGCTTCTTGGTGGCCTTTCGGGACGTCGTGGGGGTCTCTTGGCGGTCCTGGGGGGCTCTTCGGCGTCTTGGGTGCCTCGGGGGGGCCTCTTGGGGCCGCTTGGGGTCCTCCTTGGGGTCCCCTGGGGGCCTCTTTGGGGGCCTCTTGGGGCCATCTTGAGGTCATCTTGGGAGCTCTTGGGGCCTCCTGGGCGCTTCATGGGGCCATCTTGGAGGAGATAGATTAAACATGAGGGGAGCTTCAATTAGCGCGCCCCCGCCCCCCCCCCAAGAGGTTCAAATGGGGCCAAACCTGTGGTAAAAACAATGATTTTGGCTTCCTCGCCGAGGCCCCGTCCAGGTCCAGGGGATGGGGTAGGGGGAGGGGTCAAGACCCCCTCCCGGCCCGCAAGCCGTCTCGCTCACTCCCACCCGCCCTCCCAACACATACGTAGCACCCGAGTCTGGCCCGAACCTCAGCATATTCAGCAGTCGTCTTGGGATGGGCAGCTACTGGGGGCCAATCCGCCGCCGCCGCCGCCGCCGCCGCCGCCCCCCGCTGCCAAACCGCCGCCGCAGCCGCAGCCGCTGCCGCCGCCGCCCCCCGCCGCCGCCCGCCGCCGCCGGCCCGCCGCCGCGCTGCCGCGCCGCCGCCGCCCCGCTGCCCGCCGCCGCCGCCAGCCGGCCGCCGCCACCGCCGCGCCGCCGCCGCCGCCGCCGCAGCCGCCGCAGCCGCCGCCACCGCCGCCGCAGCCGCCGCAGCCGCCGCCGCCGCCAAGTGTACTTTTTTGACAGGGATGGTGGGGGGGGGCCGCATCGGGTTGGCTGCGCATGTTCCGAATTTGGAGGCAGAGTGTGTGTTTGTATTGTTTTTTACAAGGGATGGTGTGGGGGGGTTGTCATGGACCCTGGTTGGCCCCCAGTCGCCTGGGGGAGGGGGTGTTTGTTAAGAGGGAACAGTGATAAATCACTCCCCGAAGGGGGCGAAGGGGGTTGGAAGAGGAGCCGCCCTAGACCACCTACGCCCAGAGGGCTGGTGGGATTCACAGATTGCCTTTGTCCCCCTCCTCCCTCCCGCTCCCCTCTCCACGATTACACAATATGAAAATACTCTCCCACTTCCCCAGATGGCGTCCGGAAGATATTCGGCACCCCCCCGCGTACTGTTTTTTTACACACAGGATTCCCCGGAATTGGGTTTTCGCTGGTGTTTTTTTCAAAAATGCTGCTCTCGCTGAGGCGCCGGCCTCATTTCTGCTCCCGAATCGTTCCGAATCGTGCTCCCGCTGCAGCGTGGGCTCATTTTCGGATCGGTGTTTGGCCTCCGTCGTTCAGGATGGCGTTCTCGCCCCAGCGCGGGCCTCTTTCTCGCGCGCCCATCCGCCCGCCACCACCGCGCCGCACCACCACCACCACACCACCAGCACCACCAGCACCAGCACAGCACCACCAGCACACGACCACCAGCACCACCAGCACCAGCACCAGCACCAGCACCAGCACCAGCAACTAGCAACAGCACCAGCACCAGGCACCAGCACCAGCACAGCACCTAGCCACCAAACACACCACCAGCACCAGCACCAGCACCACCACCACCCACCACCACCACCACCACCACCACCACCACCACCACCACCACAACACGCACACACGACACGCACGCACGCACGCACGCGCACCACCACCCACTTAGTACGCACGCGCCGCGCGGAGCCAAGGTCCGCTACGACACGCGTCGCGGATAGAGAAAATCAGCGCCCATGCCGTAAGGGATGGGAGGGAGGGGTAACGGACGTCAGATATGACGCGAGCGCACCTAGCTTGTCTCCTTCCCCCTCTCTCTCTCTCTCTTTTTTTGTTTCTCTCTCTCTCTCTCCCTCTCTTCCGGACTGTCCGTTGGTTAACGCATCGCGTCCCATGGGGTACAAAGCCTTCCCATGGTGTGCAACAGAGCCGCCGGCAGCGCAATCAGATACTTATTTATAATTTGCATGTGCCCGCACGCCGTCACCTGCCGCAATTTTCCTTACCGTCTGGGCGCGGCTTCTGTCTGTCTGTCTGTCTGTCTGTCTGTCTGTCTGTCTGTCTGTCTGTCTGTCTGTCTGTCTGTCTGTCTGTCTGTCTGTCTGTCGAAGGGACTTGACGAGACACTCTACTCAGTGCGACGCAGGCCGGTGGCGGATCCGGGTGGACTTCTGTCAGAGAGGGCCTCCCCCCCCTCCTCCTTCCTCCCACCTCGTCCTTCCTCCCTCCCTCCCCTCCTCCCTGCAGCCGCCCCCCCCTCCCCAGGTCAAGCGCCTCGTGCGGCCAGAGTGGGGCTTGCCGCGCTGGGAGCGGGACGGGCTGCGCCATCGCCCTTGGCCAGAGCCCCTGGCGCAGGTCAGGAGTGGGCGGGGGAGCCGCCCTCGTCCGAGGGGAGGCGGGAGAGACCCGTGCGCGCCCGGTGGAGGAGGATCAAGAGGAAGAGGAGGAGGAGGCAGAGGAGCAGGAGGAGAGAAGGAACGGAGGAGAGGAAAAGGGGGGGAAAGTTTGGGATGAGTGTGATGATATTGTTGATGCGGATGCTAATGCTGATGATGACGATTTTGATGCTGATGCTGATGATGATGATATTGATGATGCTGCTGATGATGATGCTGATTATGGTGATGATGATGATGATGATGACTGTGAGGATGATGACGACGATGCTGTTGTTGGTTGTGATCGTGATGATGGTGATGATGATGATGACGATGCTGGTGATGGTGATGATGATGTTGATGACGATTGTGATGATGCTGATGACGATGACCATGATGATGACGATGACCATGATGATGATGATGAGGATGATGATGATGATGATGGTTGTGAGGGTGCAGATGGTAATGGGATGACTGATAATTATTATGATTCTTATCATGAGGAGGATGGTGATGCTGATGATGCTGATGATGATGCTGAGTATGACGATCATGCTGATAATTATGATGCTGCTGATGATGATGATGCTGATGATGCTGGTGATGGTGATGATGCTGTTCTTGGTGATGGTGCTGATGGTGATGGTGGTGATGGTGATGGTATTGGTCATGATTATGGTGATAATGATGGTGATGTGGATGACGGTAGTGATGATTACGATGATGCTAATGATGAGGATTATGGCGATGATGCTGTTATTTGCGATGCTGACGATGGTGATGATGTTGGTGATGATGTTGGTGATGATGATGATGATGATGATGATGGTGGTGATGGGGATGATGCTGACACTGATAATCATGATTCTGCTGATGATGGCGTTGGCAACGACGGTAATGCTACGTATGCTGATGAAGGTGGTGGTATTGATGATGCTGATGATGATGGCACTGTTGATGATGTTGTTGGTGATGGTGATGGTACTGGTGACTGTGATGGTAATGGTGGTGGTGATGGTGATGCTGATGCTGATGATAATAAGTATGATGCTGCTGATGCTGCTGATGCTGATGATGACGACTTTTATCTTGATGCTGGTGATACTGATGGCGATACTGGTCATGGTGTTGTTGGTGTTGGCGATGTTGGTGATGCTGATGATGATGACGATGATGATGCAGCTGACGATGACGACGATGATGATGCTCATGTTGATGATGTTAATGGCAATGACTGTAAGGATCATGATGCTGATGCTGATGGTCATGTTGATGATGAGTGAGGCGACGACGGCGATGCTTCTAATGCTGATGATGTAAGGAGGATGACGGTTATGAAGATGATAAAGACGATAAAGATGAGGATGCTGATGACGATCATGATGGTGGTGATGGCGATGGCGATGATGATGTTGGTCATGCTGATGACGACGATGTTGCCGATGACGGTAATGATGACGAGCGTGGGGTTGGTGGTGGTGATGACATTGACGATGCTTCGGTTGATGATCATGATGGCGAAATGTGATACTGCTGCTGCTGCTGCTGATGATGATGATGCGGTTGATGAGGGTGATGATGGTGATGCTGATGATGCTGATGATTCTGATGATGATGCTGATGATTATGATGCTGCTGATGGTGATGGTGATGACGTTGATGTTGCTTTTGATGAGGATGGTGATGCTGATGCTGAGGATGATGAGGATGGCGAGGACGAGGAGCACGGTGAGGAGGAGGAGGAGGTTGAGAAGGAGGAGAAGCCGTGCAACCCCGTGTGTAAAGGCCGTTTTAAGCCAGTCTAGAACCTTCGCAGGATCACCCGGGCCCTTAGAACCTTCTAAACCATCTAGAGCTCCCGAGCCGCTTTGGAGCCCATCTGGAAACTCCGCGGAAACATATCATGATGAGGAGGAGGAGGAACAGGAGGAGTGGGAGGTGGAGGAGGAGGAGGACCAGTGGTATACTCAAGGCAAACCAGCGATGTTGCAATGTACCCTCCGTTCAAGTTCCCTTATCATATGCCCTTGCAATTTTATTGCTCATGGCAGAAGGTGCCACGTTAGAAGACAACCCTCTGATAATCTTCAACCGTGCCAAAACACCGTTCTGGGACTTTAGCGCTGCGAATCAACGTGGCTGTTGCGTCCTCATTATCTTAAACCGTGTCGGAGCACCATTCCTAGGACTTCAGCACAGCGAATCAACGTCAGTGTTGCGTCCTGAGATTCCTAGTTCGTGCCAGCACACAGGTCCTGGCACGTCAACCATACGAACCATTGAATGTGTTGCAACCAGTTAAGACGGATGTGGGCGGCGCTGAGGCGAGAGCCAGATCTTGGAAAACTTGAGCCGCTCTTCATCTTTGAAGCTGGTGCAACGTTTGAAGACGAATGCGCGAGGCGCTAAGGCGAGAGCCACAGGCGGAAATTGACCCCCCCTCCATTCTTGAAGCTGTTGCGCATCTTTTTGGGACGAGTGTGCGCGGCGCTGAGGCGAGAGCCACATTTTGAAAACCAGCCGCCCTCATTCCGAGAAGCTGTTCCAAGCTGTTACAGACGAATGCGCGCGGCGCTAAGGCGAGAGCCACGGGTTGAACACGACCCGCCCTCCATCCTCGAAGCTGTTGCACGCTTTTACAGATGAGTGCTCGCGGCGCTCAGGCGAGAGCCACATCTTGAAACGAACCCGTTCTCCATGTGTGAAGCGGCTGCGAAGTTTTAGGACGATTATGCGCCTAGCTGAGGCGAGAGCCACAGTTTGGAAAGGACCCGCCCTCCATCCTCGAATATGTTGCAACGTCCAACCTGCAGGATTATACATGATGGGCACGTCTTGTTCGAAACGCCTGGCCCGCCCTACCAACACGTCTGTGGGTGCGGCAGGGAGGAGTTAGTCACAAGGGAAAAAGGATGGAGGCAGATGGGGAGGAGGAGGAGGAGGAAGAGGAGGAGTAGGATGAACAGGACCTGGAGGAGGAGAAGGAGGGAGGAACAGGAGAAGGATGATGATACTGAGGAGGAGGAGAAGGAGGAGGAGGATGAGGAGGAGGAGGAC
>CAUYUJ010016688.1:130081-140081 GCA_963575745.1 Prorocentrum cordatum
TAGTAGTAGTAGTGGTGGTATTCGTAGTAGTAGCAGTAGTAGTAGTAGTAGTAGTAGTAGTAGTAGTAGTAGTAGTAGAAGTAGAAGTAGTAGTAGTAGTAGTAGTAGTAGTAGTCGTAGTAGTTAAAGTAGTAGTAGTAGTAGTAGTAGTAGTAGTAGTAGTAGTAGTAGTAGCAGCAGCAGTAGTAGTAGTAGTAGTAGTAGTAGTCGTAGTAGTAGTAGTAGAAGTAGTAGTAGAAGTAGTAGAAGAAGTAGTAGTAGTAGTAGTAGTAGTAGTAGTAGTAGTGGTGGTGGTGGTGGTGGTGGTGGTGGTGGTGGTGGTGGTAGTAGTAGTAGTAGTAGTATCAAACCTAGCAGCAGCGGCCAACAGTACAGCTGTAGTAGCAGCAGGAATGTCAGCATCCCTCCCTGCACGCGTGCCTCTGTTGCCTGGCTTCCTCCTCTGGCTTGAGTGGGGTCAGTACGCAGAGCAGGTGGGGTAGGTCGGTGGTACTCTGGGACTCGCTGCAGACTTCTCTTCCTCCTCCCTCCTCCGCTCCCTCCTCCCTCCTCGTGTCCTTGCGGAAGGGGCAATCGTACAAGTAGTGATGCTTAGCGGAGGTGCGCTGTTTGCTAGGTGAGAGCTATTCCAGTTCCCGTCAAGTTTTATCGCCAAGGTCACTCTTGCAACTTTTACGCGGGCCTCGGCCCAACGATTCATTTCCTCCTCCCTCCTGCCCCCTTCTCTTGCCCCTCGTTGGGGAAGACGAGGGCGACGACGAGGAGGGCTCCGCCAGGTCTCGGGCTGCCCCCCGCGGCTGCCCGCGCACGGCGGCGGCGGGCGGCTGGACCCTGGCAGGCCAGCCATCTTGGAGGGCGCGATGGACATCGTCGTCGTGCTGCTGCTGCTGCGGTTCCTCCTCCTCCTCCTCCTCCTCCCGAATATGTCAATATTCAGTAGGGGAGAACACACAGACACAACAAATCGTCGATTCCGGGAAACATCTGGAAATATTGGAAGTGGAGGGGAAGACGAACATCTAGGACAGATCGGAAATCTTTGGAATTTTGGGATTTGTGCCGATCTATTTGTGTGTCCCTGTGCCCCTTCAAATACGAGTACGTACTCAGTATGAGTACTACCCCCCTCTCACCCCCGACAGCGTCCTGGAATTGTCCCACCCTCTTCGCGTATTGTGTTTACGCACATGATTTCAACACTTGGTCTTTCACATGCTCTTTTGTAATCGGAGCTTTCCCGTGGTTTCACAATGGTGTCCCCGATGCAGCATTGGCCTCATTTCAGGGTGGGTGCTTCCTTCCGCCGTTCAGAATGATTGGCGCTCTCGCCGCAGCGCGCGCCACATTTCTGGATCTGAGTGTCGTCGTTGCCGCCCCCTTCCTTTCCCCTCGCCCGTCTTTCACTGTTCCTCCCGCTCCTCCCGCTCCTCGCGCTCCTCCTACTGCAGCTCCTCCTCGTTCTGCCCCTTCCTCCTCCTGCTCATCCTCCTGCTCATCCGCCATCTCGCCCAATGTTCACAGACCAATGTTCACAACCCCAATCAGAGTCTTTCTTGATCTTACATGGGATCCCTTTGTAATGGCTCCTTAGGTTTATGAAGTCTGCGAGGGCTATGAGGGCTAATAGGGCTAGGGCTATAGGGCTATATGGCTATAGGGCTATAGGGCTATGGGGCTATGGGGCTGTATGGCTGCAGGGCTATTGGGCTATTGGGCTATAGGGCTATAGAGCTATAGGGCTATAGGGCTATAGGGCTATAGGGCTACAGGGCTACAGGGCTATAGGGCTATAGGGCTGTTGGGCTATAGGGCTACAGGGCTATAGGGCTATAAGGCTATAGGGCTCTGGGACTATTGGGCTATAGGCCTGTATAGCTATGGGGCTATAGGGCTACATGGCTACAGGGCGGTAGAGCACCCAGGCACTCGGGCACCCGGGCAACCCCGGGCACCTCCAGGCAACCCTGGGCACCTCCGGGCAACCCCGGCACCTCCGGGCACCACGGGGCACCTCCAGGCACCTCGGCCGGCCACCGAAATCGGCGACGCACCTCACCGAACTATATGAATTCGCTAGGACCCCTACAGAGGCAAGCTCTGATTGGGAGATAGTGCGCACAGCACGATGGGGTTATTTTTGGGGGGCTCCAGGCTCCAGGTCCGCTGTGACACCCGTTGGCGGATACATAGGCAATCAACTCAAAGGGCAGGTATGGATGGGAGAGAGGTAGGATGTGACAGGTGGCGCGAGCGCACTTAGTTATACTTAGTTCGGAGGTGAGGGGGTGAGATCGAAGTGGAACGGAGAGCCCCCCCACCGGGAAATCGATTTCGGTTTCGTGTTCGTGCGTGCCGTGCGGGCGGGCGAGGCGAAGCTGCGTGGGCGGGCGAGAAAAAGTGTCTTGTGGCTGAGGCGCGGCCGGACCAAATGACTCCCTTCCGGGCGGCTGGTGGCCCGCGGTGTCCCGCCGGTGTCCCGCGAAAGTCCCGTGTGGCTGAGGCGCGGCCGGACCAAATGATTCCCTTCCGGGCGGCCGGTGGCCCGCGGTGTCCCGCCGGTGTCCCGCGGTGTCCCGCGGTGTGCCCCGCGGTGTGCCCCGCGGTGTCCCGCGATGATGATGATGATGATGATGATGATGATGATGATGATGATGATGATGATTGATGATGATGATGATGATGATGATGATGATGATGATGATGATGATGATGATGATGATGATGATGCTGATGATGATGATGCTGCTGATGATGATGACGATGATGATGATGATGATGATGATGATGATGATGATGATGATGATGATGATGATGTCCCGATGATGATGATGATGATGATGACGATGATGATGATGCTGATGGTGTCCCGATGATGAGGATGATGATGATCATGATGATCATGTTGATGATCATGATGATGACGATGATGGTGTCCCGATGATGATGAGTATGATGATGTTGATGTTGATGATGCTGATTATGATTGTGTCCCGATGATGATGATGTTGATGCTGATGAGGTTGATGATGATTATGGCGTCCCGATGAGGATGATTATTGTGATGGTGATGATGATGATGTTGATGATGATGGCGTCCCGATGGTGATGATGATGCTACTTATGAAGATGATGACGATGATGATGTTAATGCTGATGTTGGTAATGATGATGATGGTGCCCGGATGATGACGATGATGATGATGCTGATGATGATGTTGATGATGCTGATGATGATGTCGATGATGAGGATGAGATGATGATGTTGTCCCGATGATGATGATGATGATGATGATGATGATGATGATGATGATGATGATGATGATGCTGATGCTGATGCTGATGCTGATGCTGATGAAGCTGATGATAACGATGGTGATCATGATGGTGTCCCGATGATGATGATGCTGCTGCTGATGATGATGACGATGACTGTGTCCCGATGTTGCTGATGATGATGATGCTGATGACGATGATTGTGATGATGGTGATGATGATGATGATGATGGTGGTGTCCCGATGATGTTGATGACCGTGATGATGATGTTGGTGTTCATGATGAGGACGGTGTCCCGATTATGATGATATTGGTGATGATGATGTTGATGTTGATGTTGTTGTTGATGATGATGATGATGACGTTGATTGTGAGAGCGGCTGTGATATCGATAGTGAGATCGATAGTGAGACCGAATGTGATATCGATTGTGAGATCGATTGTGAGATCGATTGTGAGATCGATAGTCAGATCAATTGTGATATAGATCGAGTGAGATCGATTGTGAGATCGATCGAGGGAGATCGATCGAGCGAGACCGATACTGAGATCGATAGTGAGATCGATAGTGAGACCGATCGAGTGAGACGTTGGTTCCTCCCCCCCCCGAACCTCCTTATCACCCGAAGGGTGGTCGTATAGGTATATCCTCTCTCCTCTCTCCCTTCTCCCCCTCCTCCTCCTCCCCCTTCTCCTCCTCCTCCTCCTCCTCCTCCTCCTCCTCCTCCCCCTTCTCCTCCTCCTCCTCCTCCTACTCCTCCTCCTCTCTCCTTCCTCCCCCTCCTCCTCCTCATCCTCCTCCTCCTCCTCCTCCTCCTGCGCCTCCCCCTCCTTGTCCTCTTCTTCTTCTCCTGTGCCAGTCACTCCTGCCTGTCCTCCCCAGTATCATCCCTCCCCTTCCCTCTCTTTGGCGTCGTCGTCGTCGTCGTCGTCGTCGTCGTCGCCTCCTGACCTTCTCCTGTCGTCTCCTGCCACTGCCGCTCCAGGAAGCGTGGCCCTGCCCAGAGAAGTGGGCTCTCGACCAGCTGCTCCAGGATCGGACCGATCACCCTATCACCCTGGAGCTGTCAAAGCCAGCCCTCCCTCCCTCCTTCCCTTCCGCCCTCCCTCCATCCCTCCCTCCCCCCATCCTCCCTCTCCTCCCTCTCCTCCCTCTCCTCCCTCTCCTCCCTCCTCTCTCCCTCCCTCCTCCCTCCCTCCTCCCTCCCTCCTCCGTCCTCTCCTCCCCCCTCCCCTCCCTCCTCTCCTTACCTCCCACCCTCCCTCCCTGGAGAAGCAATGGGGGCGGGGAGGAGGAGAAGGAGGAGGATGATGATGATGATGATGAGGAGGAGGAGACGGAGAAGAAGGAGGATGACGAGGACGATGAGGAGGAGTGGCCACGGCTGCTGCACAAGGGCGAGGCGTGGCTGGGGCTGTGAGCCAAAGCCTGGGCCTCGTCCACCCTGTGCGCAGTTGCCAGGGACCCCTGCTGATCCGGGCAACGCCTCGGTTGACGCCGCTCTCCAGGGAGAGGGGAAGGCCCTGGCAGAAACCCTGCTCTCGTACGCGAGGCGGAGATCCTCCCAGCCTGCTCGAGTGCATGCTCCGGGCAGTTGCTCTGGCTCCTGGACGACCTCTACCTCGGTCAGGGGTGCTCTTGGAGCGCGCGCTTGCGGAAAGATCTCGCCATGCTGCGAGATTGCCTTCTGCCGCCATGGGTATCCGAGTTGCCGGAGAGTCTCGTGGATGCAGCCGAGGCAGCCGGGCCGATGTCAAGCGATCTCATCAAGCTGGTGAAGGCTGCCCGGAAGGCGAAGCGGCTCAGACGTCCAGACGCCTTGCGTAAAAGTGAGCGGAGAAGGGGGAGAGGGTTTGGCAGGCCTTGCCGAGGAGACAGGACTGCCGCGACCGCCCTCTGCCCCCCCCCTCCCCCCGCGCATGCCATTTACGGTCTCGGGTGCAGCTTGTTACGACTGTGGTGCGAGCTTCTCTCCGATGCAGGGGACTGAAGGCAGACGTGAGTCCGAAGTATTTGGGACCAGGGGGGGAAACTATACTGAGATTGCGCTGGCCTTACGGCCTGTGCCGCCGACCCTGGAGGCATCGGCTCTCGAGGGAAACGGGGGGGAGAGGGCGGGGAGGAGGAGGAGACGGAGGAGTGAAGGAGGAGGAACAGGTGGGAGGAGGAGCAAGAGGAGCATGAAGATGCGGAGGAATAATGGAGCAACATGTAGGGAGGGCGGCGTAATGGACCTTGGCCGTCGCCCGATATCTTTCCCCGGGAGGGCGATGTATCTGACCGAAAACTCCCATGAGGGCGGCGTATCTGACCCAGGACCCCCTTCGCTACCCCCCTCGCTACCCCGCCTCGCTACCCCCTCCCGGGACCCCCCCCCCCTCGCGCGGGGAAGGGAAGAAAGGGAAGGGGCTTCCCTTTGATTCAGAGGCGACATTGCGAGTCCGGGATGGCGATGTATCTGACCGAGAATCCCCAGGAGGGCGGCGTATCTGACCCAGGACCACCCTCGCTAACCCCCCTCGCTACCCCCCCTCGCTACCCCTTCCGGGACCCCCCCACCCCCCCCGCGCGGGGAAGGGAAGAAAGGGAAGGGGGTTCCCTCTGACCGAGGATCCCCAGGAGGGCGGCGTATCTGACCCAGGACCCCCCTCGCTACCCCTCCTCGCTACCCCCCCTCGCTACCCCCCCTCGCTACCCCCCCCCGGACCCCCCCCCCCGCGCGGGGAAGGGAAGAAAGGGAAGGGGCTTCCCTTTGATTCAGAGACGACGAGGAAAAGGAACGGGACGCCCCCCCTTCCTCGCGCGGGGAAGGGAAGAAAGGGAAGGGGCTTCCCTTTTGATTCAGAGACGACGAGGAAAAGGAAAGGGCAAAAAACGACGACGCTGCAGGGAAACGGGACAAAGGAACGACGAGGAAGAAGCAGCAAACAACGAAGCCTCTTCCACACGCCGACAGGGTCGGCGGATTTCGTCCGGGAAAGCCCTGGTCGCCACGGGTGGATTCTCTTCGAACATCTGGTCAGAACGTATCCTCGCAGAGATCCAGGGAGTAGCGTTGTCAGTATCTTTTCGTTTCCCCCGAATGACAGGACTCCCCCAGCGTTTGGCGTTCGGATCTGTTTGTCAGTGCTGTGTGACTGGCTTCCACGCCAGCTTGAGGCTTGTCCGACACACTCGAGTCATATAAGTGGTCGGTGCCTGGAGTCCCTGGGGCAAAGTTGTGCTCGCCTCTCTCTGGATCAGACTCGTGAGGCAAAGGAAACATGGAGGGGACAGGAAGGACCCCCGAGAGGCTGGCTGCTACGAGGAGAAGTTGCTCCTGCCTGCCGTTCGGATCCCTGGGCCGAGGCCTCCCCGTGGGGGAGCAGCAGAGTTGGGAGGGCGAGCCTCCGATCCTGGGGCGGTGGGAGCTTTGGAGGAGGACGGCCCTCTGAGGGCCCCCAGCATCGGGAGGACTCCATGTGGAGCCCTGGTGGGAACTGCGGCCGGACGGGTGCAATCCTGGCATGTGGCAGTTCTGGTAGCGCTTCGCGCAGCAGCCAAGGGCCATGCAGGGACAGGCTTGCCTACGTCTTCTCTTTGCGCCTCTTACCTGGGAGACGTAGGGAAGGGGGTATCCAACATTGCCTGGGGCAGCTGCTGAGCAATGTGCCCAGTCGCGCCAAGCCGACATGGATTTTGTCGATTGACGTTGCCAATGACAGTGTCAGGGGAGACTGTGGGGGATCTCGGGCCTGGCGGCCAGGGAGCTGGAGCGAGTGAACGCGGTAACCCTCCGCGGATCGCACGACCATGATATTCTTGGCCTCTGCAGTTGTCATGAACGTTTGTGCTACAAGTGCGTATCCTATGTGTCCGTCATGGGAGCCTCGGGCCGTCTCAAGCTGGCGGTTGGAGGAGGCGTGCTGGGCAGGGTCGCCTCTTGGGGTGAGGCCTCTCGATGTCGATCAGTGCACATTTGACTGCAGGCATGTGACACTGGCCGCGCTTCTCCCCATGAACATGGGGCCCCAGGAGGGCGCGCCTCCGGCGGCCCTCGGCAGCCCTCGGGGGGCCCTCGGCGGCCCCCGCGCGGCCCTCGGCGGCCCTCGGCGGCCCGCGGAGGACAGCCCCGGCACCGGCTTCGCGGTCGGCGCCGCCACCGCGACGGACGCGGACCCTGCCGGCAGCGGGCGCGGAGACGTGTCGGAGCCTGCCCCCAGTAGTCATTACTCCGAGCGGGACGTGCCAGTGACCATGACTCTGCGGGACTCGGGGCGCAGAGTGGGTCGGAGGTCAGCCATGTCTTTCTGGGGGTGTCGGCCAGTCCCCTCCGATCCCTGCACGTGGAACTCTTTTCAGCTTGATCTTGAGACGCAGGGCAGCCACAGAGCTCTTGAGAAGCATACCAGCGGATTCGCAGCGGCAAGAGACATCCGTTCACAACGGCGACTTGCGCCGAGATCGGTGCAAGTCCGTCCTGTCCAGTCGCAGCACGAGGTCGATCCTGCACGCTGGCTGGCTCCTTCGCTTGGCCCAGGTCTGGGAGTCGCGTGGAGCGGCCCCCTCCCCCTCCCCTCCTCCTCCCGTGGAGCAGGGCTGGACCCAAACGGGGTTTTTGGTGATTTCGTGGACCGTTTTCGTTTCGACTCCGTTCTGCGGTGAAGGCGGACTCGAGGCAAAAGCGAGGGAGAACGAAAACAAAACGAAAACGAAAACCACCATTTAGGTTCAGCCCTTCCGTGGAGCGGCCCCCGCCCCCCCCCTCCTCCGCCGCCCCCGGGGCCAACGCCGACCCACGGCGGCCCGTCCCTGAGCTGTTGCGTCGGCGCGCAGAGGGTCGTCGTCGTCGTCGTCGCTATCGTCGTCGTCGTCGTCGTCGTCGTCGTCGTCGTCGTCGTCGCTATCGTCGTCGTCGTCGTCGTCGTCGTCGTCGTCGTCGTCGTCGTCGTCGTCGTCGTCGTCGTCCGTCGTCGTCGCTATCGTCGTCGTCGTCGTCGTCGTTGTCGTCGTCGTCGTCGCTATCGTCGTCGTCGTCGTCGTCGTCGTCGTCGTCGTCGTCGTCGTCGTCGTCGTCGTCGTCTTCGTCGTCGTCGCCGGCCCCGGCGACGGTGTAGTTTTGAAAGTCTTTTTTTGGTGCGTTTCTGAGAGTTCTCGCAGCCCTGGCCGGATGCGTCTCGGGAGTTTGGCCTTGGCAGACGCCGGGAAGGGTCTGGCGATGTATCGCCGATTCCAGGTCGATGTTTTCCCCTATGAGCCAGTCCCGCCTTAACGTCTCTACTCAGCGAGGGGGGCGGCCTTCTCACAAGGCAGGTGAGCGACGCAGGACAACGGGGTCATCTTCACCGAGATTGGCGCGTAAGCTGCCTGGGCAAGGTCGCGCGTGAGCGCCCTCGTTTCCAATGTAGCGCGCCGCGCAGGCGGCCCGTGTAAGCCACCGTGTAGGGTCGCTACAGCCAATCCGCATAGTCAGGATGAGCGGCTTTCCAAGGCTACCCTTGCATCCTTCCCCTTCGGCCCATCCTCGGCCGCTTTCGCTGGCCGCGCCCTGCTCGCAGAGTGTCGACATGGCCTTCCGAGGCCCTTGCATCCCTCTCCTGCGCCCTTGATCTGCGGGTTGACTGCATGCCATCGTGCACGGGAGCCCTTTATTTCCCCCGCTCAGGTGGCTTCTCAGAGCAATCACGAGCTGCAGTGGCAAAGATGCTCGGCAACACTTTGGCTCATACTAATATATATATATATATATTATATATATATTATACGGCACGTCCCGAACGCAACTATGCCAGTGGCACAACCATTTCAATGGCATAATTACGCAAAAATAGCATATGTCTGCTAGTGTCTCTTATTTGAATATATATACATATATATATGTATATAGTTATCGGTACTTCTCTCTCTCTCTATATACATTACATATATATAATATATATATATATATATATATATATATATAAGTGCACACGCTTTATCGCGCCCCTGCCTCCGAAGCAGCCTCATCAGAGGCCCCCGGGCCCCTCACAGGAGGCCGCCCGCCGTCCACGAGGGGCCTTCGCCCCTCGCCCTCATTACCTCCTCCTCCTCCGCCTCCTCCTCCTCCTCCTCCTCCTCCTCCTCCTCTTAGTCCTCCTCCTCTCCTCCTCCTCCTCCTCCTCCTCCTCCTCCTCCTCCTCCTCCTCCTCCTCCTCCTCCTCCTCCTCTTCCTCTGCTTCTTCCTCCCCCGCCTCCTCCTCCGCCTCCTCCTCCGCCTCCTCCTCCGCCTCCTCCTCCTCCTCCTCCTCCTCCTCTGCCTCCTCCGCCTCCTCCCCGAGGACTACTGCGAGTACGCGCAGCGCCAGCGCGACGACTGCCCCCTCTACATCTTCGACGACGCCTGCCTGGAGCGCGAGCGGGACGCTTCCGCAGCAACTCGCCGGGGGCCCTTGCATGTGCTCGGAGCTCCGTCTCTCTCCAGTGGGTGCGTTCGCGTGCGCTGGCGCGTGTGGTACTCGATGGGTCGCTTGAGCGTCAAGCGGCGTCGATTGGGGCTGGTTGGCGTCGGTCCGCAAGAGCCAGCAAGATGCCACGGGAGGCCCCCGTGAGTTGCCACAGAAGGACTGGCCACCGGCTGCCGCGTATAGCCGGCCCGCGTGCTTCGACGAGGACCTCATGAGTGTCCTGGAGTCAGAGAGGCCGCCGCACCGCTGGGTGCTGATCGGCGCGGCGCGCAGCGGCAGCGCCATGCACACGGACCCGCTTCA
>CAUYUJ010016688.1:150081-179399 GCA_963575745.1 Prorocentrum cordatum
TGGTGCAGTCTGTTTGTGGAGCAGGATGAGTGGGGTCAGTCTACGTGGTGCAATATCAGCGGTGCAGTCTAGGTGTTGCAATCTATGTGGTACGATCGGTGCTGTGCAGTCTATGTTGAGCAATCTACGTCGCGCGATCTATGTTGTGCGATCTATGTGGTGCAGTTCACCTGGTGCAATTCACCCTGCCGAACTCGAAATGTTGTCAACGGCATTTTCCGCCCAATCATCCCACCCACCCGCCCGCAACTTGGTTTGCAAATCCCATGCGGCGGCGATTGCGATGAGTGCTTGGTGTTGGTTGGTGCATCTCTGCGGCCGCGACAGCCCGTGCGCGCTCGCGCGCGCAGCGGCCAGCTAGTTTGGGGCGACCGACGCGGCCGCGGTGGCGCTGACCGCTGGGCATTTCCCAGCGGGCACTTCAGTTCGAGTCGGCGACTTGAGCGGGCGCGGTAAGGAACGATGCTGCTGACGATGGTGACATCGACGACGGCAAGGCCTGTGACGGCGCCGATGCTGATCACGCCGACGACGATGACGGCGTCCTTGCGTCGGTGATGAAGGTTTTGGGGGGAGCTCGACGTGCGCGCGCGGCCGACGCGCGAGAGTGGCCCGCATGGTCTCTCATTTGACACGGATCGTGCCCCCCCCCAGCACGCGCGCAACGGCGTTCGAATGATTTCGACATGCGGCGCGGGGGGCCCGTTTGGCCGAACGTTCTGACTTTGCAAAAGCGCGAGTGAAGGCTGTTCTGATGAGGACTGGTGTTGCAAAACCATTTGCCCTTTACATATAAGCAGCAAATTGTGGGACGCTCGATTCTGCAATATTTGCGACGCCTCTATTTCCCTACCTAGGCTCTGCCTGGAAGGGTTCTTGCTCTCTTAGCTTAAAGGGGCCGGGCAGTGTTGCCCGCCCCGGGCGGTTCCCCCGGTTCCCGCCCCGCGGTTCCCCCAGCTGCGCCCCCTTACTTTAGCTTTGCGTATCTCATCTTAGCTTAGCTTAGCTTAGCTTAGCTTAGCTTACCATATCATATCATAGCACCGCCCAGCATAGCGTAGCACAACGCGGCATAGCAGAGCATATCAGTTCATAGCATAGCATAGCGCAGCGCAGCATAGCACAGCAAATCATATAATATCGCAGCATAGCATAGCATACCATAGCCTATCATAACATAGCGCAGCCTAGCGTAGCATAGCATAGCGCGGCGCAGCGCAACATACAATAACACAACATATCATATAATAGCATAGCATACCATAGCATAGCATAGCATAGCATCGCATAGCATAGCATATCATAACATAGCAGCAAAACAAAGGCAAACCAACAGCAACAACAACAAAACAAAACACTAGCAACGCACAACAATTCAAAGCAAAAACAACAACAAAACAAAGGAAAGGTAAATCAACAACAATGTGCAACAGTACGATCCGAGAGTCCACCCGGTGAGCGAATGCAGAAACATGCGTGTGTGTGCGAAGGCAAAGCAAGCGCAAAACCAAACAACAACAATACAAGCAAACGCAAAGACAACTATGACGATGAGGAAAAGGAGGAGGACGGCGTTTACCGTTACTACGAATGCTGCTTTCCTAGGGGCTCCAACTCCTAGATAGGGTCGCGCTGGGGTATTTTTTTGTATTTCGGCATGCGCGCGCGACGACGCGCGCGTGTGCAGTTCGTTTTCTTGTGGTTGCTGCAAGCGATTCTTGGCAGCTGTTGATTTTGGGTGGGCGAGTGTGCGCGCATGAGACAATTTGCATCGGATGAGGGGGGGGCACCGACCTGCCTGGGATGGTTCCAGTTCATCGATCGACTGGACGATGGGGCAGATGCATAGGTAATTTGCAATACGAAGCGGGGCGCCGTTCTGTAATTTCCGAAGGGGGGGTAGATCTTAATATTTTTCAGAGAGGAGAATATCCGTTGTGAGACCTATGTTGTTCAGCGTTTGTGGTGCAATCTATGTCGTGTAATCCATGTTGTGCGCTCTACGTGGTGCCATCTTTTTGGCGCAAGATAGGCGGTGCAGTTCACCCAGCCGACATTGAAGTTGTCAATTCCATTGCTCGCGCAGTCATCCCACCCACCCACCCGCAACTTTGTTTGCAAAACGCATGCGGCGGCGATTGCGATGACTGCTTGGCGCTAGCTGGCGCATCGGTGCGGCCGCGCTAGCGCGCGCAGGCTCGCACGCAGAGCGGCCAGCTAGTTTGGCGCGGCCGACGCGGCCGCTGTGGCGCTGGCCGCTGGGGACTTCCTAGCGTGTCTCGCAAACCGCGCTTGCGTGCGGGCACCTCAGTGCGAATCGGTGACACGGGCGTGTGCGGTATCATGTCGACGCCGGTAACGGGTGACATGATGATGATAGTATCGGTGCTTGTGGCGATGATGAGGACGACGGTAAGGCCAATGACGGTGCCGACGCTGATCCCGCCGATGACAATGATGGTGTCCACGCGTCGGTGGTGACGTTTTGGAAAGATTTCGACATGCGTGTGCTGCCGACGGGCGCGGGTGGCCCGCATGGCGTCATTTGACAGGGATTGTGCACCCCCTACCACGCGCGCGGGGGCGTTCGAATGATTTTCACATGCGCGCGCGCGAAAGGGTCGCTTGGTCGCGTGTGTTGAACGTGTTGAAAGCCGTATGGTATTCGCGCGGATTATCACGAACGCGCGCGCAGTTTTTCCTGAAACGCCACGTTGCGAAACCATTGGGTCGTATATGTTTTCGGGAAGCCCGAGTTTGAATGCATACGGGTCCCAAGTTTTTGATTGATTTTGGTATGCGCGCGCGCGACGGCGCGTGCGCGTGGATTTTGTCGAATTCATGCAAATGGGTGGATTTTGATAAATGGGTGTGCGTGCGCCGATTAATGTGACGAGGGTGAGGGGTGGGTGAGGGGGGTGCGATATGATGAGGAGGAACGTTCCCCAGTGCTTGCGCTTACCGTTTTGTGCTCCTGTTCGAAGGAACTGGACTGTGTTTTCGGTTTGGTGGCTGTGTGGCCACCATCGTCGCCCCGTTGCTGCCTCGTCGCCGCCCGTCGTCAAGGCCGTGCCCCCGGTCTGGCGGCTTTGTGGCCGACGTCGCCGCCCCGTCGCCGCCTCGTCGCCGCCCTGGTTTGCAGAACATTTGCTGCACCGCGTAGATGGCATCACACAAAATCTGCACGCTTCGCGTATCCCCACCAGCCCATCTCAAAACAGCAACTCTAGCGAAGCATGCCGACAGTCGTGTTTTTCAGGCGTGTTTCCGCCTGCCCCCGCATATCTCCCCTGTTCCTCCTTCCTCCCGCCTCCTTGTACATCCTCCTTGTGGTGGGAGCGGGAGAAGGACGAGGCGGAGGAGGAGGGAGAGAAAGCGCTCCTCGTGGTTTGAGTCGTTTGGGGTTTCTCGTCCTGGTGTGAGTCGTTCGGGCCCTTCTTCCTGGTGTGAGTCGTTCGGGCTCTTCGTGGTGTGAGTCGTTCGGGCTCTTCGTCCTGGTGTGAGTCGTTCGGGCTTCTCGTGGTGTGAGTTGTTCGGGCCCCTCGTCCTGGTGTGAGTCGTTCGGGCCCCTCCTCCTGCCCGTCCAGAAACGACGCCCAGGCGAGTAGAGGGTCGTCCTGATGGGCTTTTCGGCGTCTTGGGTGCCTCGGGGGGGCCTCTTTGGGCCGTTTGGGATCCTCTTGGGGGCCTCCTGGGGGCCTCTTGGGGCCATCTTGGGGCCTTTTGGTGCCTCCTGGGCGCTTCTTGGGGCCATCTTGGAGGAAATCGATCAAAGAAGAGGGGAGCTTTAATTAGCGCTGCCCCCATCAGAAGGCCAAAATGGGGCCAAAACCTTAGTAAAATCAATGATTTTGGCTTGAAAGAAGAGGGGAGCTTTAATTGGCGCTGCCCCCTCAAAAGGCCAACATGGGGCCAAAACCGTAGTAAAATCAATGATTTTGGCTTCGAAGAAGAGGGGAGCACTTTTCTCCCCCCCCCCCCGTCGGGGCCAGAATCCTCGTGAGGGGTGTCGTTTTTTAGCCCTCCCAGGAGTCGAAAAAGACCCCTCTGACCACCCGCGAAAGGACCTCTCCAGGTCCAGGGGGAGGGGGTAGGGGGATGGGTAAACCCCTCCCCGAAGGGGAAAAAGGGGGGTTGAGAACAGAGAGAGCTCCCTAAACCACTCACGCCCAAAGGAAGGCCGTGCCCCCGGTCTGGCGGCTTTGTGGCCGACGTCGCCGCCCCGTCGCCGCCTCGTCGCCGCCCTGGTTTGCAGAACATTTGCTGCACCGCGTAGATGGCATCACACAAATTGCACCGCATAGATTGCACCATGCGGTGCACCACATAGCTCGCCAAACATAACTTGTACAACATAGATTGCACCACGTGCGTTGCTCAACGCCGGTTGCACCACATTTAGTGCATACTGCATATTGCACCACATATATGTCACCGCATAAACTGCACAACCTCACTTTCACCACGCGGATTGCACATGCTAGATAGGACACTGTATGTATATGCGTGTATATGTACGTGTATACGTATATGTTTATGTATATGTATATGTATTTGTATATGCATAATTATAGGTTTATGTATATGTATATGTATGTACATGTGTCTGTGTATATGTAATTGTAATTATATTCATGTATGTTTTTGTGTATATATATATATATGTATATGTATATGTTAATGTATATGTATATGTTTACATATGTGTGTGTATATGTTTCGGTATATGTCTATGCATATGTATATGCATATGCATGTATATATATATATATATATATATATGGTTATGCATTTGTATATATATATATGTAGATCTGTATATATATATATATTCATATATATGTTCATTTACGTGTAAATGTGTATGCATATGTTTAGATAAACGCATATGTAGATGCATATGCATATGAATATGTATATGTACATATATATATGTATATGTACATGTATATATACGTATATGCATATGCATATGTATATGTATATGTATATGTACATGTATATGTGTATGTATTTGTATATGTATATGCATATGCATATAAATGTGTGTCTGTACATGCATTTGTTTATGCTTATGAATGTGTGTCTGTGTATGTATATGTATATGTATATGTATATGTATATGTATGTATGTATATATATACATTTGTATATGTATATGTATATGTCTATGTCTATGCATATGTATATGTATATATGTATATGTATATGCATATGTATATGTATATGTATATGTATATGTATATGTAATTGTATGTTCATATGTATAGTTCTATGTATATGTATATGTATATGTACGTGTATCTATATGTATATGTATATGTACATGTAGATGTGCATGTCTGTACACATGTATGTATGTATGTATGCATCTATGTATGTATGTACGTATCTACCTATGTATGTATGCATACATGGATGCAATCATGCATGCATGCATATATATATATATATATATATATATATATATCTGTCGACATATCTGAATATGCATATGTATATGTATATGTATAGGTATATGTATATGTATATGTATATGTATATGTATATGTATATGTATATGCTTATGTTTATGTTTATGTATATGTATATGTACACACGCACACATATATATATATATATATATATATATATATATATATATATATGTGTGTGTATACACACTGGGCTACAGGGATGGGGGGGCCCAGCCTGGTGGCCCGACCTCCCATGAGTGCTCCGGGCCTTCGGGCGCGTTCCCGGAGAGGCCCCCGGCCAGTTGCCTAGACTCTCCGCGTGCGCGCGCTGGGCCCCCGAGAGAGTTCCCAGAGACGCCTAAGACAGGCCACGCGGGCCGTAAAGATGGCCAAGAGACTTTCAAGCGGCCCCGAAGACGCCCCTGATGGCCCCAAGACAGCCTAAGAAGCCCCCAAGGCGCCCCAAGAGCATCAAAAAAGCCTCCGAAGTGGGCCCCGAAAGGTCAAAGTCGTAGATTCTCCGTTGTGTTTTTCGATGTATTTTGCTTTCTCGCCTTGTCACTTTGCCGACGCTCCAAGACGGCCGAAGAGGCCCCCCAGAGCGCCCCAAGACAGCCCAGGAGGCCCCCAAGACAGCCCCAAGACGGCCCCAAGACGGCTCTGGAGGGCCCCCAGACAGCCCAAGAGGCGCCCAAGAGGGCCTACAGGGCCCCGAGAAGGTCCGAAGAGTGGGCCCAGAGGGCGACCAAACATTCAAAAGTCTAACTTTCTGCCCCGAGAGGGCCCCAGGAGGCCCCAAGAGGGCCCCCCCAAGGGGCCCCAAGGGACCTCCAAGAGGCCCCAAGGACGTCCCCAAGAGACCCCAAAAATACCCCAAGAGGCCCCAAACCGGCTCCCCAAGAGACCTCAAACCTGCCGCCCAGAAGCCCCCGAGAGGCGTACCACGAGATCCAAACGAACACTCAAGAGGCCTCGGAGCCACAACCCTGGCACGGTGGCGGGATGGACCGAATGCTTCAGGCGGCTCCCAGAGCCCATCCAGAGGCTTCCAAGAAGCCTCACGAAGCCCTCCATGAGCCCCTAGGAAGGCTCACCCTACCCCGAAGGGACCCCCTGGGAAGCCCCAGGAGGCCCCCCGCTGATGACAGGCGTGCCTGCTGTCCCACCCTGGAGGCCTCCAGATAGCCTTCGGGCAGGGCCGGACAGCGCCTCAGCGGCCCAAGAAACCTCCTGGGTGAACCCTGGACGGCGCCAGTACGGCCCAGCACACCCCTGAAACACCCCCAGAACAGCCCGAGAGTCAGTCCAAGAAAGCTTTGCGGCTCCGTGTCCCACGACGGCCATTACTTCCGACGACCCCGCAACTCTCGAACTGAAGCGTCAAGGCATTCAGCCAATGTGGCATGAAGGCGCCCTGGCCTGCGCTAGAACCGAAGTGCGCGCGTAGCGCGCGCGTGGTTCTAGTTCATGTATTTATGCATTTGTAAACAGCATGATTATGTATACGTTTGTGTATCGTCATATGTATATGTACATGTTTGCGTTTAGGTATGTGTACATGTGCGTGCATCTGTATATATAGATATGCATGCGTATGTATACGCATATGTCTGTGCATGTGTTAAATTTATGTATGTTTATGCGTATTTATATGTATTTGTAGTTATATATGTACATATAATGAACATGCACATGTACATTTACATTTATACGTTTATGTATATGTACGTGTATATGTATATGTATTCGTCTATCTATATATTCGTATATACGGTGGTGGCGTTTGTTAAGGAATAGTCCCAGGAGGCGCCAGACCCCGGAGGATTCCTTATCCAATGAGGGCGATGGTGATATCCATGGCCAGTTCACGATTGGAATTCCACTGGCTTCCAGACCCCGGATTCCTTATCCGAGGTATCCTTGTCCAATGCACCCGCCGTATGTATATGTATGTGTATATGTGTATGTGTATGTAAATGTACATATGTGTGTATGCATATGTACACGTATATGTGTATGTATGTGTATGTGTGTTTGTAACACACATCTATATAATATTTATCTGCGCAAGTATATGCGTCTGTGCATGGCATCACATAGACTGCACCGCGTAGCCTGTGCAACATATATTCAACAGCATGGGCTGCGCCACGTGAGTTGTATCACATGGTTTGCGTCACGTATGGTGCACAACATTTTTTACACCACATCGACTGCACCACCTAGATTGCACAACTGATGTTGCACGAATTAGATTGCACTTCGTAGGTTGCACAGCACCGATTGCTAAAACCACACTGTTGGGGTCAACGCTGGCTAGCATATTTAATGCGAGCGATGGGGCATAATCGTATGTACATTGTATGATCCTATGGGGGAGCCGCGAAACCCAGGGGTGGGGTGGGTGGTGGGGGGTGGGGTGGGGTGGTAGATCAGAATGTCATCCTAGCAGAGAGAAGCAATGTGGTGCAACACATGTGATTCAATTTATGTTGGGATATCTATGTGGTGCGATCTATGCTGTGCAGTATTTCTGGCGCAATCAATGTGATGCAATTTAGGCGGTGCAATCTACCAGGTGCGATTTACGTGGTGCAATATATGCGGTGTGCCTGTGTTGTGCAATCGTTATTGTGCTCTACATGCTGTGCAATCGATATGGTGCAGCGTGCAATACATGCAGTGCAATATTTGTGGTTGGTCAATCTATGTTGTACAATCTATGTTGTGCAATATATGTGGTGTACTCTATGTTTTGAGCCGTCAAAATGCGTGCCGCGGGTGCGTCTTTTTTCGCAAAGTCTATTTGGTGCAATCCAACGGGGGCGACGGGGCGGCGACGGCGGTTCCATAGCCGCCAGACCGACAGACAGGGCCACACGACGGGTGGCGACGAGGCCGCGATCGGGGGCGACTGCGGCAACATAGCCGCCAGATCGACAGACAGGCCCAGCTCCTTTTTTTTTTTTCCAGACGTCAGGAATTCTGAGCGCAAGGACTGTTTTTTATGTTTTTTTTTGGGGGGGGGGGGGGGGGGGGAACTGCCGAAACCGAAACAGGCAGGGAGAAACGACGTCCACGATGGGCCTGGAGCTCCGACG
Source organism: Prorocentrum cordatum (assembly GCA_963575745.1). NCBI lineage: Eukaryota > Dinophyceae > Prorocentrales > Prorocentraceae > Prorocentrum > Prorocentrum cordatum. The sequence goes on from CAUYUJ010016688.1 coordinate 158,639, forward strand.
AGTCGAGTTCTTCGAGCTCGCTGGGCAGCTCTCTGGGGCCGCGGAAGGGGGCCGCGGAGGCCCTCCTGCGCGCCTCGCCCGGGGCCTTCTCCGCCAGCGCCGTCGGCGTCGAGCATCTGGTTTGTTCCCCTTTGCGCGCGCGCTGGCATGCACTTGAGCGGCGGAGGAGGAGGAGGAGGAGGAGGAGGAGGAGGAGGAGGAGGAGGAGGACGAGGAGGAGGAGGAGGAGGAGGAGGACGAGGAGGACAAGGAGGAGGACGAGGAGGAGGACGAGGAGGAGGAGGAGGCAGGAGGAGGATGCAGGAGGAGGAGGAGGAGGAGGAGGAGGAGGAGGAGGAGGAGGAGGAGGAGGGGGAACGGGGCCTTCTGCACCGGCATTCGCGCGTAAGCTTGCCTCGTAAGGTTGCGCGCAAGCGCCCTCGCTTCCAATGCAGGTTGCCTCGCTGGTGGCCCGCGTGAGCCGCGGCGGGAGGTCGCTGTGTCATCTCGCGTGAGGCCCAGTTCTTATCGTCGCTCGCTTCGCTTGGATCGATGAGCAGTCTGGCCCAGCAGAGTCCCGGCAGGGATGGAGTCCGGCCCGATGCTAGGGGAGCAAGCAATGACGTAACTATAAAAACGCGGAGTTCCGCGCGGATTTCTCGGGTCGGCGCTGGACCCTCTTCCCTGGCGCGCCTAGCGCGCCAGCGGCGGCGCTGGAGGCGCCGCCAGGGGGCCCCGGCGCCGATCTGAGGAATCCGCGCGGACCTCCGATTTGTCATGTTTATGTCATGATTTGTTCCCCCAGTTGCCCTAGATGGATAGGAGATCGGCGACTACGAAAAGGGTGTGGTTACGCCGGGGTGTGGTTCGCGCTCTGCGTCGTTGGTGCTTGGGGGGGCACCATGCTGCCCTCGTCGGGCCTCCTCGGGGCCCGGCGGAGAGCTCTGTCGAGGTCCTCGGCCGCCCCCCGCCCCCATGGTGCGCGTGGCAAACCGCCCCCTTTGCAAACCACACCCTGCGGAGTCGCAAGCGAGGGGAGGGGGATCAGAGGCAACGTTGTTGGGGGATAGGCTCAGGGGGGATGCATGGACCCCCAATCGCCCATTCATCGCCGATAGGGGCCCGAGGGCCCACCCCGTCCAGGAGCGTGCGAACTCGCTATCGAGAGTCTGTCGCCCATCTACCGGCGATGTATCGCCGATTCCAAGTCGATGTTTCACCCCGCGGAGGAGGGAGGAGGAGGAGGAGGACCAGTGTAAACCCAATGCTCACAAATGATGTTGCAATAAACCATCCCTCTAAGTTCTGTTTTCAATTTCCCTGCAAGGATTTGTAGGGAAGTGCCCCGTTGGAAGACAACCGTCTGAACATCATGGGTCGCGCCAAAACGCAATCCCTAGGATTTCACCGCGATTCAACGCTTCTGTTGCGTCCTGACGATCCTGAACCGTGCCGGAGCACAATTCCTGGGATTTCAACACCGCGAGTCAACGTGACGTGATTGTTGCGCTCTGACAGTCCTACATCGTGCCAATTATAATCTTTGAAACGGCAATTATAATCTTTGAAACTGTTGTACTCTCTTCAGACGGATATGCGCGGCGCTAAAGCGAGAGGCACATTTTGAAAATGAGCCGCCGTCCGTCCGTGAAATTCGTGCAAAGTTTGAGACGAATGTGCGCGGCGCCAAGGCGGGAACCACACTAAAAAATCGCCAGCCCTCCATCCGTGAAGCTGTTGCGAACTTCTAAGGCGAATGTGCGCGGCGCTAAGGCGAGAGCCACATGGTGAAGACGACCCGCCCTTCATCCGTGAAACGGTTGCAAATCTAAGCTTGAGGATCACTAATGGTGAGGAAGTCTCTGGCGAAACGCCCGGCCAGCCCTACCGACACGTCCGGGGGAGCGGCAGGGAGGAGTTACTCATAGAGAGAAGGGATAGGAGGAGGAGGCAGAGGAGGAGGAGGAGGAGGAGGAGGAGGAGGAGGAGGAGGAGGAGGAGGAGGAGTAGGAGGAGGAGGAGGAAGAGGAGGAGGAGGAGGAGGAGGAGGAGGAGGAGGAGAAACAGAGGGTGTGCTGGCCCAGGAACGAGCGTTTTTCTTGCAGGAGGTGCAGCTCCTCAAGGCCCCACGGCGCGCCCGAGGAGGAGGAGGATGAGGAGGAGGAGGAGCCAGAGGCGGAGGGTAGTTCCTGCACGGGGAAATCATGCGGGGAGGTTTTGTCGTTTTTTGGTTTCTGGGGGCCCTTGCCGGGCCCTGACATTGTCAAACAACGCGTCAGGATGGAAAGCTGGTCCCAGGGAACGGGTCGAAACCTCGGGGTCCACGCTGTGAAAAATCATGACGTCGGGGTCTGTTTTCGCTGACTTTGGGGGAAACGTGCTGGCAGAGCGTCATGTGTGGGCCTCTATCTTGGTAATTTTTGGGTGGCGCTCCTGCCTGGCAACAGCCTCCTCTCCAGTTTTTTGCATGCGTGCGTGTGTGAGACAAAGTCAGATGATCGGACCCTCGTATATGCTGGCTTGGAGCGCATCTTGCGTGATTCACACGTACGCAGCGGGCGTGACGTGAAGCGGGTGTTTGTGGCGAGACTGTGTATGTGCCACGACCTTGTTTCAACTGAGGTTCGGCATGCTTGATGAATGCTCCTGGGTTCATGTCGTGTAGTTCGCTCTGGTGTGTTTCGGGCTATGTGTTTGTAAATGCCATTTGCGTGGAGCGTGGATCCTCATATCAGTCTCCAGAGCGCCGACCAGGGACACATCGATCCATCCGTACGCGCTTTTGTTTTGCACCCTCCTCCAGCTCCTTCATCTTTGCGCTAGTGTAGACGGGGACCTGCGTTGCCAGTCGCTCAAAGTTTTACAGTCCCACGCGATCAGTTCCCTCTCCGTCATTTTGCCTCCCCCCGCACCCCTGCCGAGAAGGCACCCCAAACGACGGCATGTAAATAGACTTTCGGAGGTCCGCGCGGATTTCCTGGGTCGGCGTTGGACCCTTCCCAACGCTTCAGCGCGCTCCGCGCGCCGAGGAAGGGGCATGGGGATGGGGATGGGGGTCCAGCGCCGACCAAAGAAATCCGCGCGGACCTCCGACAACTTAGTGCGAATGCAGGTTTTTCTCTTCTACTGCCGTCCCCCTGTATCCTCTCTCATCGCGTGGCCCTTCCGCGTTCTTTTTTCCCCTGCCGCCACCTCTCCAGGGCTCATTTCGACTCCGCCGATTCGATTCGATTCGATTTTGATGGCTTCCGATTCAGATTCGATTCGACCTCGGATACTGATTTGGATTCCGATGTCTCATTGGAGGCATTACTAGCCCGCCGATTTCCGCCGATTCTACTTCTCCCGACCTGGCTGCCGATTCCCGCCGATCCGATCCACCTCGATCGCTGATCCGACTAATCAATCCGATTCTTGGCTCTCCTGCCTCACCCTGCGGGTGCAGGAGCTGGACCACCCGCACATCTGCAAGCTTCATGAGGTCTTCGAGGACTCGAAAGCCCTGTACCTGGTCGGGCCGGGCTTTCTTGCGCTCGCAGGTGGCACGCAGCTTTGCGCGTGACCGGTGCACTCGCGTGTGCGTACCGTCGGCCCGCGAACGCTTCTTGCAGGCGCGCGCGGCCAGACGGGTGTGCTGATTGTGAAAGCAGCGCGTGCCCATCCGAGATCTCTAGAAAAAGCTTCATCTTTCGTGGACTGCAGATCGCGTTCAAGCAACTCAAGAGTCTGAACTGGTCTCTGGGCGTTCTCTGGGAGCCTCGTTTTTCGTAGAACTTGCGTGCATCTGAGCCTGGACTACAATTTAAGAAGACGCTTAGAGTGGAGCCCATCTTCTTAGCGTAGAATTCCTTAACTCTAAGCACGGGGGTAGCAGACCATGGGAGCCTTGTGTACCCTCGTAATTCCGTTTTTGGAGTGCCTCAGCGTCCATTGGCGTCTGGTAATCGGTGAGACAGCGCCAGTTTAGCGTATCTTGGCGTCGATTAGCGTTGATTCAGCGTCGCTTTAGCGTCGATCAGCGTCGCGTGGCGTCGATAAGCGTCGATTCGCAAGAGCCAACAAGATGGTATGATAATTTCCCATGAGTTGCCGCAGGACCTTCGTTTTGGTCAAGCGTGTTTCTTCAGCGGCCTCGAGTAATCTAGACCCGGTCGGTGACATCCATTGCGCATGCACCACGCAATCTATATATATATATATATATATATATATATATCGACGTCCCCGTCGGCGGCGCCATCGGCGCGCTGGCGTCGGCGTCGGCGTCGGCGTCGTCGGTTTCGTCGTCGTCGTCGTCGTCGTCGTCGTCGTCGTGGCTCGGAGCCCGCGCTTGATCGTGCCAGAAGGCCTCGGTGGCGCGCGCACGCGGGCGCAGGGACGACGACGACGACGACAAGGACGAGGACGAGGACGAGGACGAGGACGAGGACGACGACGACGACGACGACGACGACGACGACGACGACGACGACGACGACGGTGACGGCGACGACGACGACGACGAGGGGCTGGCTGCAGACTCCGAACAGCCTCTGAGATGCGAGGAGGCCTTCCTCGAAGGCGGCCCCGCCACCGCCGCCCTCACCCCTCTTGCCACGCCAGGAGGCGGCTCGGGCCTCTTCGGCGGATCGCCTGCCAGGTCCATGGCTTCGGCCGCGCAGGCGCGCAGGTTTTTGCGGTGGAGCTTGCGCCACTTCCGCAGTCCGCCTCGGGATGCCATGTTGAATCCCTCGTTTGCTCGTCACTGCCTTGGCCGCGGACGCGCAGTCGTGCGCTCGAACACGCTCGCCCCTGTTAGCTCGTTCTGCGAGGTCATGGAGCTCTGCGAGGGGGGCGAGCTCTTCGATCGCATCGTGGAGGACGCGGCAGCTGCAAGCGGCCTCACCCAGTGACGGCCTCGGCCTCCTCCTCCTTGTCCACCTCCTCCTCATCCATCCCTTCTTTTTGTAAATAACTCCTCCGTGTCGTACCCCCAGACGTGTCGGTAGGGCGGGCTGGGCGTTTCGCCTGAGACTTCCTCGGCATTTGTGATCCCGGAGCTTAAACTTCGCAGCAGCTTCACGGATGGAGGGTGCGTCCTTTTGAAACTGTATTTCTCGCCTTGATTCCGCGCGCGTTCGTTTCAACATATTGCAGCAGTTTCACGGACGGAGCACGGGTGGTTTTAACAATGTGGTTCTCGCCGCAGTGCCGCGCACTTTTGTCTGAAAGCTTGCAAGAGCTTCACGGACGGAGGGTGGGTGGTTTTCAACATGTGGTTCTTACCCCGTTTCTTTTCAGATTGTGGCTCTCGCTTTAGCGTCTCAAACTTGCAATGGTTTTAAGGATGCGTGTGGTCGAAGTCCCAGGATGCGTGTGCGTTTCTGGATGCAGTAGCTTCAAGGATGCGTGTGCGTTTTAAGGATGCGCGTGGCGTTCTGGAGCAATTTGAGTATTGTCAGGACGCAGCAATCACGTTGGTTCGCGGTGCTGACCTCCCAGGAAAAGGTGTTCCAGCACGGTTCAGGATCGTCAGGACGCCACAGTCACGTCAATCCGAGGCGTTGGAATCCTGGGAGCTGTACTTTGGTTCGATTGAGCATTCTCAGACGGCTGTCTTCTGAGGGGCGGCTTCCGGCAATGAGAATACATTATTTTAGGGACCTATGGAGAGGGAATTTGGACGCAATGCTTATTGCGACATCGTTGATATCTTTTTGATTTGCGCACCTCCTCCTCCTCCTTCTCCTCTCCCGTCTGTGTTCCTCGTTCCCTCTTCCTCTTTCATCCTCCCGCGCCCTCTTTCCTCCACCTCCCCTCTCCCTACTCCCTCCTCCTTCCTCCTCCTTCCTCCTTCCTCCTCCTCCTCCTCCTCCTCCCCCTCCTCCTCCTCATCATCATCATCATCATCGTCCTCCCCTCCCGTTCCTCCTCTTCCTCCCTTCGCTCTCCTCGACCCCCAGCCCCCTGTGGCAACCTAAAACCTTGTGCCCTCCGCCCCCCCCCCTTCGCCCCCTCCCCCCCCCCTTCGCCCCCCCCCCCCCCCCCAGAAGCCTGCTCCTATTCCCCCTCCACCAACAGAAGTCTCCACCCCTCCACCTCCTCTTCGACCTCGTCCACCTATCGTTCTGGGGCATTCCGCGCGTCTTGTTTCTTATCTCTCTCCTCCCCGTGGCCAGATCGCTTGGCGTTCTGACGCTCCAGGCTGCCGCGCCATACGAACGCAACCATTCAGCGCCCATCTTCGTGTGTAGTATGTGTGCCATCCGCCCTCTCCTCACCGTCTCTCTCTCTCTCTGTTTCACTTCCTGTCTCTCTTTCTCTCTCACTTTCGCTTTCTCAGTCTCTTTGCTTTCCCTTCTTCTCTCTCTCTTTCTCTCGCTCTCTCCCTCCATCTCTTGGGGAGGAGTAGGAGGACGAGGACGAGGAGGAGGACGAGGACGAGGACGAGGAGGAGGAGGCGGAGGAGGAGGAGGAGAAGGAGGAGGAGAAGTAGAAAAAGGAGGAGGAAGAGGAGGAGGGAGGAGGGAGGAGGGAGGAGGGAGGAGGGAGAGGGAGGAGGGAGCACTCGACCCCATCTGGGGGATTGCTTTCTACTGCCAGGTAGCTGTTGCTTGTCCAGGGGCCCCAACGCGGCCCCCATGCAGGAAGCCAGATCCTATGGAACAACTCCGTCCGGAGTTTTCCTCATGTTGGAGGCCTGGCTCCTCCTCGGAATCGACCACCAGGTCTCTCCGGTGCTGCGTCCAGGTGATCTGATTCCAGGGGAACGCCATCCGTGGTGACGAGACGCCTCTTGGAGTCCCATGAAGGGTGAACCATGTCAGACCTACGGAGGAGGAGGAGGAGGAGGAGGAGGAGGAGGAGGAGGGGGACATCGATCGTCGAACCTTGCTGCCCCCTCCCCTGCTCCGAGGTTCGAGTCGGTCAGGCGCCCGCTGGCCAAGGCGTTGGGAGGTCTGAGCCCCTGGGCGTCTCCCGAGGCCTCCCGAGGTGCAGGGAGCTCCCCGGAGCTCCCCAGGGTGTCCCGGAGGCCTCCCGAGGCCTCGATATTCGGAGGACGCGTAGGCTGGGGGGGCGGTTCATGGGGGGGCAGCGAGGGCTGCAGAAAGGGGCCTTTCGGGACCCCTGAAGGGGGCCTTCAGGGCCCCAGAGGGGGCCTTCTGGGCCCTAGAAGGGCACCTTTCTCCCCCGTCATTTATCGCCCCCCATTATCAATTCGCGCCCAGGAGATCCAGAGGCCTTCAAAGGCACCGAAGCGCCCCTCCCCCACAAACTCGGTGCCTCTCCTCCGATGTGGTATCTTTGTTGACGTTGGCCCTAAGGGTCTGGATGCCTTCGCCACGGCCAGTTGTCCATCCCGAGTAGTTTTTGATCGCCTCTGGGCCAGAGACGGCCTGTGGAGGCTGGGCGCTTGGAAAAGCTGGCCATCAGAGTTTTCCGGGCGACGCCCAGATCTTGGGGACCCTCGAACCTTTCCAGGGTGCTGATGAGCTGCTCCATAGCGTTCTGGAGCGCTCTGGAACGGCCGCGGCGCCCGATACATCCCCCAGACCCCTCGGTTCTCAGAGATTCTGGATCCCAGACGTCATGTTTTTTTGTTTTCGTTAACAACGTGGACCCCCCGAGGTGTCGACCCATTTCCTGGGACCGGCTTTCCGCCCTGAATTGTTGTTTGACGATCCAGGGGCCAGGCGAGGGCCCCACGAGGCCGAAAGTGGACAAACAAAAATGCCCGTCGTGATTTCTTCTCGCCGCGACGGGGCCTGGCTTTTTCCCCGCCCGACTTTATTCACCTCTATATCGATTAACCTATCCCCATTCCCACCGAGCCATGGGCTCTCAGTCGATGACCCCCAGGGCGTGTGTTGGCCCAATGTGTGTTTACCCCGTTCAACCCAGCCAGTCGATTATCACATCGCCTTCGTCGTCGTGAAGGGTCTCAGTGGGCAAACACACGTTGGTGCTAACACACGTTCTGAGGATCATCGACTCAGCCCCACCATCCGACCACCCCAGTTGGGGATCGCCCCCTCGAAGCCCGAAGGGCACAGCCTATATATATACCCATCGAGGGGGGCAAAAATCGGCCAGAGGGACCCAGGCCACGCCAATGCGGGCAGTGATCGGTGGAACCATGCTCAGCCTGGCTTGTGAACGATCGGTGCCGCCGACCGTGAAGGACGACGACGACGACGACCACCACCACGACCACGACCACGACGACGACGGCGATGACGGCAGCGGCGGTAGCCTCAACGTCGACGGCGACGACGGACAAGGACGGACGACGACGACGACGACGACGACGACGACGACGACGACGACGACGACGACGACGACGACGACGACGACGACGACGACGACGACGACGACGGACGACGACAACGGCGGACGACGACGGACGACGACGGACGACGACGGACGACGGACGACGACGGACGACGACGGACGACGACGGACGACGGACGACGACGACGACGAGGAGGAGGAGGAGGAGGAGGACGACGACGACGACGACGACGACGACGACGACGACCTCGACCACGACCACGACCTCGACGACGGCGGCGGCGGCGACGGCGACGACGACGACGGCGGCAGCGGCGGCCGCGGCGGCGGTGGCGACGAACATCATTCACACACTTGACGAACATCATTGAATTGGCCATCTTGGTGTTCTCCTGGGGTGCTCTTGGGGCTCTCTTGGGCCTGCTAGGGGCTCGGCTAAACGAGGCTCAGCCTGTTTTTTGTCTGTTTCGTCTTTCTCCTTCCTCTTGCACGCCGGACAGTTCGCATTCCGGTCGCCCCGATCAGCCACACGCTGGAGCGGACTGCCTCTGCCTCGCCGCCGACGACCCAGTTTTTGGTCTGTTTCGCTCGAATGTCTCCCCGCCTCTCGGAGATCGCGGCTCTGCAGGCCGGCCAGGCGCCCGCGCATCTGGCCACGCCCCCGGCAGGACGAGCTCACCGGCGAGGGGGAGATGGCGGAGATCTCCGGGGGGGGGGGAGGAGCAGAATGATCAGGAAGATGAGGATCATGAAGAGCAGGAGGAGGAGGAGAAGGAGGAGGAGGAAGAGGAGGAGGAGGAGGAGGAGGAGGAGGAGGAGGAGGAGGAGGAGGAGGAGGAGTATGAGGGGCAGCGTTGCGGGGGGGGATCCGCTCACGGGGGAGGCCCAGGCTCAGGCTCGAGGTTCGAGGCTCTCGGGCGTTTTCGTTGGTCCGCAGCGGCTCCTCAGCGGTCTTCCAGCCTCGGGATGCGCTCCAGCAGCTGCGCCTCGCCGAGGGCGCTCTGGAGGTGCTGGGAGCGCCCCGAGCGGCCGCAGGAGCGTCGAGTTAGGACCCGAAGGCGAGGGGGCCGGTGGTCGATCGCCCCGTCATCGCCGATGGGAGCCCGATGGCCCCACCCTGCCCAAGAGCGTGCGTGGATTCGATGTCGGGGGCCCCTCGCCGACCTGTCAGCGTTGTCTCGCCGATTCTGGGTCAGTGTCCCCCCCCCCCCTGTGATGGTCCTCCCCTCGCTCGTTGCCCCTCACCTGGGGTCGTCCAGAAACGACTCTGAAAGGAAAGCCAGTACCGAGATCTGTCGAGTAGGGGATCGCCGCAGAATTGATTTACGCCAGAATTGATATTTTCGTCGAGTCTACACAAGTGCGTAGAATGTTCGTCGATCTGCAAATATTCAGCTTATTTTCTTGAGACCGGCGAGAAAATAGTTTTTGGAGTAAACTAATATTGTAGTCGATCCCCTATTCAAATCTTTGAAGGCCCACGACCCCCTTCCCCAGGGCCAGCTTTTGCACCCTGATACCTTTGTGTCACTGGAGAGCTGGTTCAGGAGGGGGAACACACACACAGACACATCAAATTGTCGACTCCCAGGAAATCGGGGAAGAGATGGGAAGTGGGGGGGAGACGAGAACCGAGGACAGATGAGAAAATATGGGGAACCCTGGGATTTGTGTGCACCTATGGGTGTGTCCCTGGGCCCCTGCACTGCTACCCCTCTGGCGTTGCCCGTCGTGTGTGGGGGGGGGGGGGGGGGCGCCCGCCCGCGCCGGATCCGGGCCTGGCCTGTCCTGGACCCGTGCTCGGCGTGCACGCATGGGGCGTCGCTGGAGATCCTTGGCGTCGCCTATTCTCCTAAACCGGCGATCTCGCGCTGCTTCTCACGGTGCCAACATCGCAGAGGGGGCTTCCGTGCGGAAAACGCTTGGGATGGGCCCGGATGGTCCTGGAGAGGGTCGTGCCGGAGTTCGAGGCGAGTTTCGTGCGGTTTTTCCTTGCCGGGAACGAAGAGTCTACAGCAAATCCACGTGAAATTCACTTCGTTTTTCGCTCGCCGCTTCGGATTTTTCATGGGCAGAACTCCAAGCAAGAGTCTCCGCTGCAGCACGTGCCCCCGTGACGCTCGCGAGGAGCGCTGCGGCCCAGAAGATGCAGCAGAAAGATGGGGTCTGGGGCCCTGGTCGTACAACCCGAAGGCTCAGATTTACCTTCGATTTCCAGTGGGGGGGGGGTCAGGAAACATCGAAAAAACACATGTGGAACTCTTACCCCCCCCAACCCGAAATTTGGGTCTTCGGGTTGGGTTGGGGTGGTCTGGTAGGTAGTCAGTACAGTCAACCAGAATAGTTAGGACGGGCAGTTTTCCCAAGGGTACCCATGCATCCTTGCCTCCTCGGTCCATCCTTGGCCACTTTCGTTGGCCGCGCCCCGCTCGAGAAGCTTCGAAGTGGGCGCCCAAGGCCCTTGCATCCGCATCGCGCATCCTTATGGTACGGGCTGGCTGTTTTTTTCCACGATGCTGTATTTCATTGGTGAATGTTGCCATTTGTTGGTGACGTCGGATCTCAGCGTCCAAAGCGGAGGCTCAAATCAATAATCACCGCCCGGGCGGTCGATCATCCGGGACCTCGGCGGGAGGTGGGTATGGATATATACCGATACGCCCGCCCTGCGGGCGATAATGAGGTTAGGGGGGGGGATTGAGATCAAATGTCCACCCTGACTGACCTCCAGCCTGTCACCTTGATCTCATCTCTCTCTTTCTCTCTGTGTCTCTCTCTCTCTCTCACTCTCTATGTCTCTCTCTCTCTCTCTCCCTCTCTATCAGAGTCCCCCTTCACATCCACAGGAAAACCATCGGCACAACCACCAGACAACCATTAGGACAATCACAAGACAACCACGAGACAATCATCGCATACTAGGTAATCTCTGTCTCTCTCTCTCTCGCTCTCTCTCTCTCTCACACTCTATATCTGTCTCCCCCTCCACCACAATGATGGCAGTGACGGTGGGTGATGGGTGCGGCGGTGCTGACAGTAGCGATGGCGGTGGCAACTGTGATTCATACATTTTTTCGATCCCCACTTGAGTCACCACGGCGGCGGGAAGCGCGACAGACTGCCCTTCAGCGTGTTCGGCGTGTCGCTGTGGTCAGCAGCGACTGCCTCGGCGTGCGTCGGAGGCTCTGCGCCCAGCCAGTCACTGGCAGAGCGAGTCACTGGCCCCGGGAGCGCCGCGCGGAGAATGCACGCCGCGGGAGACGCCATGGCAGGCGGACGGAGGGTGCCCGCGGTGTCCCGCCGGTGTCCCGCGGTGTCCCGCGGTGTCCCGCGGTGCCCCGCGGTGTCCCGCCGGTGTCCCGCGGTGTCCCGCGATGATGATGATGATGATGATGATGATGATGATGATGATGATGATGATGATGATGATGATGCTGATGCTGATGCTGATGCTGATGCTGATGCTGATGATGGTGATGCTGATGATGATGATGATGATGATGATGATGATGATGATGATGATGATGATGATGCTGCTGATGATGATGATGATGCTGCTGCGGATGATGATGATATGAGGATGATGAAGTCCCGATCATGATGATGATGCTGCTGATGATGATGACGATGATGATGATGCTGATGGTGTCCCGATGATGAGGATGATGCTGATCATGATGATTAGGTTGATGATCATGATGATGACGATGATGGTGTCCCGATGATGGTGAGTATGATGATGTTGATGTTGATGATGCTGATTATGATTGTGTCCCAATGATGATGATGTTGACGATGATGAGGTTGATGATGATTATGGCGTCCCGATGATAATGATTATTATGATGGTGATGATGATGATGTTGATGATGATGGCGTCCCGATGGTCATGATGATGATTGTGATGATGATGATGATGAGGATGATGTTGATGTCGATGTTGGTAATGATGATGATAGTGCCCAGATGATGACGATGATGACGATGCTGATGATGATGTTGATGATTATGATGATGATGTCGATGATGAGGATGAGATGATGATGATGATGGTGTCCCGATGATGATGATGATGATGATGATGATGATGATGATGATGATGATGATGATGCTGGTGATGATGATGATGATGATGATGATGATGATGATGATGATGATGATGATGATGATAATGGTGTCCAGATGATGATGCTGCTGCCGATGATGATGATGACGATGACTGTGTCCCGATGTTGCTGATGATGATGATGCTGATGATGATGATGATGATTGCGATGATGGTGATGATGATAGTGATGATGACGATGATGATGATGATGATGATGATGATGATGATGATGATGATGATGATGATGGTGGTGTCCCGATGATGTTGATGACCGTGATGATGATGCTGTTGGTGTTGATGATGAGGACGGTGTCCCGTTTTTGATGATGTTGGTGATGGTGATGTTGATGTTGATGTTGTTGGTGATGATGATGATGATGATGATGATGATGATGATGACGTTGATTGTGAGAGCGGTTGTGATATCGATAGTGAGATCGATAGTGAGACCGAAGGTGATATCGATAGTGAGATCGATTGTGAGATCGATTGTGAGATCGATAGTCAGATCAATTGTGAGATAGATCGAGTGAGATCGATTGTGAGATCGATCGAGGGAGATCGATCGAGCGAGACCGATACTGAGGTCGATATTGAGATCGATAGTGAGACCGATCGAGTGAGACGTTGGTTCCTCCCCCCCGAACCTCCTTATCACCCGAAGGGTGCTCGTATAGGTATATATATATATGTTTGTATACACATATAGTTATCCATATCTAGCGCCCGCTGGGGCACCATGAGGTGGGTTCCCAGGCGGTGGATATCGATAGATCCCCGCCTCGCATTATCCGATGGAGGGTGGCGGTGAGATCCATGGCCGATCCACGCTTGGAAGTTCCACCAGCTTCCAGCCCCTGGGTCCCTTATCGGAGGGCTCCCTGTGGAATGCCCCCCACCGTAGCAGAGAACCTCCCGTCCTGATTCCCGACGACGCGAGGGCGGGGTCTCGCACTGTGCGCCTCCACTGTGCACCGCTCCTGGGGCCCAGGGCCAGCCTGGGCAGGACTTCTGGGCCTCTCGGCTGGGGTCCGAGTGGGTGTGGCCGGGGGATCGCGCCGCAGCGCCGATGCATCGGCGATGCGGCTCGAGGTGTAGCCCGATTCTATCCGCGCCGACGGCGCCGATGCACCGGCGACGTCGCCGATGCATCGCCGATGCGGCGCGATCCTCCGACCCCATCTGCTCGGATCCCGTCTGGGAGGCCTGCAGTATCGGAGGCGGGCGGGCTGCGTGGACGGGCCTCCGCAGGAGATCGTGCGGCAGATCGCGAGCGCGCTGCGCTACTGCCACGAGACCCACGGCGCGCCCTTCGCCCCCCCTCGGAGGCGGCGCCCGGGGCCGTGTCGGAGGACCGCCTGGTGCCCGAGCTCCTCCGGCGCGGTGCGGCGGTGGTGCACGTGGGCGCCAGCGGGAATCCGGCGGCGCCACCGGGAATGTGGGCAGATGCCCGTCGCCTTCGGGAGGTCGGAGATCCGGGGGCCCCTGGGGCTCCTCCAGTGAGGGTTTTGGGCCCCCCCTGTGGAGGGCATTGTAGGGCCTCTCGGGCGAGGATGGTTCGGCTCTTCCAGAGGAGGCGTTGGGCTCTCGCAGAGAAGGTGATGGGCCCCTCCAGACAGGGTTGTGGGTTTTTTCCAGCGAGGGTTTTGGGGGCCCTCCTAGCGAGAGAGAGAGAGAGAGAGAGAATGAGAGAGAGAGAGAGAGAAAAAGAAAGAGGGAGAGAGAGAGAGAGAGAGAACTTGGAGGCTTCATCCAGAAAGAACATGTGGGGCCGGTCTGAAGAGATTGCTTTTGGGGCCCATCTGGCGAAAGGTTCGGGAGCCCCCTCCCGCACGGAATTCTGTCTCACCCAAGTATGATTTTTGGGGCCCTTCAGAGAGTCTGAGTTTTGGGTCCCTCCAGACATGGTTTGGGAAGCGTCCGAAGAGTTTAGAATTGTCCAAAGAGTTTGGCGTTGGTGTCTATCCAGCAAGCGGATTGGTGCCTCTCCAGGCCAACTTTTTGGGAGACATGGGAGGCTATGCTCAAGGACAGCTCGCTAAAAGGATATAGGAAGCGCACTTTGAAACCCAACGAGTTCAAATGACAACATCGCCCCGCAAGCTCTGCTCAAGGACGTCTGGTTGGAGAAAACGGGATTTTCAGATGTGTCAGCCTGGCGAGTGCAATTAGACCAGTCTCGCAACCCCTGCTGAATGGGCATCAACCGCTCCCAAAACATTTTGCTCAAGAGCGTCTCTAGGCACTCACTGACGCGTGCACTTATCTGGAACTATGAGTTTGCGCTTCTCTTGGATGTGGCACACGTGTTCGAATCATGCATAATTCCCGACTTGCGCAAGAGCAGTGTGAAACAGCAACTATTCGCTCAATAATGTGCTTCGCTCCAACTGCCAGCCAGTTGCAGCCCATTGTACATACATATTCATTCAAAGTTGAGTATTATACACGTCTATGCATACACAGGCACACGCATACATATGTACACACTTGCAGCGTGGTTTTGTTTAAGCTTGGGGTTCGATCTGTATTTCGTTCAGGGCAATGCTACCGTGCGCGCTTTTTTTTCGGTGGCTGCAGTGGTTGTTGTTGATGATGATAAACTCCCATCGCTGAATGTTAATTATTGTTGATCCCCTCCTCGGGTGACCATTGTGTCTTTTCAGTTGAAGTGCTTGCTCCAGGGCTCGCACCCGGTGGTCTGTCAGGGAGAAGCCGCGGGGCTCAGACTGTGTTGGTGGCCCCAGGATTTCAACAACAACAACAACAACAACAACAACAACAACAACGCCGAACATGTCTCCACAATTTAGTCAGGACCCCCGCTCCCGCCTAAGACTTCCTCGCGTTTTGCTCAGGAATCGCGCTCGCGCTTGGGGCCTCCCTGCGCTTTTACTGAGGGATCGCTCTCTCGGCGCTCTGGAGTCGTGTTCTCGCCGGAGGTTTGCTTGCAATTTGCTAAAGCATTGCGCTCTTGCGTTGAAATTCCCCGCACTTTACTCAAACGCTGCGCTCCCAACATTTAGGCACCCAGGAGTCGCGCTCACGCTTAGGGCGCCCTCACAGCTTACTTAGGAATCGGGATTTCGCTGCCCTTCGTGGCCCCGTTGCAGCCCTTCGTGGCCCCCTCGCTGGCCTTTGTGGCCCCGTTACAGCCCTTCGTGGCCCCCTCGCTGCCCTTCGTGGCCCCGTTGCAGCCCTTCGTGGCCTCCTCGCTGCCCTTCGTGGCCCCGTTGCAGCCCTTCGTGGCCCCCTCGCTGCCCTTCGTGGCCCCGTTGCAGCCCTTCGTGGCCCGGTCGGGTTGCCGCCAATCAGCGCTGCCGCTGGCCAGGCCGACGGTCCGCGGCCGCCCCGCCCCTTGCCGGGGCCCGGCCTGCAGGGAAGAAAGACATACCCGCCAAAAGGGGTACGATCGAAGACGACAACGGCGGGTATCGATCGTTTGGGAAATACGCGTTGACGGACACTCGAGCAGATAAGAGCGAACAGTCTTAACATGATTGTTGTCACTGTTGTCGTTGCTGTTGTGGTTGTTGTTGTTGTTGTTGTTGTTGTTGTCGTTTTGTTTTGTTGGTTTTCTGGTTTGTGTTGCTGTTGCTGTTGCTGCTTCTTTTTTTATGCTGTTGTTGTTGGTGTTGTTGATGTTGTTGTTGTTGTTCCTATCGTTGTTATCATTGTTGTTGTTGCTGCTGTTGCTTTTGTGGTTGTTGCTGTTGGTGCTGCTGTTTTTGTTGCAGTTGTTACTGTTGTTGTTATTGTTGTTGTGGCTGTTGTGGTTGTTGTTGTGGTTGTGGTGGTTGTGGTTGTGGTTGTTGTTGTTGTTGTTGTTGTTGTTGTTGTTATTGTTATGGTTATGGTTGTGGTTGTTGTTGTTGTGGCTGTTGTTGTTGAACATTATTAATTCTAAAGAATAATTATTGTTGGGGCCCCTGGTGCACGGCCCCCCTGCGCCGCCTAAGCCGCAGCTACATTTTCATCATTTTCGTGAGGAAGCCTCAGGTAATTCGATGTGATCAAGATCCGGTTGTTTTGTTCCCCCCCGCTTTCCCTTGCAAAAAACACTATAAAATGACATTTCTTGTTCTAATATAATCAAATTTCAAGAATCCCTTGCAAAAAATAAGGTAAAGTGGACATTCGCGCGCGCAAGACGAAATCCTTCCAAAAGCTTAGTGTTCGGAACGATTTTAACATAAAAACATCAAAAAACTAATGGTTTTTCAACAAAAAAATGTCAAAATCTCATCCCGCGCGCTCTTGCGGATTCGTAGGAAACCCAACACTTTTTAAACATTTCTGTCAAACGGGCTTTTGCGAGCAACTTTTTCGAACTTCTGCGACAACGGTTGCGCACCTGCCAGGGCCATCATCCCTGTCAAATAATACCATGCGGGACACATTCGTTTTTTCTTCGCGCGCGCACGCCGAAATCTCCAAAAACCATTGGGCTTCTTAAGAATTTTAGCACCGCGCATCATAAAATCACACGAATCGCACCGTAGGTCCTCGAAAAACAGCTGCACGACTTTTCAAAATTTCCACCCGCGCGCGCTGTCCGAATCCTAAAAAAAAACAATGGTTTCCCAACATTTATGTTACATGAGCTCGCGCGAGCTACTTTCGCACGCTCTTGCAACGGGGTTCGCGCGCCTGCCAGGGGCAGATGTTCTGTGGAAGGCTTAACAACTTCTGTGGGTTAACAAGGCTTAACAACTTCTGTGGGTGTACGAACGTAGGCTTAACAACTTCTGTGGGTGTGTACTCCACGCCAGTGTAGTAGCCACGGTCGTCCGCAGGCCACGAAGTGAAGTGTCCGAACGTCATAGGGCGGGAAGCTGGGTGTGGGTGGTGGCGAAGAGTCGTGTGGATATTTGGTAGAGCTTGCACTGCCCCCCCACAAAGTGGGGGTATTGGCTGGCGTCGCATGAAAACCCTGGCACTGGTGAGAACACTGAGCGTTCGGGTAAAGTGATTGTTGTTGTTGTTGTTGTTGTTGTTGTTGTTGTTGTTGTTGTTGTTGAACTCTCATTTCTGAACATTAACTATTGATGATCCCCCCGCCTGGTGCACAGTATTTTTTCGATTGAAGTGCCCCTCCCGGGGCTCGCGCCCGGTTGTTTATCAGGGAAATTCTTGAGGCTCAAACTGTGTCTTTGGCCCCCAGTTTATATCAACAACGGCTCCCGCATGATACTTCCTCACCTTTATTGAAGAATCGCGCTCTCGCTTGGGACCTCCTGGCAATTTACAACCGAATCGCGTCTCCCGCTTGATATTTTTTGACAAGTTATTGCAGAGTCGCGTTCTCGCTTGGGACTTCCTCGCAACTTACCACCGAACCGCTTCGCTTGATATCTGCTTCCAACTTACTCAGATGTCGGTCCTCGAATATCAGGAATCGAGCTCCCGCTACATATCTGGCGGTTCAAGCAGGACTCACGCTTCAACGCCCCGCCCGCTCGACCCGCCCGTCGGGGCCTGCCCGCCCGACCAGCCCGTTAATGACTGCAGTCGCCGCTCGCTGCCCTTCGCCCGCCTTCGATGCCCCTCGCTGCCCGTACTGGTTCTGCGGTCGCCTTCCCTCGCTGCCCTTCGTGGCCCCGTTGCTGCCCTCAGTGGCTCCGTCGCTGCCCTTTGTGGCCCTGCATTATATGCCCTTCGTGGCCCCCGCTCGCACGCGCCCGTCGTGGCCCCATACGCATGCCCTTCGTAGCCCCGCTGTCGCCCTTCGTGGCCCCCTCGCTGCCCTTCGTGGCCCCTTTGCTGCCCTCAGTGGCCCCGCTGTCGCCTTTGGTGGCCCCGTGTACGAATGCCCTTCGTGGCCCCCGCTCGCTCGCGCCCGTCGTGGCCCCATACGCATGCCCTTCGTGGCCCCGGTGCTGCCCTCAGCGGCCCCGTCGCTGCCCTCTGTGGCCTCGGATTTTATGTCCTCCGTGGCCCACGCTGTCTTTTCTTCTCACGATTTGCTTAGGAATCGCGCCATCGCTCGAGACTTCCTCGCGATTCATGCAGGCCCACGCTTCAGCAACCCGCCTGCTCGACCTCGTCGCCTGGGCCCGCCTTCCCGATCTGCCCGCTATGGGTCTGCCCACCCGATCTGCCCGTCTGGTTCTACCACTTGTTTTCTGCTCCTTGCCCCTCTCCTGCTCATATCTCTCGTGCTCCATCATTATCCCTTCCCCTTCCACCCGTCCTCTCTTCCCTTGATTTAGGGGCTGCACTAAATACACGTGGCAGGTAAGGAAGATATACCCCCAAGGGGGTACGATCGAAGACGACGAGGGTGGGTACCGAGGGTTTGGGATATACGTATTGATTAGCACGTGTGCAGATAGGAGCGAACAGTCTTACACTGATTGTTGTTGTTGGTGGTGGTGGTGGTGTTGGTGTTGTTGTTGTTGTTGTTGTTGTTGTTCTGGTTGTGGTTGTTGTTGTTTGTGGCTGTTGTTGTTGCTGCTGCTGCTGTTGTGGTTGTTGCTGTTGTGGTTGAATTCTCATTTCTGAAAAGAATCATTGTTGATCCCCCCCGCCGGTGCATATTGTTTTTTCTCAATCAAAGTGTGCCCCTCGACGCTCGCACCTTGTTTTTTGACAGGGAAGGTCTTCCTGCTCAAACTGGGCCCCTGGCCCCTGGGTTACAACAACAACGGTTCCCGCCTGAGACTTCCCTACAATTTAGGCAGGACCCCCGCTCCCGCCCGTGACTTCCTTGCATTTTATTCAGGAGTCGCGCTCTCGCTTGGGACTTCCTTACAATTTACTCAGGAATCGCTCTCCCGGAGCTTTGGAGTCGCGCTCTCGCTGGAGACTTGCTTGCAGCTTACTGAAGAATACCCTTGCGTTGGAATTTCCTGCAATTTGCCCAAGCGCCGCGCTCCCGACACCCAGGCACCCAGGAGTCGCGCCCGTTGTGGCCCCATGTGCATGCCCTTCGTGGCCCCGCTGTCGCCATTTGTGTCCCCCTCATTGTCCTACGTGGCCCAATTGCTACCCTCAGTGGCCCCATAGTTGCCCTTCTGTGGCCCCGCATTATCTGCACTTCGTGGCCCCCGCTCGTTCGCACTCTTCGTGGTCCCATACGCATTCCCTTCGTGTCCCCGCTGTCGCCCTTCGTGGCCTACTTCGTGCCCTTCGTGGCCCATGCTGTCGTTCTCTCTCGCTCTCGCTTTCGCTCGTCGTCGGCCGTCGTCGTCGCCGTCGTCTTCGACGTCGTCGTCGTCGTCGTCGTCGTCGTCGTCGTCGTCGTCGTCGTCGTGGTCGGTCCCCTGTCCGTCCCTCTTGGGGTCGGGTCGACGGTCCGCGGCCGCCCCGCCGATCAGCGCTGCCGCTGGCCAGGCCGACGGTCCGCGGCCGCCCCGCCGCTTGCCGGGGCCCGGCCTGCAGGGAAGAAAGGTATACCCCCAAAAGGGGTTCGATCGAAGACGAAGAGGGCGGGTATCGAGGGTTTGGGAAATACGCGTTATTCGACACTCGAGCAGATAAGGGCGAACAGTATTAGAATGATTGTTGTTGTTGTGTTTGTTGTTGTTGTTGTTGTTGTTGTTGTTGTTGTTGAACATTATTAATTCTAAAGAATAATTATTGTTGGGACCCCTGGTGCACGGCCCCCCTGCGCCGCCTAGGCCGCAGCTACATTTTCATCATTTTCGTGAGGAAGCCTCAGGTAATTCGATGTGATCAAGATCCGGTTGTTTTGTTCCCCCCCGCTTTCCTTTGCAAAAAACACTATAAAATGACATTTCTTGTTCTAATATAATCAAATTTCAAGAATCCCTTGCAAGAAATAAGGTAAAGTGGACATTCGCGCGCGCAAGACGAAATCCTTCCAAAACCTCAGTTTTCGTAGCGATTTTAACATAAAAACATCAAAAAACCAATGGTTTTTCAACAAAAAAATGTCAAAATCTCATCCCGCGCGCTCTTGCGGATTCGTAGGAAACCCAACACGTTTTAAACATTTCTGTCAAACGGGCTTTTGCGAGCAACTTTTTCGAACTTCTGCGACAACGGTTGCGCACCTGCCAGGGCCATCATCCCTGTCAAATAATACCATGCGGGACACATTCGGTTTTTCTTCGCGCGCGCACGCCGTCGTCGTCGGCCGCGGGGCCCTGAATAGTAGCCACGGTCGTCCGCATGCCACGAAGTGAAGTGTCCGACCGTCATAGGGCGGGAAGCTGGGTGTGGGTGGTGGCGAAGAGTCGTTTGGAAATTTGGTAGAGCTTGAACCGGCCCCCCCACAAAGTGGGGGTATTGCCCGCCTCCTATGAAAACCCTGCACTGGTGAGAACGGAGTGTCCCCACGTGCTAGTAATTGTTGTTGTTGTTGTTGTTGTTGTTGTTGTTGTTGCTGCGCTGGCTGCTATTCGGTTTGTTATGTAATGTGTGTCGGAAAGCTAGTTG
>CAUYUJ010016688.1:179499-184499 GCA_963575745.1 Prorocentrum cordatum
GGGAGGGAGGGAGGGAGGAGGAGGAGGAATAACAATAATACCAATAATAATAATATTGATAATAATAATAATACTACTACTACTAATACTAATAAGACGAATAATAATAATCATAATAATAATACTAATACTAATAATATTAATATTAATAATACTAATAATAATGATACTAATAATAGTAATAATAATACTGATAAAGAAGAATAGCACTACTAATAATAATACTAATAATAATAATAATAGTAAGAATAATAAGAAGAATAATCCTATTACTAAGACGAAGAATAATACTAATTAGAATACAAATAATAAGAATCATAATAAGAAGAAGACTAAGAGTACTAATACTAATAATAAAAAACGTAATACTAATATTGATAATAATAATAATGGCACTAATACTACTACTACTAATAATAATACTAATAATACTAATACTAATAATAATACTACTACTAATAATAATAGTAATAATAATAATAATAATAATAATAATAATAATAATAATAATAATAATAATAATAATATTAATACTAATAATAATAAGAATAAGAATACTAATAATAATAATAATAAGAATAATAAGAAGAGGAGGAGGAGGAGGAGGAGGAGGAGGAGGAGGAGGAGGAGGAGGAGGAGGAGGAGAGGAGGAGGGAGGGGGAGAATGCGGAGGAGTTTTCGGTGCTCGGGTCGATCTAGTTCGGCTCATCGGCTCGACCCCGGGGTGCCCGCAGGTCGCGCGGCGCCGGGCGGCGCCGGGCGCGCGGCGCCGCGCGAGCGCGCGGCGCGCGGCGCGCGGCCGCGCGGACGGCCTCCCGCTCCGATGGCGGCCCCTGCCGGCTCAGGGGGGGGGAGGGCGGGCGGGCGCTGGACGGCTGCCTTCGACGGGGCCAGGCGCCAGGGGTGGGAGGGACCCAGTCTGGACGTGCATAGGACGAGGATACAAACCCGTTCCAAAGCGTTTCGGGACGCTCTCAGGGCGTTTCCGAACGCTCAGAGAAGGCCGCGGCGCCCGAGACATCCTCCAGAGCCGCCGGATCTCAGAGATTCTCGATCTATCCTCACCCGATTTTGTCTTCGTCCTGGCTTCGTCTTAAGGGGCGGGAGGAGCCCAGACTGGAGCCGTCTGGAGATCTGGGGGCTCCCGGGGCGTCTCCAATCGGGGCTCACGTACCAGGACGGTCGGGCCGATCGATGTATAAGATCGAGGTCGGTTCGGGGAGGGTCGCCTGATGTTCTTCGTTTTTGTTATCTGTTCTTGTGCATCAGAAACATGGTGTGTGTATGTGTGTGTGTGTGTGTGCCTTGAGTGGGCTCGGGGGGAGCCGCGCAAAAGGCGTGGCCGCCCTCCGGGGTGCGATGACGTGAGGTGGTGTACAGTTTGCTGCAAGCCCATGAATTCAGGTTGGTCCCCTGATTGCTGGTAGGGGTGCCACACCCGCGACCAGCAATCGGGAGGAGGAGGAGGAGGAGGAGGAGGAGGAAAAGGAGGAAGAGGAGGAACAGAAAGAGCAGGAGGAGGAGGAGGAGGAGGAGGAGTATGAGGAGAGGAGTATGGGAGGAGGAGGAGAGGGGAGGAGGAGGAGGAGGAGAGGGGAGGTGGAGGAAAAGAAAGGGGAGGAGGATATGAGGAGGAGGAGGCCGGAGGAGGAGGAGGAACAGACACAGGAACAGGACAGAACAGAACAGACATGGGCAACCGCGAACAGGACAGCAGGAGGAGGAGGAGGAGGAGCAGGGGGAGGAGGAGGAGGAGGAGGAGGAGGAGGCGGATAACGCTTCATCCGTTGCATTAAGTCCGCGCAGCGTCAAGAAGAAGAGGAGGAGGAGGCCTCTGGCGAGCAGCTGGCTCCTGGCAGGCCATGGCGGGCCACCCTGCTCGCCCCGGCGGCGCCGCGGCGAGGCTGTCTGCGCCCTCGCGGGGCACGGTGCTCAGGCGCGGCCCGGCCCAGCAGCTGGCCCCGGCCGCCGCCGCCGCCGTCGTCGTCGTCGTCGTCGCCGTCGTCGTCGTCGTCGCCGTCGTCGTCGTCGTCGTCGTCGTCGTCGCCGCCGTTGTTATCCCAGATCTCCGACGGTGCAGGGCTCACTTCGATTCCTCTGATTCGCTTCGGTTCGATGCCGACGGCATCCCAGATCTCCGACGACGCAGGTCTCGCTTGGATTCCTCTGGTTCGACTCGATTCGATGCCGATAGCCGCCGATTCCGATTCGACTCGACTTCGGATTCCGATCCGGATCCCGATTTCTCAACGGAGGCCTCCAGGCCTGCCGATTTTCGCCGATGCGACTTCTCTTTGTCTCGGCCGCCGATGACCGGCTCGTCGATTCGGTTATGTGATCTCCGACGATGTGATTTTTCGATCTGGGCGTCTTTCCTCGATGCCAGCGCCCGGGGCCGGGGACCGGGCCGGGGAGGAGCGCGTGGCGAATAGCAATACGAAAACGGCTGGTCGCAGAGTAGAGGGCCCACGGGGGCACAGGACATCAGTGTCACACTCAATCTTTGCAGCGGATTGAGTGCCCTCCTCCTCGGTCTCTGCATCCGACCGTCTGTATATTTTTTGTTTGTTTGTTTGTTTGCTCGCTCTCTGGGGACTCTCCAGCGACTTCCTTCGGGCTGCGGGCAGCCATCGTCGCCCCCCTCCGCTGGCTGAGCTCGGCTGACTGAGTCCGTGGTCCTCGACCGACCGACCCCCCGCCTCTCCACCGATGCGACCCACTCGGCTCTAGCAGTGAGCTCCGAGGGGCGCCCCCTTTCCCCGCGGGGGGGGCCCACTGGGGGAGCTCCACCGCGGCCGATGACCGTGCTCGGCGTCCTGGGCCGCGTCCTGGCGCTTGCCGCTGGCGCCGTTGGTGGCGGGATCTACCCGGACGGCCACTGGGACCTCTGCACGCAGGTCACCGCCGAGAACGCGAACGACTTCGTGAAGGCCCCGAGAAAACGAAGACCACATGCATATATATATATATATATATATAGATATAGATATATGTATATATATATATATATATATATGTATACACCCAGATATCCGGCGGCACGATTTCTTCAATCTGGGCGTTATCCTC
Organism: Prorocentrum cordatum; assembly: GCA_963575745.1. Classification (NCBI taxonomy): domain Eukaryota; class Dinophyceae; order Prorocentrales; family Prorocentraceae; genus Prorocentrum; species Prorocentrum cordatum. Next base: position 182,569 of record CAUYUJ010016688.1, read on the forward strand.
GATTTCCGCCCACGGGGCCCGTTATTCCGAAACGAGACCAGCCTTTGGGGACGGGGTGGCAGCGCATCGAACAAATCACATCGTCGGATGTCTGGGTGCGCTTCGGACCCCCGCGGGCGCGCAGACCCGCTCGCCGCAGCCCTGGGCGCGCAGGGTTTTGGCGCTGGCCGAGCAACCGTCCGCGGACGTCTGAACGCTGATGTTTGTTTGTTTGTTTGTGTGTGTGTGTGTTTGTGCGTGGTTTGTTAGTGTGTGTGTGTGTATGTGTGTGTGCGTGTGCGTGTGCGTGGTTTTTGCCACCCCCCTCCTCGCGGCGCTGCTCCCGAGTGGCCGTGCAGCGCGGGCCCCTGTGGGTGATGAGCCCGGCACGCCCCCGCTGCCGCCGAGGTGGACCCGCCGCGCGCACCTCCAGCAGCTCGCCTGACTCCGCCGCGCAGCTGCCCGCGTGGCCGCGACGCCCAAAAGTGTGTGAGTGTGGAAGAAGGAAAAACGCCATAAACATAAACTTTCGGCGATCCGCGAGTAGCGCCAAAAGTTTATGTTTATGGCGTTTTTGTTCTTCTTCTATGTGTGGCTTTCTGGTCCTCTGAGGCCACCGTGGACTCGGGCAAGACCCTCATCGTCCGGACCATAGCCTCGGAGGGCTGAGGCTGATGAGTGAAGCAGGCGCCCGCCTGGAACGCGGTGACACAGCTGTTCAAGGCCAGCGGGCCGCCAAACCTCGTTGCCCCCAGCTCCGGCCCGCTCTGGGCCCCAGGGCTGGACGAAATTGGCGGCGGTGGTGGGCAAAGGCTGGGCTGCACAGACCTCTGCGCTCGGCCGGCTTCGGTCCGCCCCCGCGCTGCTCTCCACACAACGCGTCGCCGCTCTCTTGGCGCCCAGGGGGCGCCCGAGAAGCCAGCGGCGCGCAGCGGATTCGCTCCCTCCCCCCCCCTCCGTTCTACTGCCCCCCCTCCGTTTTCGTCTACCCCGAGGATCGATCCAGCTCGAGGCATCCCGCGGAAGGGTGCGGGACTGGAGCCCTCCAGCGTCCGTCGTCGACGTTTTTTTCGTGACATGGGCCTCCGGGCCGCTCGATCCCGTCTCGGGGACCGGCTTTTCGCCTTGCGTGGCTTCATGATGTCCCTGGGGGGGCCCGAAATCGGGTCTCCAAGGGCCCAGAATTTGCAACAAACCTTGACGCCTCGATTTTTTCGGGCGGCTGTCACCGAGGCCCGAGAAGCTACGTATCCGCCGCTTGGGCCGGGCAACCGATGTCCAGGGACTTCAGGAGGCAGTAGATTGTGCCCCTTCTGGACCTCCACGGCGGCTGGCATATTAGGACCATCTCCCTCGAGAATGGGGTCTTCCCCTGATGGCAGGATCCGCCGTCACCACCGCCGGCGGCGTCATCAGCGGTCCGCTGTGACGCCCGCGCGAGCCTGCAGAGTTCGCCTCTGCTCCTCCTCCTCCTCCTCCTCCTCCTCCTCCTTTCCCCCCCTCTGTGCAAGACTGATGCTCCGCGCCCACCGCCGGCGGCGTCATCAGCGGTCCGCTGTGACGCCCGCGCGAGCCTGCAGAGTTCGCCTCTGCTCCTCCTCCTCCTCCTCCTCCTCCTCCTCCTTTCCCCCCCTCTGTGCAAGACTGGCTGCGCCCTGATCTGACTGGGCTCGAAGATGCCACAAGAAAGGCGGCGGATTGAGCATATTCTGGGCTCCTGCGGACAAGACGCTGAGAAGAGCAACAGGGCGGGTTCGGAAGGGGCTCTTGCTGTTCCTCAGGTCCTTGCAGGGTTGTTCCTTTTGCGCTGCTCGTGCGGCCATGCCAGCTGCTGTTGGGCAAAGGGGGCTTTGCTCCTCCTTTCGCGTTCCTTACGGCAGTAGCTCGACTGGAGGGCTCAAATAATCATTTCCAGATCCACCGACGCTTGAGTCCTGGAGTCCTGTTGTCCT
>CAUYUJ010016688.1:191999-207479 GCA_963575745.1 Prorocentrum cordatum
TGTGCGTGTGAGAGAGAGAGTATGTGTGTGCGTGCATGTGTGTGTGTGTGTGTGTGTGTGTGTGTGTGTGTGTCTGTGCCGGCCTTTCGACGCGCGCGCGCGCCCGCCTCTCGGGCTTCGTTACGCCCTGTCGCTGCGCGGAGGGCCGCGATACCAAAAAAAATGTTGTGTGTGTGTATGTGTGCGTTTGTAAGGTCTCTGTGTGTGCGACGCTGGAACTCACTGGCTCGTCCGCGTCACGCCGCGCCGCGCCGAGCGACGCACAGCTCATTCTCCGGACCCGTCCACGGGACACTACCGCTCGGCGTCACCCCAACATACTCATACTACATGTGCGTCGCCCCCCCCCCCAAGGGGCGACGCGCGCACCGAGAAATCTTCTAGTATATGCATCGTTCTGGGTGCTTTCTGGCCGCACCGCTCGGGAAGCGTACCACTACAAGATGGTAAGACTGTATGTTCGGGTCCGACGCGCGCCTCCGAGGAGGACGTCTAGTACCAGTATGTGCTTGTGCGTCGCACGCCGCCGCTGTTTCCGGTGGGCGAGTGCGAGGCCGATCGCGGCGATCACGCGGCGATCCCGAGATGCCGCGGGCCCCGGCGACGGTCGCAGAATGTGCGGCCCCTGGGCGCCCTCGGGCCTGGGCGGCCGGGCTTGATGATCGGACGCGGAGCGCCGAGGAGGGGATCCAGAAGCAGCTGCTCTACCTGGAGACGGCGTCGGAGCCCAAGAAGAAGAGCGCGAAGGAGTGGCAGCAGCAGCGCGTCGACATCTTCAAGCAGTACGCCCGGAGGCACGGGGCGGAGCTGTAGGGTGAGGCCGCCGGTGCCAGTCCGCCACGCGAGCGTGCGCGTGTGTGCCGCGCGGGGGGGCGTTGCTCCTCGATCTTCTTGTTGGGGGTGGGGGCTTCGGCTGGAGAGGGGAGGGATGCGGCGGAATGGGGAGAGGAGGGAACGAACAAGGAGGGGAGGATGGAGCGGGAGGAGAGGGAGGGGGAGGGGAGGGAGGAGGGGAGGGGAGGGGAGGGATGGGGGGAGGGAGGGCGGGGGAGGTCATTACGACGACGATGATGATGCTGCTGCTGCTGCTGCTGCTGCTGCTGATGATGATGATGATGATGATGATGATGATGATGACGATGGGGAGGAGGAGGATGATGATGACGATGAGGATGAGGAGGAGGAGGAGGAGGACGATGATGACGATGAGGATGAGGAGGAGGACGATGATGATGATGAGGAGGAGGAGGAGGAGGGGGAGGAAGAGAGAGGATGACGACGAGAAGGATTCATATGAAGATGGTAGTGATGATCATGCGTGGGAACATGATGCTGGCTGGTTTGTGATCAGTATGAGCAGCTTGACAAGGATCATGCTACATAGGATGCTGCCGACGAAGCAGAGGAGGCGGCGGATAAGGATGAGGAGGTCTCTTAGGATGAGGATGTCGAGGACGAGGAGGTGGGACAGGCAAGGAGCAACTGCGACGGGGATGAAGGCGCGTATGCTTCCAGTCAAACTAGCAAGGTTGGGGCTTGCCATGTTGTTCGTGATTGCGATGGTGAGCATGACGATGGCGACGATGATGGTGGCGATGATGCAGCTGCTGATGATCATTACGAGGAGGAGGAGGATGAGGAGGAGGAGGAGACAACTGAAGGACCGCGGACGAGTCAATGGGAGGAAAGGAGGTGGTGAAGATACGCAGTATGTCATGACATGTACATGTGTGTCTGTATCGAAGGCGCCTACGGCGAATCACCGCCGTCCCCTGCCTTTTGGAAACGCCTATGTGGCCGAACGTTGTTGCCAGAGCTCGGCAAAAAGCTATCGGACTTGTGTTCCCCCAGCCGTTGCTGAAACCATTCGGGGAACACGTGGGGGAGCAATAAAAAGAGAAATCGAGGGAGAAACAGGAAGGAGGATGAGGAGGAGGAAGGGGAGGAGGAGGATGAGGAGGAGAAGGAGGAGGATGAGGAGGAGTAGAAGGAGGAGGAGGAGGATAAGGAGGGGAACAATAATGACATGAAGGAGGAGGCCTCTTGGGAGTGTCTTGGGGCACTCTGTGAGCCTCCTGAGGAGCTTCTCTGGAGGCTTCCTGGGGGCTCGCTTAGGCCTCTTAGGGGTCTTTGGAGGCTCCTTGGGAAGCTTTTTGGCCGTCTGATGGCGTTCTTGGCTTGTCTGACCCCGTCGGAAACCGTCCTCGGGGCCTCTCTGGGCCATGTTGGGGCGCTCTTGTGGCGCTTCAGGGCCGTGTTGGAGGCCATCTTGGGCGTCTTGGAGGTCTCCTGGGCCGTCTTGAGGCCCTCTTGGGGCCATCTTGAGAGCCTCTTGGACCATCAGGGGGCCATCTCTGAGGCCTCCTTGGCGATCTTGGGTCTATGTTGGTGCCCTCGGGGGCAGTCTTGGACCGTCGGGAAGCCGAACATGAGCAAACGCCAGAATCCTTGACAAAACAAAGGACAATCAATGAGTTCGACCTCTTTGGGCCTTCCTAGAGGTGCTCTGGGAGGTCTCTTGGGCCGTCTTGGGTGATCTTGAGGCCATCTTGGCTCATCTTGGGAGCGTCTCGGCCAGTCTTGGAGACATATTGGGGCGGCTCTCTTGGGGCCATCGTCGCCGTCTTGAGGCCCTCGGAGGGCCGTCTGAAGCAGACCGGCGACCTGGGAAGTTTACGGGTCCTTGTGGAGGCGAGTTTCCCGGTTTTCCCTTTCCTTCCACGTCCTTGAACGCCCTTTCAGGTGGCCGGCGGGTTGGGCCAACAGCTGCTTAATGTCTGGCACGCCGTGCACCACTGTGGCAATCCACAGGAGGCGGCGGATCGAAGACGCTTACGGCGAGTCACCACAGCCCCCCCAGCTTTTTTTCAGGATATGCCTAGGTGGCCAAATGTTTGGGCAAAGTTTGGCCACGCTATTGGGCCATGCGTTCCCCCAACCGTTGTGGGGGCCCTTCGGAGAACACGTTGGGGAGTAAGAGGAGGACGAGGAGAGGGAGGAAAAAGGAGGATGTGGAGAAGGATGAGGAAACCTCTTGGAAGCTTCTTGGGTCGTTCTCGGGGCCTCCTGGGAGCTTCCTGGGGGCCTCTTGGCTGGTCCTCTTGGGGGCCTTTGGGGGCTTCTTGGGCGCCTCTTTGGCCGTCTTACGGCGTTCCTGGCCGGTCTAACGCCGTCGGAAGCCGTCTTGGGAGCCTCTCTGGGCCGTCTCTGGGGCCGTCTTGGGGCGCCTTAGGGTCGTTTTCAAGGCCATCTTGGGCGTCTTGGAAGCCCTTTGGGCCGTCTTGGGGCCCCCCGTGGGGCCGTCTTGGAAGTCTCTTGGGCCGTCCTGGGGCCATCTTGAAGGCCTCTTGGGCGATCTTGGGGCAGTCTTGGGGGCCTCTTGGGCCGTCCTGTGCTGTCGGAAGGCCGTTTTGAAGCGAATGCCGAAATCCTTGCAACACCGAAGGACAATCAATGATTTTGGCCTCTTCGGGCTTTCCTGGAGGAACTCTTCGGGCCTCTTGGGCCGCCTTGGAGGCTTCTTGGGAGCCTCTCGGGCCGTCTTGGACCATCTGGAGGTCATCTTATGCCGTCTTGGGTCCATCTTGGGCCGTCTTGGAGACATCTTGCGGCCATCTTGGGTTCTCTTGGGGCCATCTTGCCATCTTGGAGGCCATCTTGGCCGTCGTGGAGACCATGCTTGGGCCGTCTGGATCGGGATGACCGACGACCCGGGAAATTTCGGCGGCCTTTCGGGTGGCCGGCGGGCTGGCCCGAAGCACCAGCGGGAGCTCTTCAGAAAGGAACCAACACCTTCCAGAAGTCTGGCACGCCGTGCATACCCGTGGAAAGCCAACAGGGGGCAGCGGATCAAAAACGCCTACGGCGAATCACCGCCGCCCCCTGCCTTTTAGGATACGCCTATGTGGCCAAATGTCGTGGCCAGGGCTCGGCCAAATTATCGGACTATCTCCTCCCCTAGCCGTTTTGTGGAGACCCTTCGGGGAACACGTGGAGGGAAAAAACGAAGCTGAGTAGTAATAGTACTACTGATAATAAGCATAGTAATGACATTAAGAACCATCGTACTAATCCAAACGGTAACAACACAATACTCATCATACGATTCATCATATCCATTGTCATACGAATCATAACAGGAGAGGGAGGACAAGGAGGATGAGGAAAAGGATGGGGAGTCCTCTTGGGAGCTTCTTGGGTCGTTCTCGGGGCCTCCTGGGAGCTTCCTAGGGGCTTCTTGGAGGCCTCTTGGGCGCTTCCTTGGGCCTCTGGGGGGCCTTTGGGGGCTTCTTGGACTTGCGGCGTTCCTGGCCCGTCTGACGCCGTCGGAAGCCGTCTTGGGAGCCTCTCTGGGCCGTCTCTGGGGCCCTCTCAGGGCGCTTCAGGGACGTCTTGGAGGCCACCTTGGGCGTCTTGGAGGCCTCTTGGGCCGTCTTGAGGCCCTCTGACCTTGATGATGATGATGATGATGATGATGATGATGATGATGATGATGATGATGATGATGATGATGATGATGATGATGATGATGATGATGATGATGATGATGCTGATGCTGATGATGATGCTGATGATGATGATGATGCTGATGATGATGATGATGATGATGATGGTGATGCTGATGCTCATGCTTATTCTGTCGATGATGATGATGATGTTGTGCTGCTGATCGATGATGATGATGATGATGATGATGATGATGCTGATGCTGATGCTGATGCTGATGCTGATGATGATGATGATGCTGATGATGATGATGCTGATGATGCTGATGCTGATGACGATGATGACGCTGATGATGCTGATAATGGTGATGATGCTGCTGCTGATGATGATGACGAGGACGGTGATGATGAGGATGGGGATGCGGATGAGGATGCTGATAATGAGTCTGATGATGCTGATGACGATGATGCTGCTGCTGATGATTAGGTAGTCGAAGATGAGATGGGGGATGAAGCTGAGAACGTGGATATAGATGGTGAGGGTTTTGATGAGGAGGGCGATGACGAACACGAGGAGGATTACCCTGCTCACATGTCGTACGCAATGTTAAGCTATGCCATGTCATGCTCTTTTGTCCAGTGCTGCGATCTGAGCTCAATGGAATTCGGTACACTGGTATGCGATACGATCCTGTGGTATTGACGGCATGACATGCTGTGTTATGCTATGCTGCTCCAGGCCGCACGAAGGTGGACATGGTTATGGTAACGCGATGCAGCGCTAGGAAACGTTATGCTATTGCTCGGCTATGCTCTGCCATGTGACTCAATGCTGTGAGTCGCCATGGCTTCCTCATAGGTGTGCTTCCAAGTGTACTCTTCCCCTCGGCCCATCTTTCCCCGCCTCCATCACTTCTCTCCGCTCGCTCTTTCGTTCCCTGCCTTTCGCCCTCCCGCTTACAAGCTCTTTCCCCCTCCCCATCTCCCCCCCTCGGCTTCTCCTTTTCCCGCCCTCTCTCCCCTCACTCCTTTTCCAAGCCGCGGCCCAGCTTTCGCGTCCTGCCTCGGCCATCGCAGCCGCCACACCTCGGCGGGAGAGCCCAGCCGTGTGAGGGAGCGTTCTTGCGCCTGCGTCTCTCGCGGGCCTCCGCGCTCCGGAGTGAGCTGGGGATCCCCCGCTGCTGGCGGGTTTGCGCGTGCCGTTCGCGGGCTCGCGAGCGCGCAGGTCAGCGGCGCACATAGACCTCGCGGATCGGTCGCGCCGATCCTCCGCTGCCGACAGCCCCTCTGCTCGTCTGCTGCTCCTTCCCGTGCTGCTCCTGCTATCTTTGCTGCCTGTCGCGCGCTCCCCTGCCTGCTTTCTCACCCTCCTTGCTCCCGCTCCTCACGCTACTCCCTGCCCCATGCTCTCCCGCTCGCTTCTCCTGCTTCTCCTTCCATGCTCCTCCTCCTCCTCCTCCTCCTCCTCCTCCTCCTCCTCCTCGTGGTTCTCTCGCGCCCCCTCCTCCTACTCCTCCTCCTCCTCCTCCTCCTCCTCCTCGTCCTCCTCCCTGCTCCTCCCTTCTCCTCCCTGCCCCTCCTCCTCCTCCTCCTCCGCCTCCTCCTCCCGGCTCCTCCTCCTCCTCCTCCTCCTCCGTTTCCTCCTCCTCCTTGTTGTCACCGCCCTCCTCCCCGTCGGGCCATCAGGGGGCGCGCTCCGCACGCGGCACGGACCAGACGGGGGAAGGGGTTGAAAGCGAGGGCAGGGCTGGAGGTGAAGGGACGGGGTGAGGACGAGGTGCGCCGAGCCTCATGCTGCTCATCGAGGCCCAGTCCAGGACAGCTTCGCAATCCCCCAGGCGGCCCCGAGGTCCTCCGGGCGGTGCTGCACCCCAGAAGAGAAACGACGACGGCGACGGGGACGGCGGCGACGACGCCGACGGCGGTGGCGACGCGATGGCGACGACGGAGGAAGGAGGATGAGTAGGAATGAGGAAGGAGGTTGGCTTCCCATAGAGGGAGGTCAAGGGGGGAGAGAATGACCACGGGGTGGAGTCGCCCATCAAAGGGTATTCGTGAGCCCCCCCAGATGTTCCATCCATCTGGGACATGCCCCCGACAGGGCGCAAGGAGGAAAGAGGAGGCGCAAAAAGCGGATGATGATGATGAGGAGCAGGAGGAGAATGATGATGAGGATGAGGATGAGGATGAGGATGGCAATGGTGATGATGATGTTGATGCTGATAATCATGATGATGCTGATGATTCATGATGGTGATGATGCTGATTATGATGATGAGGAGGATGATGATGAGGACGGTCATGATGAACACGAAGATGAAGACGACGACGATGAGGTTGCTTATGTTTATGATGATGGTGCTGATGTTCATGATGATGATGCTGATGATGATGGTGCCGATGATGATGATTATGATGATGACGACGATGACGATTCTGATTATGACTATAATGCTGACGCTGGTGATGCTGCTGATGATGGGGATAATGACGTTGACGCTGCTGCTCCTGATGGTGATGATACTCATGCTGCTGTTGCTGCTGCTGTTGTTTTTGATGTTGTTGTCATTGTTGTTTTGTATGTTATTGTGTTATTGTTGTTGCGGTTGTTGTTGTCCTTGTGGTTGTTGTTGTTGCTGGTGTTGTAGTGGTTGTTGTTGAAGTTTATGTTGCTGTTGTTGTTGTTATTGCTTCTGTTGATGTTGTTGATGAGGATGGCCATTATGATGACAGCGACGACGATGATGATCGTGTTGATGATGCTAGTGATGATTCTTATGCTGATTACGGTTATGCTGCTGCTGCAGTTGCTGTTGCTGTTGCTTGTGCTGTTGCTGTTGATGATGACGATGACGAGGTTGCTGATGACGATAATGATGATGATGCTGTTGCTGTTGATGATGATGCTGATGCGGATGATTATGCTGATGATGCTGATGCTGCTGATGATGATGACGATCTTGACGCTGATGCTGCTGATGATGATGGTGATGATGATGCCGAGGATGATGATGTGACTCATGATACGTTTGATGACGACGACGGTGATGATGACGATGATGATGATACTGATGATGATGATGCTGACGACGATGATGATGCTGATGATGATGATGACGCTGACGACGATGATGATGCTGATGATGATGCTGATGATGATGATGATGCTGACGACGATGATGATGCTGATGATGATGCTGATGCTGATGATGCTGTTGATTATTCTGATGATGATGCTGGTGCTGATGCTGATGTTGATGCTGATGCTGATGATGATGTTGCTGATGAGGATGAGCATCATGATGATGCTGATGCTGATGTTGATGCTCATGCTGATGATGATGCTGCTGATTCTGATGCTGCTGATGATGCTGATGATGCTGATGATGAGGATGACGCTGATGATGCTCATGAGTATGATGCTGATGCTGATGCTGCTGCTGTTGGTGATGATGAAGCTGCTCATGTTGATGATGATGATGATGATGCTGCTGCTGATGATGATGATAATAATGATGGTGGTGATGATGATGATGATGATGATGATGATGGTGATGATGATGATGATGATGCTGATGATAATGATGATTATGGTGGTGGTGGTGGTTGTGATGATGATGCTGCTGCTGATGATGACGATTATGTTGATGATGATGATGATGATGATGATGATGATGATGATGATGATGATGATGATGATGATGATGATGATGATGATGATGATGATGATGATGATGATGATGATGTCGAGGGCCTCCCCTCGCTGTGCCAGTGGGGCGGAGCGAGGGAGGCGGTGGTGGCCCGCCGGGAGGCTCGGCCCCGCCGCGGCGGCGCGCACGCCGCCCGGGGCAGCCCGGAGGTGCCGCCCCCCCGCCCACCCGCTCTGTTCCAGGGGCCGGGGGGGGGGGAGGAGGAGCAGGAAACGGAGGAGGAGGAGGAGGAAGAGGAGGAGGAAACGGAGGAGACGGAGGAGGAGGAGGAGGAGGAGGAGGAGATTTTAGATTGCGCATCTGATTCGCCTGGTGACGGTCAGAGAAAGAGCGGCGCTGCGGCTAGCAGACTTAAAAGGCTGCACGGGCACCAAGTGAACAAGTACAGTACAGTACCTCCATCCCACCACCCATGAGATGCACAAACCCACCCAGTCCCATAGTATTAACTGCGCCAGCGACTGGATGCGAGGCAGCAATGTGGCACTGGCAAGGCGCGGCCACTGTCGACTGGAGGCAATTGGCATGGACAGCTCCTGCGTCCGTACTAAAACTCGAATCTCGCACCAAGGCAAGGTATATCTCAGCACACAGTTCGGGCTTAACGCCGAGTGCAAGTCCCACCTCCAACACATCCTTAAACAACCCACCAACCTCCACTAGTCATTAAACGCCAGCTTGGCTGATTTTCAACCGTGGTCAGGAGAGAGCGTACGGAACAACAGAGGGGCGGTCCTGCCACGGTGTTCCCAACTTTCCCTGTCCGCCAGGGCTCGACTCTCTCTGATCACAGCATTGGAGAGGGAGGGCAAGGTGGGGAGAGAGGGCGGCTGCGTCTGACTCGCAGCAATCTCATTCGATCCGTTCGACTAGGTCTCATCTACCAACGGACCTAGTTGCGCCACTGCCAACTGTCTGAGCTGAAGAGACTGCACTCTCACCCTTCCCGACGACTCCAAACCTTGTCTGCAAGGCAACAGCAAGAAAGGCTGGCGGCAGGCGAGGGCTGCGGCGTGCAGCCGCATGAGCACCTGGCTGGCGGCCGCGCGGACTGACGGACACACGGGGGTTCGGTGCCACACGCAACGGGTGTGTGGTTAGCGACGGTCTACGCTCACCGAACCCCCTGCCGCTGCCCCCCACGGGCCAAGGCTTGAAGCTTGGCATTCGGTCGGTGACAGAAGCAAACCGGAGGGGAGAGGCGAGGAGTCGCTCGCTGCTACACTGCCGCGCCGCTCGCTCGCGCCGGGCGGCGGGGGCGGCGGGGCGGGCGTGCGGCGGCGGGGCGGCGGGGCACGCGCGCGCGCCCTGCTCTCTGCTCTCCCCACATCCGCTGCAGTCCTCTAAACCTCATCCTCCACTCCTCCAGGGGCGGCACGAGCCACAGCTGCGGCCTCGCCAGCAACTCCAGTCTGCCTGGCTCTCAGGACACTATACCGAAGCCTGTCACATCTCACGCCAGAGCCGAGCGGCTGACCAACTGACCCATGGGCATACTCCTCTTCCAGAGGGCGCATCTGGTCCTGGGTCTTAGGAGCCTGGAGGCGTTTGCCAATGGCGGCGGCCATCTGGGAGCAAGGGTGAAATAGATAGGGATCAACACGTACACACAGGCACGAGGGGAACTGCAGGCTCGAACGAGCGACCACATACGATATGGTCGGCAGCAGGCCTAAAGAGGCAAGCCGTGCAATGGTAACTGCAAGCTCATTTAACGGGAGGGGAAGTATCCCACGGAAAACTCCAACAAGGGGAAACTGGCAAAACCAACGTCAGCTTGCAAGAACCATAGCATCATCCACAGGCTGTCTCGGTATCACTGCTACGACAAAGTACTGGCAACGGGATGGTGGAGTAGGGGCAATCGAGCATGGGACAGCGAGGTGCACTGCCAAAATCAACAACCTCCCACCACCTCATCATCAACCTAAACCCATCCCAATCGGTATGCATCGAGCGACGTTAGACCTGGGGCATGTCCAAAATACCTGTTCCGAATCCAGGCTGGAATGTCCAGGGAGCGATGCGTTGAGCGAGCCGTTGACGGCGTCGCTCTCGAGCCTGTGCTCGGTTAGCCGCAATACGTGCACGCAACGCATCAGTCAACTCTACGGGCTGAGGGGGGAGCGGAGGGGGAAGAGAGGACGCGGTAGGCTCATGCATTGGCTCGGAGTCCCCTGGCTGAGGGGGTATGGTGCCATCGAGGAATGCCAGAGCGTCTGCGTATTCCTGCTCTTCCGAGGCCTCGATGGGCCCTGGGGGGCGGGCCTCGGCCTCGGGATCAAAAACAACTCCAGGCATGTGCTGAGAGGACGACTGCGGCTCAGGTGGCAGGAACCGATGTCGCTCGGGATCCGCTCGAGTCCGACTAGCACGCGTCGACACAAAATCTGGGGCCCAGGACTCGTCCGTACCGACGTACGGGTCCCATGAAACGTAAAAAGCTGCAAGCGACCCACGGAGCTCCTCCTCCTCTTCCCTCATGTCCTCTGGCCAATCATGCTCTGCACACGTCACACGCATATGATTGACTGCGTCCATTATGCTGTCTGCGAGAACTTGACATAGGGCCGGAGGATAGGTTTTCTTTTTGGCCGTACGCCACTCGTCACGTCGCCTGTCGAACCCCATGAGTACCTCGTGAGCCCCACGTCCGTGAGAACAACGTCCACGCCCAGGTGTCTCGCACAAGCGTCCGTGCATTGTGCCCATGCGCAGTGCAAGTATCCTTGTAGGTGCACGTGCAACCTGACCGTGCTCGCACTGATCAAAGTCGGTCACCGACGCTGCTGGAGATGCCATAACCGCCCGTAGGGGCGGGCAATAGAATGAACTGACCGAGTCGGGTCGCCAGTGCGCAGGCATAGGGTGTTCCATCCAGCATGAGGTACCGACGGTGAGATGCACGGCGAACAGTTCGATCATAGCCCCTAATAGTTCATTACCAACACGTAGCTGCTCCATTTGTCGGGGAGTGACGGCCAGCAAACCCCAGAAATCGGCATGGGACCGTAGGGGGGGAGGGCCTGCATCAGGGGGCCAACGGATAGCTGACCACGTCTCACAGGGTGGCCCGCCGCCTGACAAGACAACTCGCCTGGCTCGTATATGCCCCTTCCATACCTCCAGCGATTCGCGTCGCATCATGTTGCCTAGTACTGGGTCGATCGCTATATCGATAGATAAAACCGAGATGGTGAAGTCGGTATGATACTCGGTCCATTCGAGGCAGGCCTGGATGTCACCAGGCCGTCGTCGGCCACAGTACAGGTTGAGCACGAAATATTCCGACCGTCGGATAGCAATGGGCAAATCCTGAGCAGCAATGTCGGTAAACTGCTCGGTCAAGAACATTCGCGTCGGGTAGCGCTCGTGGTAGACCGGTGGTGGTTGGCCTGGCTCAGGGACATCTCCTTCGGCGGCCACAGCGGGCCGTGGTGGTGGCAGGAGTGTGGCACAAGCCTCTGGAGTGAGATACGGGTCACTTTCCAAAAGGGCTCGGCGGGCATCTTCCTGAGACACCAACGCGGCAAGGTCGGGCGCAATCTCGGTGATGGGGCCCGGCGTCCGAACTGTGGGTACGACAACGTGGCGACGAGGGATATGTACGTTGGTGGTATGTCCACGTGGTAGTATCGGTTGGGCAGGTAGCTGTAGGTGGTAGGCTGGATTGTCCATAGTCAGCACTGCAGCCAGCAAGCAGCGAGGCGAATCGATCGACAGATGATCCACTAGATGTGGTCGTGCATTGTACTTGAGCAGACATGTTTGACATGCCCCTGACGGGTTGGCATAGCCACGTGCAAGTGTAGTTAGTTGCCTATGTACACGAGCCACATGTGTGCGTAGCGCCCGATGCCGTGCAAAAGACTGCCCACACCAAGGGCAATCCATACTCTGTGCTGGGGTAGGTGGCGGCTGCTGTATAATACATCCACGTTCATCGGTGTATGCCCGGGGGGGCACTCCCGCAGGGCGTACTTCATCAAAGAACTGGGACTCCATGTGTGCTGCAAGTGTGTTGCGCGTCGTGTACTGTGTATGTGCATGCACTCCGATGCGAATGATGCGCTTCCAGGCGGGTAGGCTGCGTCGTATGAGGTCCTCCCACGGTTGTAGGTCCTCCTTGGGCGGGGGTAAATCCTGACACTGTCTAGTGGCAAGGCGCAACCACTCAAGATCCTGCAACCATTGTCCAAGGGTCGTGCGACGTCGTTTCATGTCGGTGTCGGCTGCATGCCACTCAGCTGCCACAACCGAAAAGGCCAGCAGGGGCCCTGTATGAAACAGTGAACCCAATAGCCGGAGTCGTGCAGCACGTAGTAGGATAGCAGGGGCCGGCCTGCGTAACCTGGCAAGCACCAGAGCGTCGGACACCTGAGACGCGTCCTCGCAATACCGAACACGGGCAGCTGCGCGATATACCTTCATAGTGGGCCAGCTTAGCTTCGGCGTCTGACAGTACGGGCCACGCGCCAGCGTTGTATAGTCGTCCGGACAGAACTAGACTATCTGCGAGCACGAGCCTATGGGCGAGGTCTAGTTCGTCCGTTGCAAAAACGCGGCGTCGAAGTACCTGTAGTGACGAGACAGTGGTAGCCGCGCGGTAGCGAATCTCGGGCGCCATAGCAGTGCCTGCATCGAATACGGAACCCAGATGCACATAGTTGTGTACGATCGGCGCACGAAGCGGTCCAAGTACGTCCGATACGCCACAAATGTGCCCATCATGCTCGTGCCACGCCGCATGCCGCGCACGCTTGGTACCGTGTCCACGCCACATGATGAGTGCTGCAGTTTTGGAGGGTCCGAGGTTCAAAATGTGTCCACACCGTGCAAACGCGTCTGAGACAATGACCAGGCAACTGGGCAGGGCCCCGTAAATCTGGTCAGCGGGCATAATGTGGATCACGGTGCCGTCGTCTGCATATGAGATTTCGACCAAAGGGAGCTCTGCGGGGGGCCTGTCATCGGGGCCCTCGGCGTTGAGTGCTGTGAGGGATCTCTGGGTGGCCCTCGGGAGCATGTAGGGATAACCAGCGGTCAGAAGCTTTTCACGCACCTCCTGCATACACTCAGCCATCTGTATCTCGAAGAGCACATCAGCGAGAGGTTGGCCGGGGAAGAAGGAGCGTTGAGGGAGCGAAACCTGTCCTGATCCTTCACACACGAACCAGGGTGCCTGATAGCACTGCTCGACCTGGGCGACGGTGTGAGGGTCGACGTCGGATCGGGTGAGAGCCGCAGCTCTCTGTCGGAGTCGGTCGGTTAGTTGCTGCATGGCAGAGGGCGGTAAGCCTGCTGCACGAACAATGGCGGCAACCGATATGTCGTCGAGGTCGGAATCGCGATGGGCACGCACCACGAGCTCACGAATGGCCCTGTAGAAGGCCTGTACGACGTCCAGAAAGAGAGCACCAAATGTTTGCCGTCTGATCTTGGCTAGTGACTGTGCAACTCGCAACACCAAAGACGCATGCGTGGTCCCTCGGCCTGGTAACCCACCGAACTGTGTTTCCCCCGCCTCAG
Organism: Prorocentrum cordatum; assembly: GCA_963575745.1. Classification (NCBI taxonomy): domain Eukaryota; class Dinophyceae; order Prorocentrales; family Prorocentraceae; genus Prorocentrum; species Prorocentrum cordatum. The sequence goes on from CAUYUJ010016688.1 coordinate 205,684, forward strand.
AGGCCAAAAATGGTAGTAGTCGGGACCGAAGGCATCTGCGAGACGCCTTGCCGAGTTGTGACGAGACCAAAATGGACCTGGAACTGGAGCACTTCGTCGGGTCGGCTTGCCCAGACTTGATAAGGTCCCGATAAAATCCACCTTTCCATTGAATCGGCTCTACCAGTGTAAGGGCAAACTTGAGCTGTAGAGGGTAGTAGTATTCGGCGATCAATGTCGGGTGGGCCTTCAAGAGGCCGCCTGCAATGCCATCGCATCCTGGGGCAGACCGTCGCGCCTGTCGGCACGAGAACTGGAACTCGGCGAGGGTGGGTATAGCTGACAAGCTGACGGGCTCGGCAGACATGCGCGCATATGGGGTACGCCCAAAGTGTCCTGCGAACGTAGGCACGTCTGTAACGGGCAACGTAGCTGCGTGCTCGAGTCCTGCGAAGTGCTGCTGCCAACGCTGTGCAACCTGTCGTTCCGAGTCGATCGATTGACCTGCAAGATCCTGTAAAGCAGGAAGGACTCGCTCGAATCGACGTCTCTTAGACCCTGCACCGATCCGACGCAGCGCGGCATATGCCTCGGCAAACTGGCGTCGGTCCCAAGCTGTACGCACCCCTTTGGCAATGTTGGCACAGTGCCAAGCCGAGTCAAGTCCCGTGGATGTCTGTATGGCGTACGCGCCCCCCCGAAGAAAGACCAGATTGAGTGCCCAAAAGACTCCGGTCCACGCCAGGTAGAACCGCAACATCATATCCAGGTCATACCGTAGGTCCCTGGGGGCCTCAGCCAGCTCGTGCAACGTGGGAAGACGCCCAACGTAGCGCAAACCGACGACATGGTCGGTCGTAAACGGGGGTAGGCTGATTTTCCCGCTGGGCGACTGTAGTGGGACCATGAAAGCTTTCGTCGCATCCAGTACGCTGTCAGTCGCCTGCGCAATCCTACGGCAGCACTGTAGTAGAGGTAGGTGGGAGGGCCCGTCGCGATATGAGAACCTCCTGCAGTGTATTCTGTGACAGAACCATTCTCCCGCATAGCGTCCGAGGCCCAGGCCACAAAGGCAGTAGCAAGCAGCAGTCGCGACAAACTGGACCTTAGGTATCGTAGTGCACGACGGCCATGCATGCGCTGATCCATGAGGTCCAGAGAGCCCTGGGAGAGCCAGCTATGTTGTGGCGTGCGGCCGGACAATGACGCTTTAGGCGGGAAGGCTAACTCAGCCGCCGCAAGCAAGGCCGCATTCAAATGTGCAGCATGGTCGTCCGGGTGCATGGAGAAGGGGGGCTGGGGCACCATTTGTAGGGCCTGTGCAAAGGCCTGCTGACAGTCAGGGTCGTCATACTTCGATATGTCGTGTCGAGACCGTGGCCATAGCAAGGCAGGTTCGTACCGATCGGCATGGCATATACGCATGTAAGCTGTGACCACGAAGTGATCGTCCCGACGTAGTGACAAATCGAGATCGACATCGACACCCTGATGTACCACGCTGTTGATCTGTCCGATGGGGGTGGTAATGTAGTCGATGCGACGTCTAGGTGTTTGACCCTGGGCCCCAGGCGGTAACCATGTGCCGTGTACCCCAGAGTACGACGGCAAAAACGTAGATACTGCACACTGCTCGGTATCCCGAAGAAACTTATGGAAGCACATTCCATTGAAGTTTTCAACCTCGGGCGCCACATCACCCACTGAGTCTGACACTTGTGAGCCCACCGTGGCATTCGCATCAAGCAGGCAGTACAACGGCGCTGGCTGAGCCCGAGCAGAGAGAACTGACGCAACCTGATCCCACCATCCTCGAA
>CAUYUJ010016688.1:207579-266741 GCA_963575745.1 Prorocentrum cordatum
CGACGACAATCAACAACGACAATAATAACAACAATAACAACAACAGCAACAACAGCAGCACAAACAATTACACCATCAACAACCAACAACCAACAACCACAACCACAACAACAACAACAACAACACCAACAACAATAACAATCACCACAACAACAACGCAACAAACATAGTTAATCCTCACCACGGATGCCCATTTGAGCCAAGCACCGGGAGACAATGAATGACCGCTCGGCCCCCTCACTCTGATGTTCGGCGAAGCGCAAGGACGGAGGAAGTGTAGGGCTGTCTACGGGACTGCTCCTGGCGTAGAGCAATTCCCAAGTGGCACTCCAGGGCAGCATTTCGGTGGCGAGCCTGGGGGGGAGTGAGAAGGGCGGGCCTTCTCCGAAGGATCGGAAGTCCCAGGATCTCCTGAACATTTGTCTAGGACTTCCCCGAAGACGCGTAAAACAATATTTCAAAAGGCGCGAGAGGGCTTCTGAGAAGTTCCGCCGCCTTCTGAGAAGGCCTTTTCCTTCTCACTTTCCCCCCTCGCTCGCCGCCGAGGCTTTTTCTTCTTCCCTGGATGGGGGATGGGAGCTTTTGGGCGGCTGCCGGCGCTCTCCCCCCCCCCCCTCTTAAGCCACCGCCGGGGCCCCCCAGGCCCCGAAGCGCAGCGACTTCTCGGAGCACCTCTACCAGAACCTGGAGGAGTACCTGAAGGCCGCCAGGGGGGGCTCGAGGATCGAGGATCAGGGAGGGTCGAGGAGGATCGGATCGAGGAGGAGGAGCAGGAGGAGGAGCAGGAGCAGGAGCAGGAGCAGGAGCAGGAGGAGGAGGAGGAGGAGGAGGAGGAGGAGGAGCAGGAGGAGGAGGAGGAGGAGGAGGAGGAAGAGGAGGAGGAGGAGGATCGGGGGCAGCGACACGGGGGGGAGACCTGCACGGCGGGGGGGGGGGGGGCAGCGCCCCCCGATATCGCCCAGGACTCGCGCCGATGGGGGCCTCCATGGGTGCCCCCGCAGACACGCCGAGGAGCCTGCGGCACGTCGCCGTCGGGGGCCTGCCGCCAGCATCCCTCGGCGATTTTGTCTTGGTGCCGAGGCAGGCTCGATGCCTCCGCCCCCGAGCCAGCCCCCCGCGGCCTGGCCCCATTCAGGGAGGCGGCTGGAAGGGTACGGGGGTCGGGGTCGGCGCCCGCGGCGCACCTCTCCCCTTCTCTCTCTCTCTCTCTCTCTCTCTCTTTCTTTCTCTCTCTCTCTCTCTCTCTCTCTTTTTGCTTTTTTGTTTCCTCTCTCTCTCTCTCTCTCTCCCCCTCTCTGGCCACAGGAGGGCAGCCCGCCCTGGCGCCCATGAGCACAGGCGTGGGGAGCGCCAGGGCGCCCCCGGCACAGAGCAGGAAGTGCGGCGACGGGCGTGGCAGCCGGAGGGGCGGCGGGGAGGAGGCCCTGAGCCTTCCCTCTTCCCACTTGTTGGGTTCCCTCGTCCTTTGACGAAGAGGACGAGAGACCCCGAACCAGCGTGAACACTCGTCTGGCCTGGAGGTTGGCAGGGCCGATATTTTCGACCGGCGCAAGAAGCCTGGACCTCGTCGACCTGCAGTAGCACAAGAGCTGGTGGCTGACACAGTCGCTGGGCCAGGGAGGCTTGACGCTGACCACTCGCGAGCCTGCGCGCCAATGCGGGCCCATATCCGGGGACAAAAGAATGACTTAACAATTCGCCGTCGGAGGTTCGCGCGGATTTCTCTGAAGTTTTGCCTGCAATTGGAGCCTTGTGCGTGCACCTTCGTAATCTAGCTTGGGAGTGCGTGCGCAGAAATGTTTGTTGATCAGGTCCTGTCGCTCCCCCTGTCTCCTGACATAGCCTTTGGCTCCCGAGATAAGCCGGGGAGCGGGGAGGCCAGCCGCTGGATGCTCAGCCCAAGTCCGGCCCTTCGGCAGTGGGCCGTGCTCGTTCTTCTGGCGAGCCTGCCTGAGGTGCGGCGGCTGGCGCCCGAGGCCGAGCGGCCCGCGCCGCCTGCGCCCGAGGGCCCGGCTGTGCGCGAGATCGTGGCGGACACGGTCAGCGAGCTCGGGGCCTGCTGGGGCGGCGGGCCGTGGCCCCCACCTGGCGGTGGGAGCTCGCGAGCCCGAGCCACGGGAGACCGGCCCGCAGGCCGTGCCGGCGGAGTGCGTGTGCGAGCGTCCGGAGTGCGAGTCGCCAGAGGGCTGGTGGTTGGGCTGGGCGCTGGGCTGTGTGTCGTTCGGGCTGCAGCTGCACGGCTGGTGGCAGAGGCGCCGGCGCGATGGCGCTGCTCCCGAGGAATGCTCGCCTGGTGACGGAGACAGGCGGCGTCGGCACCGAAGAGGCCACACTGCCTAGGCTCAGGCCTGGTCAGCTGGTGGCCGTGAAGTACTAGGGGAACCCGTTGTGGCACGAGCGGCTGCTGATCGGGTCGAGCGCCGAGGCGCTCGGGACGCTGCCGGGCTGGAACTGGCGCGCGATGACCCCCGACGGCGACGAGTACGAGGAGGCGCTGGACGGCAGCCAGCCAGGGTCTCATCGGCTCTGCATGCTCGGGTTCGACGGCTCGCCTCCCCGTCTGCTGCGGGGGAAGTTGTACAGGTTTACGGAGCACCCCACGGACGAGCAGCTGGTGAGGAAGGCCGTCGAGCACTTCTGCGCGCAGGCGCACGCGGGCACCCCACAGCCGCCGCCCGCAGACTTCGTGGACAGCACGCACGGGGAGCGTGGTGGCGCTGCCGGCTGGCGCGCTCAGGGACATGGATGCTGCCCTGGTGCCGTTGGAGCCTGCTGGTGGTGCCGCGGGGGCCGTCGTTCGCCCCTTTCAGGCGGGCGCCGCCTGGCTTCTGCTGCATCGTGTGCGGCTTCGAGGGGCCCGACGCAGTGGGCTTCGAGGTTGATCCAGTCGAGGACGTCGATGTCGGCGTGAGCGAGCAGGCGATGATGAAGCAGTACGATGGCGGGCTCTTCGTGAAGTGCATCCTTGTCCCGCGGTCGGAGGCCGACTCAAGCGTGAGCCAGCTGCTCGATCAGGCTTCAGCATCGGCCAGGCCTTCGGCGGTGGTCGAAGTGGAGACGGGCGGCAAGGGCACGGACACACCTCGCGAGGATGGCCCTGGGCAGGCGCCCGACGAGTGTCGCGCCCTGCGGATGGACTATGATCCTCGTTGCGAGAGGGTTAAGCAGTGGCGACAGGTGTGTCTGGAGTCTCGGACCGAGAGCTCTGGAGTGATAGGCCTGTTGAGGGGCCGGCGTCGCTGCTGCACCGGATGAACCAGACGGCTCGGGACGGGGGAAACCCCGAGATGTGGCTGGCAGACTTCTGCAGGGATCGTCGGATTGAGAAGAACGACAGGGTGCATCAGAGCTTCATAATCTGATCGAGGTTGTGTACATCGGAGGGACTTTCGACCAGCTGAATATGCCAGCCTTGCAGCGTTTCGAGCGCATCAGCCGTCGGATCCCCTCGATCGTGGACGCCTACAATGGGACGGGGGGGCCCTCCTGGCGCATGGCCCGTCGCTGCGAGGGAGTGGGCGGCGCGCTGGACAGCGCGTCGCCGGCCCTGCGGCAGTGGGGCATCGAGAAGGCGAAGGGCGAGAACGAGCTGAACACCGCCCGCACTCGGAGCCTCCGACGAGCGGGCGGCGAGGAGGAAGACGGGAACGGCGACGAGACCGAGAAGGCGGAGGGCGGTGCAGGGCGCGGCGGCGGCCGCGGTCGCGGCCGCGGCTCCGCCGGGAAGCAATGATGGGCCAGGAGGCCCGTGCGTCCGCTTCCAGCCCGGGCCCCCCTCGAGTGGGGGCAGGCCGCGCCGCGCCATCGTAGGGGAGCAGAGACGCGTTCCCCTTGCCGCTGGAGGCGGCACCTCTGCGACCCAATCGGCGGGGCGGCAGGCGGCCGGCGTGGTGGCGGCCCCGCCGACGACAGCGCGAACTGATTGACAACGCCCAACGGGCGCTCGATTGGACGCATGGCTTTGAGCTCGGGCATGAGGCTCAGCCGGAGTGTGATGATCTGCAGCGGGACGTGAGGCAGTACGTGCATGGGCTGGCCCAGGGCGAGCAGCGCGCGCGCCGTGGCCTCGACGTCCCGTGAGCGCAAGTGGCCCTGAGGGAGTTCCTGCGCGGCCGTTGCCTGTGTGGCGCGCGGGCGGCCGACGACTCACTGGTGCCCTTCCAACAAGGCCGGCTGTCGCTACCCGAGACGGTGGGGGCTCTCTTTTCATCGGCGACGTCTGCGGCAAGCGGGGCCACTATTTCTTGGGGCGGGAGGGCGAGCGCATGCTTGAGCCCGTCGGCGAGGCCGAGGCCGACCTCGCGCGCGACGGCGCGCAGTGCTATTGCGATCTCGCCTTGGTGAACCACGAGACCGCGTGCGCTACCTGTTTGAAGGCGTTGATGGCGCGGGGCCTTCTCCACTTCACGCCGCGGCCGCTCGAGATGGTCGGCGTCTTCTGCGCGTGGAAGAAAAGCCGCGAACGCCAGCGACTCATCCGCGATGCTCGGCGCTCCAAACAGCGTTTCAGGCGGCCACTCAGCGTGGGCCTGATCACCGCGGAGAGCTTGAGCGGCATCGAGCTCGACCTGGGCGCCAGCGAGAAGCCCGAGAACGAGCTGGTGGGCAAGCTTTGCGAGAGCCTGTCCGTCGCGGTGGGGATAGCGGGCGAGAGACGCGTTCCACCGATTGCGAACGCCCTTGTTCTTGCAACGCCACTTCTGCTTCCCTCCAGCGCGGAGCGGAGCCCTGGGGCTCGCAGGCAAGACGGTGGAAAGTGGCAAGTGCCGACGGGCAACGAGCAGGTCTGGCCCTGCCCAGCGGCCTTCCCGATGGGTTTCTCGTGGAGCCTGTTGCACCGCCAGGTGTCGGGGAAGGAGCTTGCGGGAAGTTTCGAGCCCCTCGGCGTGGATGCTCTGCTGCGGGATCTCGGGCGGCCGCCAGTGCTGGGCCGCGAGCAGCAGGGCCCCCTCCGAAACTGCATCTACGTCGACAACGCGGGCGTGCTGGGAACGGACAGGGCCAGAGTTGTGAAGACGCTCGAAGGCGTGACCGACGCTTCCACCCAGAAGGGGCTGCTGGCTCACGAGCAATCCGCCGCCTCTGGGACCGCGGAGGTGCTGGGCGCGGAGATCGACGGGCGGCTGATGCAGATCCGCGCGTCGGGCAAGAGGCGGCCGCGGGCCCGGCAGGCCATCGCGGGGCTGCTCCAGCGCGGGCGCGGCGCGGGCAGTGCGCTGGAGGCGTTGCTGGGGCATCTCACGTTCCTGGCGATATCGCGGCGGCCCGCGCTGGCCTGCTTCCACGCCTGCTACGCTTTCGTTCAGAAACAGCTACTTCCATGTGAAACCTCGGTGGCCAAGTGTGATTGAGGAGCTTCGGGTGTTCTCTGGCTTGGTCGTGTTTCTTTGCAGTGATTGGTCACGACCTTGGAATCAGCTCGCCGTTGCGCCGGATGCTTCGAAATACGGCCTCTGCGGCGCCGAGGCGTGGTAGCCCCTTGAGCTGGTTCAAGAGACTGGTCTGCGTCGCGAGAGGGACAGGTTCTTGGCGCCTGAAGCTGCGAATCCCCGCGCGTCAGCCCTGGGGGGAGGGTCGCGTCGGATGAACCCCTGAGGGCCTGCTGAGCCGTGCCGAGAGTGTCTTAGGAGATGGAGGATCTTTAGGTTTGAGGGCGGCGCTGCCCCCCGGCGCCCGGGACCTCGACCCTTGAGTTTTTGAAAGTTCCCCGGGTCGGTTTGGACCCGCTGTTGTGGAGCCCGACCTTATGGGGGCCCTGGCGTTGGAAACAGGGGATTGTGCACCTTGAAGCCCGCGCCCTCGCGATGAATCTCCGTGGGATAGCTCTCCTCACCTTCGGGCGGAACCTTCGGCAGCTGTTCTTGGTACATAACATTGCGGTCAGTCTAGCTTTCGATAGATGTCGGGCAAGAGACTATCTCTTGATTCATCAAGTGCGTCGTCTCTGTAGCTACTGCCTTGCCAAGAACATGCATGCGGTTGCGCGGTGGATGCCGTCGGAGCTCAGCAGCGCCGACGGTCCTTCTTGAATTTACGACCCTTCAAAGGGGCAGTGCGCACGTCTCGGGGGGGGGGGGCGGTTAGAGGTTGATGGAGCGCGGGCCCGCGACAAGAGGTCTGCTCCAGACAAGGCCACTGTCTCCCCCTCCTTCTCTTTGCTACCAAAGTGTCCGCCACCACCGAATGGCGTAGCCTTGTTGGCTCAAACTAGCGGGCCGCGTGGCCCCTCGGGAAACAATCGAGATCCAGTTGGGCCCATCCGTGCTTCAGACAGCGATAGCGGGCCATGGCCGGCAGTTTGCCGGCCCCCGGCTGCTGATGAGACGCCGGGCGCTGGCGGCGCCGTCCGCCGCTCCGCCTTCGAAGGCCGTTGGCCTCGCGAAGCGGGAGAGGGGGCTGGGCGCGATCCAGCGGGCGGCGGCGCGGCCGAGGCCGGGTCGCGCGCGGATGCTGCCAGGAGCTGGCCCGCCCCGAGGCTGGGGGTCGGGGGGGGGGGGCCAGCCCAACCGACGCAGGAGACGCCGCTGGAGCAGGAACAGGGCCCCCTCGACACCCAACGCGCCGCAGCTTCAGGTCTGGCCGCTGGTCGGCAGAGCAGCCCCAGCAGCACTGGGACTACGTCCGAGGACGCCGAGCCGCCGGCCGCGAGCAGAGAACGAGTGCTCCGTCGGCGTCGCCGACGGCGGGCGTTGAACCACGTGTCGGAGGCATGCGAGCTGCTGAACACGGGGAGTGCCAGGTTCGAGCAGCGGGCCGTGCAGGAGTCGACTCGCCGACAGCACCAGGCTGAGCTGGACCGGTGGAGGGCTCTCAGCGGGATCAGCGACCTCAAGGGCCTGAACGACGTGGAGGTCGACGAGTCGAGCGGGACTTCGTCCTGGGGGAGCAGGCCCACCGTGGGGCCAAGCTGATGGCCGCGCTGATGCACGCGGAGCCGCGGTTTGGCCGGCTCGGCGACCGCCGCGCCCCAAGGGCCTGGAGAGCTCTCAAGGGCTGGCGGCGGCTGGCCCCTGGGAGGTCGCGCCGGCCCGAGCCCCTCTGCCTCCGGGCTGGCATGGCCAACCAGATGGTGAAGCGCGGGGAGGCGCGTAGGGCGCTGTTCGTGTTGCTGTCCGTGAGCACTTACCTGCGCCCAAGCAGCCTGCTTGCGCTGGAGCCCGAGAGCTTCCTGGCGCCGATGTCAGCCCACGGTTCCTGGAGCCTGCTGGCCCATCCGGCGGAGAGGGGAGTGCCCGACGCGATAGGCGAGTTCAACCATTCGATGATGTTAGGCAGCCCGTGGCTCAGGTTCATTGGGCCTCTCCTGCATATCTTGGCTGGTCAGGAGTCTCGGAAGGCGGTCTGGGGGTTCAGCTACTGGGAGTACCTCAGGATTTCCAACGAGTGTGGGAAGGCGCTGGGGGTGACGGTGGTGCCCTACCAGACCCGTCACTCGGGTGCATCGATCGATCGAGAAAACCAGTGGGGACCTTCAGCGAAGTGAAGCAGCGAGGAGGGTGGGAGGCGGACAGCAGCGCGATGAGGTACGAGATGCATGCGCGGCTCCGTCACAGCGAGCTGCGGTTTGCTTCAGGCCTCAGTCAGCACTTTCAGGAATGCGAGCGATGGCTAGAGGATGTTATCCTGCGGGGCAATGCCGTAACGCGTTGCAGTTAGACGGCTCACGTGGCCCATGGTGCAACGATGTTTTCTCAGGGACAGGCGGAGTGGCGAAGGCCATCCGCCAGCGAGGGTACTCTTGCAGAGAGCTCGAGATTAAGAATGGTTTTGATATCTTGCATCGGCTTTCGTTGGCAAAGCCGCTTTCGGACGTCCGAGCTGGGAAGTTCGCAGGAGCGATGATTGCGCTGTCGTGTGCATCTTTTCCGATGGCCCAGGCCGGCCGTCTCAGGTCGGAGCATGACCCAATGGGGCTGCCAGGTCTGCCCCCTCACCTTCAGGCCCGGGTGGATCAATGGAACGCCCTTCTCAAGGCTAGTGCTCAGCTCATCCGTACATGTGTATCCCACGGGGTCCCTTGGATACTCGAGAATCCAAGTCGTTCGTGCGCCTTGAATGCCCCCGCCCTTCGCGAGCTGCTGGGTCTCGGGTGGTTTTTCGAAGTAGTGCGTGACCAGTGCCAATGCGGCGCGCGGTGGAGGAAGAGAACCAAGTGTTTCGTGGGCGACATTCGTGCTGCTGACTGCCACAGGTTGAGTAAGCAGTGCAGGGCCCGAAGAGGCCTGTGCTCACGCACGGGGAAAGCGCATTGACACCTTTTCAGGAAAGTCTGAAAAAGGGAATTCATTGGAATTCACTTGCACCCTTTCTCGCGATTTAGCTTTTGCCCTCCTGGCCCCCACCAGATCTAGGTTTCGAGGGTGCTGACTGTGTGTGCTAGAATATTATGTCTCCCCGTTTTCGTGCCCTGTCTTCGCTCGCTTTTCAATCCTGAGAACATTTGGTTTGGGATGGTTCGGGACGACTGGCAGCGGCTGCGTGTAGACGCTGCCTGTGAGACTCGAGACGCATCCACCGCTGTGCGAGAGACTAAACATGGGAGTGCGTGCGCAGAAATGTGTGTTGATCACGTCCTGTCGACCCCACTGTCTCCTGAGATAGCCTTTGGCTCCCGAGATCAACCGGCCCTCCCTCCCACCCTGTTTTTTTTTCATCTCATAGGTATATATATATATATATATGTGTATGTGTTATCCCCTTGTGGTTCGGTCAAGATTGGTCTCACAGTGGGACGACTGGCAGCGGCTGCGCGTAGAAGCTGCCTGTGAGACTCAAGACGCATCCACCGCTGTGTGAGAGACTAAACATGGGAGTGCGCGCGCAGAAATGTGTGCTGATCGCGTCCTGTCGACCCCCCTGTCTCCTGACATAGCCTTTGGCTCCCGAGATCAACCGGCCCTCCCTCCCACCCCGCTTTTTATGTGTGTATATATATATACACATATATGTGTTATTCTTTCGTGGATCGGTCAAGATTGGTCTCACCGCGGGACGACTGGCAGCGGCTGCGCGTCGACGCTGCCTGTGAGACTCGAGACGCATCCACGGTTGTGTGACAGACCAAACATTAGAATACACGAGGGCCGATTAGCGCCTGATCGATGAGATAGCGCCGATATAGCGTCGACAAGCGTCGACCTGCAGTCGATTAGCGCCGAAGAGCGTCGACCCGTAAGGACCAACATATTGGCACGGGAGGCTCCCACACGTTGCCGCAGAAGTCTCGGACTTGGCCCGATCTGCGGCGACAGTGGGCGGCTTTTCCCGCACGCCTTGGCCCTCAGCTGGCCACCCGATGCGAGGCGGGGCATGCGCCTCAGAGGAGGAAGGGCGCCGATGCCATTTATCTTCCTCGCTTTATCATATTTGTGCCTCCTGGGAGGCCCTCGTCGCCACGGCTGGATTCGCTTCGAAGTCCTTGTCGGAACGCACCCAGGGAGACGTCAGGTAAATACAGGTCTGGGTACTCAGGGTGTACGGCGTGGACGGGGTGGGAGAGTTAAGTGTTCGATCGTGGACCCATTTGTTCACCGCAACCATGAGCTTTCGCGCGGAAGGCCGCCGGAAACCGATGAAGACCGCCGAAGATGGCCTAGGAGCGATGGGCACCAAGGGGTCAATGGTCGAACGCGTAAGGGGAAGGGTGCGAAGGTGTGCAGGGGGGGAGTGGTGGGGAGGGCGGGCGGGCGGGGGAGGCGATGGCGTGCAAGGCGCTATCTCCCGAGGGTCCTCTGCTGCGTTCTGTCCTCGTGCTGCTGTGTCCCTTGTCCACCGTCCACCGCAGACTCGCACGGGACAAAAAACGACGCTCCTCAAGAGAAGAGCTGGGAGAACGTGGCCATGGGTTGCAGGGCGCGCCTCGGGGCCGTCTCGGGGTCCGCGTGGGGGCTGCCTGGGCCTCGGGCCGCTCTCCTCCCAAATGGCGCGCCCCCCGTCCCCCGCCCCAAGCTTGCCCGGAGGCCCCCGCGGTGCGGCAGCGGCCCCGTCGAGATCCAGCTTCGGAAGGGGGAGGGGGGGGGGGCTGCTGAGGCGATCCGTCAAGTTGTTTTTCTTCGGGGGGGCATCTAGGACTCCCTCAGGCGAGGCTTTCTCCATCACCGCCGCCGTGGCGACGCGCGTCACTCCGCGTGTTTTAGGTTAGGATCCCTGGAGCTTTCCGGCTGCAGCGGCCTGCTGGGAACCCGCCGGTTTCCGCATGGCTCCGTCTGCGGTGACGACCCAGCCGCTGGGTGCAGTATCCAGTTCGGGCTGGTGTTGTTCGGAGGGAAGAAACCAGCCTGGCGAAACACCTAACCATATGCAGTTGCGAGTGCCGCAATTGTGAGTACCGTCTGAGCTGGAACTCCGTATGGAGCAGCGCCCGCATGAGGGATTTGTCGTTAGGGCGCTCCGTGGAGTGCCCTGTGGAGCCACGAAAAGTGTGAGCGGTGTGCCAAATAGGCAGGGGAGTAGCGCCCACATGCGGGCGGCGTTATTAGAACTTTAGGTGAAGCTCCCTATGGCTCGACGAAGCCTCTGAAGGGTGTGCCGAAATGGGAGTGAGGACGATGATGGTGATGATGACAACCATGATGATAATGATGCGGATGATGACGATGACGGTGACGATGATAATGATGATGATGATGATGATGATGATGATGATGATGATGATGATGATGATGATGATGATGATGATGATGATGATACTGATACTGATACTGATACTGATACTGCTACTGATACTGATACTGATACTGATACTGATACTGATACTGATACTGATACTGATACTGATACTGATGCTGATGCTGATGCTGATGATGTTGATGATGATGATGATGATGATGATGATGATGATACTGATGCTGATGATGATGATGGTGGTGGTGATGATGACGATGATGATGACGCTGATGCTGATGCTGATGATGATGATGACGACGATGATGATGATGATGATGATGATGATGATGGTGATGATGATGATGATGATGATGGCGATGATGGCGATGATGATGATAATGATGATGATGATGATGATGATGATGATGATGATGATGATGATGATGATGATGATGATGATGATGATGATGATGATGATGATCCCCGCGGCTGAAGGGAACAGGAGTTCCTTGCTCGTACTGCCCCTCGGACCGAGGCGTTTCCCTTTGGCCCTGCGGAGGCAACGCACGGTCTCGTGCCCAAGGCACACACGCAGATTCGCCTGAGTGCCGAGAAGCCGCCCCCCGCCCCAGCCGAAGCAGGCGGAAAACGACACCCGAGCAGTCACGGCGACTCAGCCCGCGACGCCCGCGAGCTGGTACGGGGCCTCGAGTGGGACCCCCAGGAGGATGCTGGCTGCGGCGATGGAGGTCCGAGAGGCGGCCCCCGCCTGCAGGAGCTCGCGCGCAGACAGGAAGCCTGTGCCGCCGCCAAGGCCGCCGCACTCCGACCAGTCCTCGCACACGCTCACGTTCGCGCCTAGGGAGCTTCGACCACCCACGCGTCCGTGGCCCTGGAATGGGGCTGAGCTCGGTCAAGAGCTTCGGCCACCCGCACGTCTGCGGCCTTGCTCCAGAGCTCACCCCCACCATTCTGGGTCTGCCCAGCAGAGGGCTCCCCAAGGACGTCTCCGCGCCCCGACGCCGAGGAGGGGCCTCTCTCCCCTGGGGCTTCGGCCACCCGCGCATCCGCGGCCCAGGGTGGAGGCTGGACCTGGTCAAGGGCTTCGGCCACCCGCATGTCTGCGGCCTCGCGCCAAGGTCCGTTGCCTTCCTTTAGGGTGTGCCCCTGTCTGGGCTCCCCAAGGACCGCTGCTGGCCCCAGTAGAAGGAGGCGCTTCCGCAGGCGCCTGAGCTCCCCAGGCAACCGCACCCGCGGCCTGCCATCCAGAGGCTCCAGCTGCTCGCTGCCGTCCTCCGCGATAGCGTTGACGTAATCCCTGAAGCTCACGGCGACTGCTGCGCGGTGGCGCCGCGCCCGCGCAGCTCGGACGCCCTCATCTCGGCCGATTCTTTCAGGCGCGAGGTCGGGCGTGACAGCACCAAGGAGGCCGGCAGGAAAAAGGGAGGGGGCTTCCGCCCGCATCGCCCCAGCGGCAGCCTCCTCGGCCTCGCGCCTGGGCGCCGCGCGCCCCTCCAGCCGGGGCCCCCCCTGGGCACAGCGCAGCTCCGCCGCTCCCGCCGCCACGATGTCCACGCCCTGCGCCTCAGCGTGGAGGGCGACATTACGCCGCAGGCGCTCGAGCCATGTGGGGGACCTACGCCCAAGCTTGGCCTGCAGCGCGGGGAGCATCGCCTGCAGTCGCTGCTCAACCTCGCCGACGCCGATGACGGCGCGCAGGGCCTCTTCCGCGGCCTCCAGGCGAAATTGGGTTTTGGCCAGCTCGCCCGAGAGCCGCCTGACGGCATTGTCGGCGGACCACTTCGCCCATTCTCGGCCTACCCTGCGCTAGGCCGCCGATCGCCTTGGCGCGCACTCCGCGCCATCCCGTGCCACCATCGCTCCGTGAGCCAAGGCCCTCAGAAGGTCCAGGAGCAGGAGGCCTACGGAAAAGGCCTGAGCCAAAATGGCTACGGATGCTGATGATGATGATGATGATGATGATGATGATGATGATGATGCTGATGCTGATGCTGATGCTGATGCTGATGATGATGATGATGATGATGGTGGTGGTGGTGATGATGGTGATGGTGATGGTGATGGTGGTGGTGATGGTGATGACGATGATGATGATTATAATGATGATGCTGATGAAGATGATGATGATGATGACGATGAGGAGGAGGATGAGGATGAACATAATGATGAAGGTGATGATGATGATGATGATGATGATGATGATGATGATGGTAACGATGCTGCTGGTGATGGTGGTTGTGCTGATGATCATGATGATGATACTACTACTGGTGACGATGATGCTGATAATTGTTTTGGTGGTGGTGAGCGAAGTGGTGATGATGATGCTGATGGTTGTGCTGATGACGATGAGTATGATGATGCTGATGATGATCGTGATGATGGTGATGGTGTTCGTGGTGGTGATGATGATGATGATGATCATGATGAGGATGAGGATGAGGATGATGATTATGCTGATGATGAGGATCATCATCATCATGATCATGATGATTGTGCGAATGGTGATGCTGAGAGGAGGAGGGAGGGGGCAGCGGGGTGGGAGGAGGGTCGAGGAGAATAATGAGAAGTGACGCGGAGCGCTGTCTCGTCAAAACGAGGACCCATCATCACAGGTTGGTTGGGAACAAATGAAGCACCGATGCCCCTGCATTTGCCTCGTTTTCGCCTTTTTGGACGTCCCGGATGGCCTCGCCGCCACGACTGGATTCGCATGGACTTTCTTGTCAGTCTGCGCCCAAGAAGAGGTCTGGGGAGTGGAGAGGAAGGGACACCCGCTGGCGTGGCGTAGCCCTGAGAGGGTCGATGGCAGAGCATGCCGCGATTCCGACCTCGCCTTCTCTAAGGGCGTGTCGCTTGCGTTACCGTTTCTGGCAGGTTGCAGCCTGATTCAGTGCGTTGCCGCTCTCCGCCCAAAAGGTTCCTGGCCTGTTACTGTGCTACGCGCGAGCTTCGGAGCGCTCCAGAGTGTGCACCAGACATCAGGTGCCCAGACCACCTGAGTGAGGGATTTGCTCTGGGCCCGGAGATTTCAAACCAAATCGAACGCTTGCTGGACGGTTCCCCTCTCCAGCTAGATGGCGAAGCAGAGTAACGAACGTATTGAATTGAACGCAGTGACATGTGCTGTCTCTGAACTGACCAACACGTGCAAGACCCGAAACAGATTCGCGCACGAAGCCACCCTTACTCCGACGGGTCGAGAGAGTTTGCGATCGCAGGTCGGTGCCGTTTGGGATCGTCGTCCTCCTTCTGATCCTTCTCCATGCTTCGCCAGGCGTGTCTCCATCTGGGTTCGGGGCGGACGAGAGGGGGTGGACTGGGAAATTGGGGGCTGCGACATATGCGGCACGCAGCTGGCTTCGCCCCCGCCGCCAGCGCAGGGCCTTGGCCGAGGCTCGGAGGTCTTCTCGGTTGCTCGCCGGCTGGCACGTGCCCCCCCATCGCATGGTGATGATGTTGTTGTTGATGATGGTGTTAATGATGATGATGATGATGATGATGATGATGATGATGATGATGATGATGACGACGACGATGACGATGACGATGACGATGACGATGAAGACGATGATGATGTCGGTGATGATGATGATGATGATGATGACGATGATGATGACGATGACGATGACGATGATGATGATGATGATGCTGATGGTTGTGATGATGATGATGATTATGATGATGATGCTCCTGATGATGATGATGATGATGAGGATGATGATGATGATGATGATGATGATGATGATGATGATGATGATGATGATGATGATGATGATGATGGCGACGATGATGACAAGACTTGTGAGCCTCCCACCGGATGGGGACACATGGCTCCGCGGTGCAGGATGTGGCCAGATGTCGGGAGTAGGGCGATCACAACGGCGGCGACCGCGGCAGCAACGCCGGCGAGGCGGAGCCGCTCCTGCACCGATGCCCTGTGACACGTGCCTTCGCCTCGTGGCCCGAGCCCAGGGCTCGTGCACCGGGCCGTTGCAAGCGGGGGGGGGGCCCTTCGTGTGCTCGGCAGCCGGAGGCAGCCGGAGGCGAGAGTGAAGCGGTGCCTCGTACGTTCCCATCCCTTCCCTCGGAGGTTCGTAGACCTCCTATCCTGACACGTCGATTCGCGGATTGGCCGTTTTCGGTTCGCGAGAGGGCGTCGCGGACGTCATTTTTGCGGGTCCAGGTCCGTCGGTTTCGGTCCCAGGCCGTTTTCACTAAAGGGAGGTTTACTAAAGGGAGGTTTGTCCACCGCCGATTCCCCCAGGGAAGAGAGCAAGCAACACGACGACGGGGCGGACGATTCGGTAGGAAATCATGGTGGCCTGGTATACCCTCTCGATTCCGTATCTAGCGTCGAGTGGCGTCGATTCGCGTCTGGGAGGCGATGAGATAGCGCCGACTGAGCGTCTCTCAGCGTCGGCAAGCGTCGACCAGCGCCGACAAAGATGGTGTGGGGAGGCTCCCGGGCGTTGCCACCGAAGGGCGAAAATCGCCCGTCCGTCTCCTCCCCTCAGGAGCGGAAAAAGGACGTACATGTACATGAATCCACGCTGGTTTCGAGAGTTCACATTGCGCAAATGCTCGTATAACGCGGCCGGTCTCACGGATCGAGGGGCCGTGTTCATGTACATAGCTGGGCGCGTACGTCCTTTGTGGGCTCCCTACTCCTCCCCCCCCTTTCCTCTGCTGCACGGGGCTCGGCCTGGTGCCCTGCTCTGCTCCGGCCCCTTCTTCGGGGCCGGCGGCCTGCGCCCCGGCCCCCCCGCCCGCCTCTCGGCGCCCGCCCGCGGGGGGCCGGGGGCTTCGGCTTGGCGCGTGGCGCCGCGGGTCGTCGTCGTCGTCGTCGTCGTCGTCGTCGTCGTCGTCGTCGTCGTCGTCGTCGTCGTCGTCGTACTCGTCGTGAACGTCGTACTCGTCGTGAACGTCTTACTCGTCGTGCTCGTCCTCGTCCACGTCCTCGTCGTCGCCACCTCTGGCCCTGGGCCGCGTCACGCCGATCACGTCCCCACTTCCAGGTGTCAGCGCCCCGAGCTCTTCCCAGCCTCGCCGCGGAGCGCGGCGACGCTGCATCCGCCCGCATGGGCACAGCGTGTCGCAGCGTGTCGTGTCCCCAGGACCGCCGCCGAGACCTTTGCGTAGCAAATGGGTTCCTGACCGTGGCAGGATTCCGCTCCATGTCCGCCTCCACCCTTCATCTCGAATCGACGATCGACTACATAATTGATTTACCCCAACAGTTGTGTCTCCGTCAAATCTACGAAAAGTACGAAGAATGTCCCGCAGATTGTACGACTTGTTCGTAGATCCGGCGGAACACCCAATTCTGGGGCAAGTCAATGTTGTAGTTTGTATCGGGGAAGCGTAAGACCCGGGTTTGCCAGGACTCGGGTTCGCCATCGTTTTTTGACGACCGCGACTCGGATTTTGACGAGGAAGAGTTTTGTGGGATGTCTGCAGCGGGAGGCCTCGTCAAAATGCAGGCTCGGCCTCGTCATTTTGTTGACGACCTCGTCGGGGATTTCCGAGTCCCCCGTACCCGGGTCTTACGTCTCCCCGATTGTAGTCGATCCCATACTCGAATATCATCGCCCTCCCCCGGCCCTGACCCGCGGGCGTCCTCGGAAGCCTCGGGAGGCGTCCCGTGGCCCCTTTGGCGAGGGGCTGGGAGATTTCATAAGCCGTGGGCGTGCAAAGATTCACCCCTCGATCCTCGAGGGTTCGTGGGCAAAATGGCCTGCGCCATCATTCCGCTGTCGAAGTCGTCGTCGTCGTCGTCGTCGTCGTCGTCGTCGTCGTCGTCGTCGTCGTCGACGGTTGCGGCGGCGGCGGCCGCATCGGCATCGTCGTCGTCGTCGCGCGAGGCTGAGCACCCGGACTGGCTGCCGTTCCCGAGGGAGTGCGGCGAGCTGCTCGCGGAGGGGGCGCTGAAGGCGGGGGGCGGGAGCGCACACGTCTCGGAGGCCTGCCGGTTGGCACTGTTTCCCGAGGGTCGTACATAGTGGGCCCATGTTATGTGTCTCTTCATTCCCCCTTTGTCTCTCGTCGTGTAGCCGTGTTAGGTCTGGAGGGCGACCGTGCTGGTCGGCGCCCAAGGTGGTACTCATAAGACATCATTTGCCCCTCGACGCACAGCCCTCCTTGCCCCGCATGAGGCGTTCCAGAAATAGCCTTGCCTTCGAGGATCGAAAAGGTTGTCATCTCTTCCTCGGCGGAAGGCGGCGGAAGATCGGCGGAGGTAAAACGAGGCCGCCTCCGCCAGCGGAAACCGGTGGAAGGGCGGCGGCAGGTGGCTGAAGTAAAAAGTGCGTCCCCAAGAGATGCAACTATTTCTGGGTTCAGGGTTTCCAGAGTCCGCCACCTGTCCATCAGTACGAGACAGCACCAGCACCAACATCGGCGTTCTCCTCCACCGTGGGGAGGTGATCCTGATTCCAGGGCCTGTGGCAGTGTTCGGGCTTCTCAGGTGGCCGAGAGACTACCGCCCGCACTTGAAGCAAGGATCATCTTGCCCAAGTGGAGGCAGCACCCTAGTTGGTGCATCCCAGGGTTCGAGAGTCGGCTTCCGAGGATTGAGGATCGAGATGCTGGAGGGTTTCTGCATCATCTTCCCAACCCCTCTGTCGTGTTGGGTCCTCGTCATGAAGAGACATCACCCCGCGTTCCTCACCACTCCTCCCGCTCTCTCCTCTTCCCCTTCTCCTCCTCCTCCTCCTCCTCCTCCTCCCCCTGCTCCTTTCCTCCATCTTCATCGGCATCGTCGACGTCGTCGTCAACGTCATCGTCATCGTTATCGTCCTCGTCATCGTCATGGTCATCATCACCGTCATCATCATAATCACCACCACCATCATCATCACCATGTGCATCATCATCACCATTATCCTCATCATCATCGTTATTGTCATCGTCATCAGCATCATCATAAACCCCTCGTCATCATCAACACCAGCGACATCATCCCCATCATCATTCGCATCAGCATCATCACCACCACCATCATCATCACCATCAGCATCAGCATCAGCATCAGCATCAGCATCATTATTGCCATCGTCATCGTCATTATCATCACCAACACTATCAACATCATCGCCATCACCATCAGTATCGTCATCATCAACCCCTTCACCACCATCACCACCACCATCATCATCATCATCATCATCATCATCATCATCATCATCATCCTCATCATCATCATCATCACCATCGTCATCATCATCACCACAATCATCATCGTCATCGTCATCATCATCAAGGACATTACAACCACCATCATCATCACCACCATCAGCATCATCATCAACACCATCACCATCACCATCACCATCACCATCACCATCACCATCATCATCATCATCATCATCATCATCATCAGCATCATCATCATCATCATCATCATCATCATCATCATCATCATCATCATCATCATCATCATCATCATCATCTTCATCATCACCATCGCCATCGTCATAATGGTGTTTCTGCTCTCCGCGTGACAATTTCGCTGCACCCTTCACACAATTCGTGGGCCCATAGGAAGATCCTTTGAAAACCACGGTGGCAGGGTCCGCATGCGGTTCAGCCCCCAAATCCGGCGCACCTCTCACACGTTTCGTGGCCCCATGCGGAGCTCCATCGAAGGCCCCAGCGGCAGGGTCCGCACGCAGTCCCGTCTCCCATCTCGTCGCACCCCCCACACGTGTCGTGGCCCCGTAGGGAGCTCCACCGAAGGCCCCAGTGGCATGGCTCGCATGCGGGTCCACCCCCCACTCCGGTGCACCCGTCACACACTTTTCGTGATCCAACCAAGAGCTCCACCGAATGCCCCAGTGGCCGGTATTCATGCAGTTCTGCCCCCCGATTCGGCGCACCCCTCACACGTTTCGTGGCCCGTGGGGAGCTCCATGGAAGGCCGCAGCGGAAGGACATCCGGCGCACCTCTCACACGTTTCGTGGCCTCATGCGGAGCTCCATCGAAGGCCCCAGTGGCAGGGGCACGCAGTCCCGTCTCCCATCTCGTCGCACCCCCCACATGTGTCGTGGCCCCGTAGGGAGCTCCACCGAAGGCCCCAGTGGCATGGCTCGCATGCGGGTCCACCCCCTAATCCGGTTCACCCCTCACACACTTTCTGTGATCCAACCAAGAATGTATTCATGCAGTTCTGCCCCCCGTTGCGGCGCACCCCTCACACGTCGTGGTCCCGCAGGGAGCTCCACCGAAGGCCCCAGTGGCACGGCCCAGATGCGGTTCCACCCCCCATGCCGGCGCAACCCTCACACGTTTCGTGGCCCGTAGGGAGCACCACAGAAGGCCGCAACGGAAGGGCCCGCATGCAGTTTCACACCCCATCTCAACGTTATCCACATCCCTTATTATTAGTCGCTTCGCTCATTCCGCCGGCCCATATTGTCGCACCGTTGTGGGCTAGCCGAGTTTTGGGGCCTCTTGGGGGCCGTTTTGGGGCCTCTTGGGGCCTCTTTTGGGCCTCTTGGGCGCCTCTTGGGGCGTCTTGGGGGCCTCTTGGGGGCCTCTTGGGGCCTTTTTGGGGCCTCCTGGGCGCCTTCTGGGGCGGAGGGCTCGATTTTTCAGTTCTCGGTTCCCCTCTTCAGCCCCTCTTGGGCCCGTCTTGGGGCCTCTTGGTCCGTCTTGGGCGGCACTTGGGCCGTCTTGGGGGCCCTCCTGGGCCGTTCCGGGGCCGTCTTGGGAGCCTCGTGGGCCGTCTTGGAGCGGTCTTGGGGGCCTCTTGGGCCGTCTTGGAGCGTCCGGAAGCCGAAAAAGCCAGAACGCAAAAAACATAGAAAAAACAATGAAAATCAACGATTTTGGCCTCTTGGGGCCCTCTTCGGAGGCCTCTTGGAAGGCCCTTGGGGCGTCTTGGAGGCCTCTTGGGCTGTCTTGGGGCCCTGTTGGGCGTCTTCGGGCGATCTTTGGCCGTCTCGGGGCCCTCTTGGACCGTCTTGGAGGCTTCTTGGGGACCTCTTGGCCCGTCCTGGGGCCCTGTAACAGAACTCCGGCATCTCTGGCCCGACCTTGCCGGGGACTTGCCGGGACCTTGCCGGGGTACTATTCGTCCGGGGACCCCCAGGGGCCGCCCCGCGCGCGCGAACTAGAAATATTGTTAACCAGGTACAGGAGATCTTAGCACGCCCTGGCCCGTTGGGCCGGTGAATTCAACGCCCCCCCCCCCCCTGAAATACTGCCCCCCCTGCTTCGGCAAACTAATACCCCGTCCCCCCATCCACGGGAGGCGCCTTAACATTCCGGCCCCCCCTTTGGGAAAGTTGAGCGTTGCAGTTCAGCTGGTGGACATGATGGAGGTGTAGTTACACAGTGGTGGCTGCATTGGTGATCAGAACTCGGTCGGGTTTGCGACGTCGACAACAGTTATGATCAATACGATGAACACCTTGATCGTGCATGTGATGCTGTGGTGCAGGCGCCATATCTATACATATATACGCCACACACGCACATACATTTGTGTATATGTACATGTATGGCTGCGACTGCGGTCAGTTTCAAACCTCTTGCCCAAAGTGGCCATTCAAAAAGCGCCATAATTCTCCGGCCCCCCCTTCGCTTCGGTCACGCGAAACCGCCTTAATATTCTGGCCTCCCACCTTTGGAGAAAGGCTCCTTAATATACTGGCCCCGGGGGCCGCCTAATCAGGGATGTGGAGTACCCCTCATACGTTCCGTGGCCCGGCATGGAGCTCCATCGAAGGGCCCAGGGGCAGGCTCCGCATGCAGTTCCAACCCCTCACACAATTCGTGGGCCCATAGGAAGTTCCTTTGAAGACCACGGTGGCAGGGTCCGCATGCGGTTCAGCCCCCAAATCCGGCGCACCTCTCACACGTTTCGTGGCCCCATGCGGAGCTCCATCGAAGGCCCCAGCGGCAGGGTCCGCACGCAGTCCCGTCTCCCATCTCGTCGCACCCCCACACGTTTCGTGGCCCCGCAGGGAGCTCACCGAAGGCCCCAGTGTCAGGGCTCGCATGCGGGTCCACCCCCATCTCGGCGCACCCCTCGCACTTACGGCGGTGGCATTGGTTAAGGAATGTGCCCAGGACGCTTCCTTATCTGATGAGGGGGCGGCGATATCCACGGCCAAGCCTCGATTGGAGTTCCACTGGCTTCCAGACCCTGGATTCCTTATCTAAGGGTTCCTTATACAATGCCCCCACCGTATCATGGCCCCGCAGGGCGGTCCACCGAATGCCCCAGTGGCAGGATCCGCTGGCAGTTCAACCCTCCAGCTCGGCGCACCGCTCGTGACCCCATAGGGAGTTCCACCGAAGGCCCCAGTGGCAGGGTCGACGTGGCGTACCCGCACCCTGACGGGCACACCCCTCGCTCGTTTCGTGGCCGCATGGGAGCTGCACGTCGTTCGTCCCACCTGCCCTGGAGCACTCGAACCCGCATATGTTTGGGTTGAGCGCCAGGACACTCGGCTCTGGAGACGTGTGGGGACCAACGGAGGCCTGGGTCCTTTCTTGGATGGCCCACCCAGATTTAGCAACAGACGTCCTGCTCGTAAGATATCACGGCGGCTGTGTCATATGCCCAGCCTCACCCGGCAGACAGAGCGTCTACACGGCACTTGCAACAGCACGGCACGGCACGACCCAAGCAGGAGACGGCACGGCTTTGCACTGCGCACGACACGGCACATCACAGCAGCGTATTGCAGCACGTCGAATCATGAGCTGGATCCACGACACGTGGCACGTCGGTACCGGAGGCCCGGCTTGGGGCCCGCGACACGACAGAGACGGCACATGGCACAGCACGCGGCATGGCACACAGCATATTGCACACGGCACGGCAAATGGCACGGCACACAGTCTGGCGCACAGCACAGCACTCGGCATGGCACAATGTGGAACGTGGGAGGCAGAATCACGAGTTAGATTCTTCACGCGGCACGGAACGACAGGTAGCGCTTGGGCTGCGCAAGAAGTGCCGAGGGCCGCCATGGATTGTTCGGTAAGTCTGGCAGTGGTTTATCAATTGTTGTGGCATGGGTTGCACCATATGTTCCGTCGAGGTTTTATCAGATGTTGTGAGGTCGGTTGCATAAACGGTCGCCATCGGTTACGACATTGTCCAATGCCGGAGCAGTTATAACATAGTGTTTTTCATTCAGTTGTGATGTTCCAACAACATAAGTTATGCCCAGCAATTACAACATATGCTTCTTCTTGCAACTTTGGATTCGTTCACCAGAAAGAAGTTCGAGCATCAAGGTAGCACCATAATTCAAGGTTTTTTCGCATCTTGGGCCCTGGGAAGCGATGCTCGTTCGACAATTCGGAAGCGTGTCTGGCAGACACTGTTTCCAAATTTCTCTGGGTGCTCGAACCTATTTCTGGAATGTGGTCCTAAAAGTAGGATGGAAAATCATAGCCCAACAGGTTGCGCCATAGGGTACGCCATAGGGTGCGCCATTATATGTGTCGTATGTCTTGTATTGGTTGCGACACACGCTCCTATGCTGCGGCTATGCGTTGTATCATGGATTGTTGCGTCGCAGGTCTGCTAGTAGTTTCGCAATTGGGTGCGCAAAAAGGCTTCGCCATAAGTTTCTTCATTGGCTGTGTAAATCCTACGTTGTAGGTTGCGCCGTAGGTTGCGCCGCAGGTCTAGTATTGGTTGTTCCCCGGGTCGTGTAGGTCTGGTAGTTGGGCCACAGGCTGCACCGGTCGAACAAGATGGCGCCGTCGGCCGCGTGATTAAATCCGCCCTGTACCCCTGCAATGTTTCTCAAAGGTTCCTTGGACCCTTGGAGCATCGGTGGATGCCCGTTGTGGGCGGGGGGGCGCCAAAGAGCTGCGCTGGGGATGTCCGTCGCGGCCCGCGACGCAACGCTGCCCCTGGGCATGGGTCCGGAGATCTCCCAGAGCCAACGCGGGACGCTCCAGAAACGGCCGTGCTCTCGAGGGATTAAGAAGTCGACCTCTCTTCTTTGGAAGAACGCCCGTTAAAGTTGACGGAATCAGGTTGCGGGTGGTTCTGATGGCGGAATGTGGGCGGAAATTTGAGGTATCATCATTTGCCCCCGCCAGAGGTGCAAGAACGTGCTTTAGATTCATGGCTGGCTGCGGAAGCGGGCTCCGCACACGGGCCGTCGTGTCAAGTGGTCCTGCGCTTCTCGCCCTTGTCGGCCCGCCCCCCCCTGGCCCCAGGGCCGTCGAGCAGCGACTCTGCTGCCGTGCCCCCCCCCCCACCCCTCGCGGGGGGATCTCCTCGACCGCCGGCAGACGCTCCGACGACGGGCCTCGGGGCGCCATCTGCAGGATGGGCCCCACGGCTGCAGGCGCTGCGCCGCGGGCTCCCTGGCACGCCCCCCGGCCTCCCGCCTGTGCGTTCGTCCTCCTCCTCCTCCTCCTCCTCCTCCTCCTCCTCCTCCTCCTCCTCCTCCTCATCCTCCCCCTTCTCCTCCTCCTCCTCCTCCTCCTCCTCAGACCCCCCGTCCTCGACCCGGAGGAGGGAGTGGTGGACCGAGGGGAGGCGCGCTCCGCTCCGGGAGGGCCAGGTCAGGACGGCGCAGGAGGGCGTCAAGCTGACGTCCGCCGATGATGCTCGAGCGCGTCCCCGCAGTTGTTCGCAGGGCGTCTACTCGCAAACGCCCTGACAAATCACGTGCTTGCCTCGACGTGCTGGATCGTAAGTGCCCCGCGGCGGATCCAGGCCAGTTGCGTGTAGTTATTATGCGAGTCGTTGAACGCGCTTGTCTGGATGAACAGGAAGCGGAGTGAACGCGTATGCCCTTCCCCACCGCCCTGGGTTGGTCTCGATGTGTAAACTGCGCCGCGTGATCGGCCACAAAAGCTTGGTGCCTTGACGCCCCGCCCTGCGCAAACTGTGGGATGCGGGATTACCTATGACAATGACGCGCCGAGATCCTCCGCCGAACTCCTGGGCTCCCGGGTTCGACGGAACGACGTGGTGCACACGTCGGCCCCCTCCCGACGCCCGCCGACCTCAGCCGGCGGCGCAGCCCGACAGCCGTCCTGTTCGGATCTGTGCCAAGCTGCCTCGATACGCCCGTCTTGAAACGCAACATGTACCGTGCTTAAGACGTCTGTGCCACTGTGTTGCGTGGTAGCTCGGCGCATCGGCCCACGCTTTGGCGAACTTGTCGTGTCATACACACGTTGCCAGTCTGCGTGTTGAGTTCGGTATCGATGCGCTACGTGTCGCGCGTTGCGCATCGGGGCAGCCAAGGATTTGTGATCTGCTCCCTTCGCGCTGGAGTTTGGGCTTCCTTGGTGGCCTGCGGGCAGCCCCCAAAAGCTTATATGAGGGCCCGTAGAGGCCCGAACACGGAGGCGGGCCGAAGTGGGCGGGCGAGCAGGCGGGGAGGGTTTAGCCCCTAACCCTAACTTCAACCCTTAAGACCGAACCCTAAACCTCAACCATAATCCCTATCCCTAACCCTAAACCCGAACCCTGGGCCCTAAGCCGAGCCCCTAGCCGTAACCCCTAGCCGTAACCCCGAACCCGAACCCGAACCCCTAACCCTAAAACCTAATCCCAACCCTGAACCCTGACCCCTGACCCTAAATTCGGGACAGGGGCGGCAGCCAGCGGCAACGCCAGGGCGGGTGGGCTCAGAGGTTCGGGTGCAACTGCTGGGAGGTCAAATTCTGAATTTGCCCTGGTCCGAACTCCGGCTTCATCCTGCTCATTCCCGTTTAATCTGGCTTAATCCCGCGACATCGGGTTGAATCCCGCTTAATCCGCGGCCTGATCCGGCGTAGAACCCCCCCAATGGGTTGCATCTTCCGTAGGCGTTCCGACAAAATCCTCCCAGTAGCTGCCTCCTCACAGAGGCGGGATGCGTCGACCCCCACACCGCCCAGGAACGTGCGGACTTGCCATCGGGGGCCTCTCGCCCATTCTGTCGGCGATGTATCTCGAGGGGGAAACAAAACGCAAAAATAAACTTTTGGCTCTCCGCGCGAATTTCTTGGATCCGCGCTGGGACCCTCGGCGCCGCCCCTGGCGCGCTCCGCGCGCCAGGGAGGTGGGGGGTCCAGCGCACATCCAAGAAGTCTGTGCGGAGCGCCAAAAGTTGATGCTCATGCTGCCATTTCTTTTTCTAGTATCGCCGAGCTCCAGCTCGATGCTCACCTCCTTCAGCTGGTCCCCTCCCCCTCTGCCGCTACCCCTCAACGCAGGGGAGGAAGTCGCCACCGGGGTGCCCATGGGTCTCCACGGTAGGATCCGCCTCGGAGGTTCTTCCCGGTCGGAGCAGCGCCTGCGAGAGGCCCCGGGGAGTACAGTCCAAATTATTGCCGAGTCGGGCGTGTCCCTCTACAGGAGGAATATTCAAAAATCGTCAAAACATGGTCTGGGGATTATTGCGAAGGCCTTGCGGCCGGTGCCGCCGACCCTGGAGGGCGAACTATGCGTTCTCTAATGTGGCGGGGGGGGCCTCTTGGGGCTTCCTGGGGGCCTCTTCGGGGTCTCGTGGTGGCCTATTGGGGGCATCTTGGGGCTTCCTGGGAGCCTCTGTCGCCGAGGGCTCGTCGGGCCCCCCGTCTGGGCACCCTGTTGGAGCCGTTTGGGGAGCCTCTGGGGCCATCTTGGAGGCATCTTGGAGGCATCTTGGGCGGTCTTGACGCTCTCTTGGGTCATTTTGGGGCTCTCTTGAGGCCTCTTGGGCTATCTTGGGGCAATCTTGGGTGCATCTTGGGCCGTCTTGGAGCGTCGGCACGTTGAAACGGCGAGAACGCCAAAATCTGTCAAAAACTTTGAGGAAATCATTGATTTTTCCCTCTTCGTGCCCTCTTGGGAGTGCTCTTGGAGACTTCTTGGAGCGTCTTGGCAATCTCTTGGGCCGTCTGGAGGCTACTTTGGCGTCTTCGACCGATGGTTCGGCGATTCGGGGCCCTCTGGAGCCGTCTTGGAAGCCTCTTGGGGCACTCTTGGCCAGTCTGGGGGCTTTTCTAGGTCCCGGGACATCCCGGGGGGGATGCGTATCTGCCCCCCCCCTTCCCCTCCCCGGGACCCCCCCCGGGACCCCCCCCCCCCCGGCGGGGAAGGGATCAAAGGGAAGGGGCTTCCCTTCGACTCAGCTACGACGTTGCTCAATTTCGCTTTGCCTTCGACTCAGCTACGACGTTGCTCGGCTTCGCTTTGGTTTCGCTTTGGCTGGCGCGCCTGAGGGGAGGGCGACGACGACGACGACGACGACGACGACGACGACGACGACGACGACGACGACGACGACGACGACGAACGGTCGTCAAAACATGGTCTGGGGATTATTTTTGAATACTGTTTGACTCTTTTTGAATTTTTCTCCCAACATCCGCCCGTAGGAGGACAGGCTCGATCAGAAGCGCTGAGTCAGCAGCGAAGCCCCCGAAGCCCTTGAGGGCGTGAGGAGCACTCGAGGAGCAGCCACATGGAAGAACCCTCCTAACGTCCCCTCTTCGGCGAGGAGCGCCGGCTGCGCGGTGGCCCCGGCCCGCTGCGGAGGCCGCCTGGGTCAACTGCCGCGAGCCGCTGCTGCTGCGCTACGACATGGTGGACTGCACGCCCGCGGAGTGGGTCGCTGCGTACGAGGCGCCCCGCAGGGCAGAGGGCTCGCTTCGATCTGGACCCCGATTCCCCATTGAGGCATATATGCCAGCCGATTTCTGCCGATTCGACTTTTCCCGACTCGGCTGCCGATTTTCCGCCGATCCGATTCATGTCGATCGCCGATCCGACTTGTCGATTCGATTCTGGGCTCTCCTGAGGGCAGAGGAGTTTACCGACGCCCGTCCGTCGAAGAACGACACAAGATAATTGTGCAGATGCACGGCTGGAGATGAGCGCGCGGAGGCCCCGTGAGCAGACAGAGGGCATTCTCTGCAGAACGCTTGGGCTTCAGTCCCGGGGGGGTGGCCGGCGGCCCATGTCCCCTGCCGAGAGGAGGACGAGGGCCTCTGGCAGGTGCACCCGCGAAACCCAAAAGAAGAGGGGACGGAGAAGCATGCCGACTCCGATCCGTCGATCCCTAACTCAGCTCTTCGCGCGGACAGAAGTTGTCCCGCCGACGCCGTGCCGATTGGAGGCGCTTCGGTCGGCGTGTTTTTTGGGGGATGGGCAGCGCCGATCCCGGCGCGAGGCGCTGCAGGCGCGCTCGGCGCAGCGCCCGGGGCCGCCGGAGTAATTCGTAGTTCGGGCGGCCTGCATGCTGGCTGCGTGCCCCCCGCCTCCCCCGCCCGCCCCTCCCTCCGTCCCTCCCTCCCCCCTCGGCCGCCTCGTTCTGCCACTGGGCTTCTTCGATGGGTGGCAAGAATGCTGTCCGAGAGCCGCGCAGATGCCTTCGGTCGGCGCCAGGCCCCTCCACACGTTTTGGTGCGCGCCCCGCGCGCTAGAGCAGGGTGCGTTGAGGGGGGGTCCATTGTCGCCCTGATCGATCCACACCCGCAAACGATGCGTGGGCGTGCTGACCAGCAGCGCTTTTTGCATGAACGTTCCACGAATATGTTCCTCTGGCATATTACGGTGCCGGTTGCGCTGTGATGGGACAGACAGTGTTGTGTGTTTGCTCTACGCAGAGCCTCGATCACGTTCGAATTAGGCATCGGTTTATACGATTCGAATATCGTAGTTGCGGTCGGGATTGGAACAACATCTCAAGAGAGTGCTTTCGATGACATGTACAGGGCCATCATGTATGTTCAGCTCAGAATCCTCATGTTGCCATTGTGGCTTCACCACAACACGCAGCTGCTGGCAGTTAAATCGTGCATATCTGTATTCATTTCCAGGGTCTCTGCTGGTGTGTCACCGAGGATGTTGGGTCACCCAGGCTTACAGGGCAACCTGGGATTGTTTAGACTCGAGGCGTCCTAGGCCTCCTGAAGACAATGCATACGGAAGGACGTCATAGCTTACAGTCCTACCTATCTTGAATCATGTGGCGAAGTGGTTTGGGCAATTGCTCCAAGCCAGCGCGCAGTCATAATGACTTTGGGTGGAGTGGGGAGGACGAAGGAGATGAGGAAGAAGGCAGGAGGAACGAGGGACGACGCACCTTCCGCAGCGGCTTGTTGATGGCGATTTCCCCTAGTCGTTTCAGGCAGTGCTCCAGAGCCAACCCAACGCATCCACACCTTTCCGCGCTAGCGCGTGGCTCGTTAGTGTTCGATCGCGTTTCTCCGTGAATATGTCCGCATGCAACAACAGCAACAACACATCGGGAGGTTATGTGTCAACTCCTGTATATGTTAATCTGTCTGTTTTTCATATCCGCCCATCGCGGTGGGACTAAAGTCGTTCACTTGCAGTGACGTTTCCGTTCCCTTGCTACTGTTTTTTTGGCGCAAAGGACACATTTGTGAGGTATTCGACTATGGGCCCCTTGTTGAACACAACCGTCCAGCTTTCGCGCCGAAGACCGCCGGAAGACGCCAAAGATCACCGGGGATCGCCGGAGACTCCGGAGACCGCCAGACATCCGCCAAAGACGGTCAGAAGACCGCCGAAAGCAGCGAAACACTGCCAGAAGACTGCAGAAGACCGCCCGAGGCCGATGGATGACAAAGGGTCCATGAGGATCTGGTTCTACTCATCGTGCTGGTCTTTTGCAGCCGCGGTTCTGGCGCGGGTCCTGCGCAGCCTGGCCGCCGGTTGCTCGAGCAGGTTCAATGCTGTTCGTCTGTGTTCGCCCACCGCTTGTAGACCCTGCCGTCGTCCTGCCTGAAGACTGCGAGCTGAGTGCCTGTGGAGGCCGCCGCGCTCCGCCTCTTTGGGCTGCATGATCTCACTGCGCAGGCTGCGTTTTCCCTCTCTCCGCGGCCGCTTCTCTGCCCGCTCCTCGGATTCCCGTTTACAATGTGCTAAGTTTTGGCCCAACACTTGCTTCGACTGGTTCGCGCGTTCTCCGACTCCGAGACAAAACAGGTTTAGCGCCTGTCAAGGGTCGGAGCGGCACTTACCAAATATGGCCTCACGAGCTTGTTAATTCCGCGCATCGCTCGATGATTCTGCCGGAGAGCCAGGAGCTACGGGCTACGAAGGCGATGCCGATGGTACGAAAGGAGGCAGCTTCACGTTGAAGAAGACGAGCGTGGCTAACAGAACGCACTAGAGCGATAGAGGGAACACACATCTGAGTTCACAGAACCAAGTGTTTGGCCTCGTGTGTTTACAGGTACGGGGCCCCGAGCAGTCTTGACCCCATCCCACGGTCAGGTGTTTTGTCTGGCACTGTTCCTGTCCACGTTTCCAGAGCATTCCCACCCCAAATTCGATGCCAGACCATCTCCGTGGATGCGTTCTGGACAGGATCTCGAGAGCAGCGCAGCCGTGGCGACGAGAAGCCCCCCGAAGGCCAAACAAAGGGCAACATACGCCTGTACACCTTGATGGTGAGCGTGCAACCGCCAGGGTTGAGGAGGAAGAGCTAGTGGTTGTGGTGGGCACTGCGCAAGGGCATCAAGTCCCGAGCAGATCAACACGCACCACAACGACGACGCCGGCGACGCCGGATATGAGGCGCGCCAGTGACGCGCACCGAAGAATGGATTTGGCACAGAGCGCACACAAACACACACACACACACTGCGAGGTGGGGTACACAACACATTGTTGAGCGGTGCTCCGCCCCTCCCGCTTCTGCTGAGCCAGGGATCCACGCCACGTTTCCGTACGCTCTCCCCCAGACCCGCCAGGGTCATTGCCGAGGAGGAGAGGTGGAGGAGGAGGAAGAGGAGGAGGAGGAGGAGGAGGAGGAGGAGGAGGAGGAGGAGGAGGAGGAGGAGGAGAAGAAGATGGAGGGGCGCGCGCTACGGGGCTTGACCCCAATGGCGCGGGAAATAGTTGGAGAAGGTGGAGGAGTAGGAGTAACGCCACGGGCGCTCGTGTTCGCCCAACGGCTTCTTCAAGGACAGAAGGAAGAGGAGAAGGAGGAGGAGGAGTGCGGCCGCCGCGACGGCAGGAGCCGCGCCGGAAGCTGCGGGAGGGCGCCGTGGAGGACGCCGAGGCCCGGCTGACCCCCTTCGGCTATACCGCAGAGGCGGCCGCCCATCCACGCGCCGCCAGGGGAAGTTGGAGGGAGAATACACTTAGAACGCAAGAAGAAACGAAGGTGACGTGTGGAATTGCAATTTCTGCTTGGTTTCGTAACCGATCCAGTATACACGGAATACAGAACACTAGTACACGAATGCGACGCGTTGAACACAATATGAAGAAGTAAAGAGAAACCGTAAAACAGGAAGCAACATGGAGTTCATACAACAGGAAACCATCATGTGACCATACAATAGGAGACGAAACATAAACCATACAGCCCAAGACAGCGAGGGAACCCATACAACATAACCCACAAAGAAAATCCAGACACCAGGGAAAGACAAGCGAACCACCCATACAACAGGAAACACCAAAAAACAAAACAGGAAACACGAAAACAACCATACAACAGTCAACGCTCTTACAGTTCATACAACATGGATCAGGCCTTCCTTGTTCTCTGTGTTCTACAACGAAAGACTGAAAAAAAAAAAAAAAAAAAAAAAAAAAAAAAAAAAAAAAAAAAAAAAAAAAAAAAAAAAAAAAAAAAAAAAAAGTCCCTGCCTGTATCCTTCTGCCAGCCTCCCCCTCCTCCTCCTCCTCCTGCTCCCCCCCCTCCTCCGTATCCATGTTGGCTCAAGTACGAAACGCTTCCCTGGCGCTTCGAGCTCGATCGCTGCCGAGGGGACGGCTCAGAGCGCCCCTTTTGCGAAGACAGGCCTCGCGGCACAGGAGCTTCAGTGCCCGTGCTTTGTGGCCCACCTTCTGACCCTCTTGGCTCCACCGTGGAGAGGTGACGACGACTCTCACTCGCAGTCCGCGATGGGCCCCGCTGTGTGCGATCGTCCTCGCCCTCATGTGCATCGCATGGACGCAGGCAAGGATGCAGATACCGACACCGCAATCGCTTCCTCGAGCTCAGGCCCTTAAGGGGACGACCGACGCTCGGCATCTCGCAGTGGAGGGAACCGCGGTGTGCGCCGTGCCGCGCGTGCGCGCCAAGCAGCCAGCGGGCCCTCGGGTACTCCCATGGCTGCTCCCCGTCGTCCTCGTCGTGCTGGCCGCGTTCGGGGCTCAGGCTGGGCTGTCTTGCCGCCTGCTTATGCCGCCGCTTCGCATCGTGGCCCTGACCCCGCTGCGGTCGGTGTTGCCCTGGACCCAGCTCAGCTCGCGGCCTTGGCGGAGGACTTGGAAGCGGCCCCATACGTTCCCATCGCAGCAAGAGCCCGCAGTCCGTCACACCCATGCCGATTGTTCGACGCCCAGCGGTGCGCCACCTTTCGGTTCCTGGGCGCAGGCCGCCTCGTTGGACTGCCCCCCTGGCGGCTCTGTCCATCCACCTGACCATCATGCTCGTGATGATGAGGAGCAACACGCCGCATTCACTCGTGCATTCTACCAGGCGGACATCGCTTCCCGCTTCAACCAGCTCCGCGTAGAGTTTGATCACATCGTGTCAGCTGCCGTCTCGACCACTGCTCATGGCACGAATGGCCCGATCCGTGTCACGCTCACCACGCTCACCTGACATATCGAGGAGCAGGCAAAGCTATAGGACCACCAGATCATGGACACCACAAGGCCGATGTTTGATCGGCTTCAGCGGGAGTTGCAGGATCAATGTGATGCTTTGTCCCAGAGAGTTGAGTCGAACGAGCAGGCCATCGAGAATCGCGCCACCCTGATCGCCGAACTTCAGAAACAGGTGCAGGAACTCAAGGACCAGGCCTCCATCGATCGATGATTCCTTCGTGCCCACCCGCCCCGCGTGGCTTCGATCGCGAAGTTGGCCCGACTCAGGTCATCGCCGTCTCTACTAAGCTCGTTGGCATCGCATCGGTTCGTGAAGCTGTCAACAACTTCCGTGGCGAGCTCAACTTCTCCGAGAACGAGGATTACACGATCAAGGCCCTGTCGCCGCTGCCTGCCAAGAAGTTCTCGATCAGCTTCTCGGGGTCCTTGGGCCTTGCCTCGCGCCGTGTCCAGAAAGCTCTTGGGGGCCTCAAGTCCGACGGTGCCTGGCGTGAGTTCCACTGCCGGGCCCAGGGCGCCGATCCTGCTCGGCTGCGCTTCGGCCCCGAGAAATCCCCCAATCAGGTTCGCGGTGGGATGCTTCTTCACTAGATGCGCGCTGCCATGCTTGGACTGGACTCCCAGCGCCGCTGGTTCGTAGATCGTGAACGTCTGGTCCTCAAGGCTGACTACACCGACGTGCTGCGAGTCGTCCTTCGCCCTGGTGGCGAGGCGCCTGAGATCTCGTGGAACGACATCGGCATCCGCACCCTGGGTCTCCACTGGCGCGATCTGCAAGAGGCGGCGCGGGGCCAGACTTCAACGGCTGCTCCTACGCAGTGGTGCATTTAGCAGCTACACCGGCTTGTTCCTTTTACCAGTGAGTAGTGTTGGAGGGGAGCTGATGTCGAGCCTGCAGTTTCTCTTGTGGAATGCGCGAGCTTTGCTCCAAATTGGGGGAGCTAAGACATCGCCGAAGCTCAAGTACGTTCATCGTCTACGCCCTGGGTCTGCTATCATTGCCCTCCAGGAGGAGCACGCAGATCGCACCGAGTTGAACGACTTTGTCACTAGGTCTTCGGCCAGTGCCATCGTCCATAGCAGCTTCTGTGAGGATAGCGATGAGCAGGAGGTTCGTGGGGCTGGCGGGGTTGCAGTTGCTCTCCCTCCGCTCTCTTCTTCTTCCGTCTGCAGCTGCGCGGTGCCCTTGGTTAAGGGCAGGGTGCTACGCGTGGACATAGTACTCGGGATGACGCAGCACGTGATTTCCAATGTGCACAATCATGGCCTGACTCGGGCTGAGCTTCTCCGTGTCTGCGAGCAGATTGACGGAGCTCTACGTCGGGCCGCTGAGAACCGGTGAGCATTCATGGTTGTTGTCCTGGGGGACTTCAACTGCAGTTTTGACTCTTCTGTCATATTTCATCGCCCGCGCGGTGCTACGGCACAGCTCACGAACGACCACAAGGTTCATGAGCCACTGTTGACTCCGATCTTGAGTAAGATGATGGAGGTCGGCGCTGAGTCGCCGAGTCACTTCTGTAAGTTCACCAACTCTGTCAACATCATCGATCGCTTCTTTTGCTCGGCTACGTGCTGGATGATGTGCCAGACGATGACCGACGCGCGCGCTATCGTTAGCCCTGAAGCTCTTAGCTCCAAAGGTGTCTCTGCCCCCAGCGCCTTCCGTTCGTCTTCGTCTTCGCGCGGCTCGCCCTCGGCAGGGGCGACTGATCCCCAGCGCATTTTCACGTCCAAGCTATTTCAACAGAGGCTGCAGGGGATGCTTGCCGATGGCTGCGGCGATCTTCCCCGCTGGAGTCCACCGACATCGGCGGAGCATTAC
The DNA here is from genome assembly GCA_963575745.1 of Prorocentrum cordatum. Classification (NCBI taxonomy): domain Eukaryota; class Dinophyceae; order Prorocentrales; family Prorocentraceae; genus Prorocentrum; species Prorocentrum cordatum. Next base: position 240,592 of record CAUYUJ010016688.1, read on the forward strand.
AAGCTCATGATGGAAGAGGCGGCCCGAGAGACACGGGATCGCTTGCTCTACATTGCCCCCGGTCTTCCAGGCACCTTGGAATTGATTGCACGTGGGATTGCTTGAGCAGTCTGGCGTCAAGATGTCGGCCTGGCCGCGCAGCTCATGGAGTCCTCCCAGCACGCCATCGACGCGCTGGTGATCGAGGGCTCGCAGGTCCTGCTGCGCCGCGCCCCGACCTTCAAGCGCTGGTACGATGGGGTACATCGGTTTGTCGGCGAAAAAGAATTTGCTGCTGCCTCTGCTGAACAAGGCCCCCTGGACTCATCCTCTGCGTGGAGGCCTAGCTCTGCGTCGCTTATTCGGGCTCTCGAAAGGAAGGCCTCTATCTGGGCTCCGTTCTCGAAGCGTCTCATCCTGTCCGCGGTCAGCACCCCTGAGGGCCCAGTCACAGACCCCCAGGAGAGGACCTCGGCCCTCGCGGCCTGCTGGACCCCAGTTCTCGCCAAGAAGAAGCCCCAGACAGCCCTCGCTCAGAAGTGCCCCGATCGGTTCCTCACGGGGGCCCCCCCATATCAACACTGGCCCCATGTTCAGGAAGGTGCTGAAGCGGGCCATGCACTCGGCCCCCGGGGTGGGCGGTCTCCCGTTTGCTGCCTGGTTGGCCTGCGACTATGATGCTCAACATCTGTCTCGTACGTCTGGGTGGCTATGCCAAGGTCAATCTCTCTATGCGCCTGTTAGTGTGACCCCCCAGGCCTTCCTCCCCAAGGGCTCCGATGAGGCTGACCTACCTTGAGGATTATGCGCCCGACCTCCTGACAGATGCAGTGTTCTTGGGTTGAGAAACACTGACGTGAAGGTCCTTAGCTCTGTCATGAATCACACCCTCGAGCCTGTAGTCCAGGCGGTTACCCCATCGTCGCAACGAGGCTTTATCAGAGGACGGAATGTTTGCCACAACGTGCTCGAGTTGGATGTACACGCTCGTCTTGCCTCACATCCTCTTGCCTCCCGGCGCTCCCCCATGCTGGTCGGCCTCGGCAATGGGCAAGCCTTTCCCAGTCTCTCCCAATCCTTCCTACTCCAGCTGCTGGGCTCCCTTGGGTTACCAGACGAGGTCATCGCTTTGATCTCTTGGATGTACCTTGCAGTGGAAAGGGGTCATAACTGATGAATCTCAGTATACTATTATATTATGGGTCAGGTCTGGGATGATCCGGGGATTTGGATTGCCTGGTTCTCTCTACTCCCCGGCCTCCTCTCCCATGCTTGCCGATCTCGAGCACAATGTCGAACGCCGCTCGTTAGGGGTATGTCGTGCGTGTGCTGACGACCACTTTGCAGTTTTGTATGAGATGGCTTCGCTTAAGATTATGGTCCGCGTCCTCGGCGTGATGCGTCAGCTCGCTGGCCTGCGCATTCAGATAAGCAGGTGCGCTCTTGTCCCCCTCGTCGGCAAGATCACGGCTACGCTACGCACCATGGCACAGGCTCAACTAGCGCACATTTCCTCGGAGTGCGGGGGGCCTATCGATCGAGGGGTGCATGCTGCATCTAGGCATGATTCTGGGCCCCGGGGCTACGATCGACATGTGCTGGGACTCCGCACTGGGAAATGCTCGCACACGTGCGCGTATGTTGGGGAGGGGGCCGGCTGCTGTCAGCACGAACTGCATATTGTATCGTAATCGTGCGTACCCGTGTCTGTCCTATATTGCTCAGTTCATCCCGATGCCCAAGTGGTTTCTCCCGATCGAACGTGGTGCGCTCTCTCAGGTGCTACGGGCTCCGCTTGGTCTCTTTTCGAACGAATCGATTCTGGAGCTGCCGTCTTGGGGGGGGGCCGCTTCTCCCGTCGTGGACTGTGCAATCGACGGCCGCCTTGCTTCGGGCTGCCACGCATACATCCGATGACCATTGCAACTATCTGCAGCTCTTGCGCAGCTCTGTCATGCGCTGGCAACGTGAGATTGACGATGGCCGCTTCGACCTTGCTCCGTTATCATGTTTGGACCATGCTCGGCTTCACCCCATGTTTGGGGAGTTTCTTGCCTTCGTCGAACACCTCGAGTTGATCCAGATCTCTTCCCAGGATGAGGTTACATGCGGTGCCCGCCAGGCCCTCCAGGACGAGGCAGCTGTGACCACGAGAAGACCCAAACTACAGCGGGCAGTTGCGCTCTATCTTGGCTCGCATATGTGCGCGCACTCTCCCTTATCACAGATGCTGAAGCGGAACCAGGCCCCGCATTTCGCTGACTACCGCCCCTTCCTTGACCGGGTTCTCTGGCCACAACTCCATGAATTGCTATGTTTTGTTCCACAGAGTTGGGCCATGTCTGCAAAGATCACTTGGGGCAATGGATGGCTCGCGTCTCATCGCATCATCCATCCGCAGGGCAAGTTAAGATGTCGCTTTGGGTGCCAACGACCAGGCCGTCTTTTGCACTATGCGCGCTGCCCCATTCTGCTCCGAGCCGTCGCGTTCAACGCTCCCTCGCCCGTGCCCTCCCGGAGCGTCGGGGCCTTACTCAGCCGCGCCCTCATCATCTGGAATTTCTCTATGTTATGTACCCGACTTGCAACCTAGCCCGTCTCGGCTTGGCTATCGCTTCACCATCGCAGCTTCGCGGCTACGTTGGTGCTGCTATCCGCTCCCTTCGCCTATCTAAGCCGAGCGACCGATTGCGACGTTGGGTTCCGCCACCGCCTATCCCTGTGCAGCGACGGGTTCAGCATCCTCCTGAGGTGATCTCCCTTTCGTTTACCTCCGAGCCGAGCTCCAGTGGCGGCCCCTCCTTTGGCCCCCCACGCCCTGGCCTGGCCCCTTTCACGCCCTCGGCCGCCGACGACTGGATCAGCTATTCGCTCCCTGACATGGGTCGCCTTGCCTCATCAAGTCATCCGTTGGTCGCCGCTTTGGCTCAGAGGCCGCTGGCTGGTCAGCAGGTCGTTGCTTCATCGCCTCGGTTGACGCCGGTTGGCTCGCCGACGTCGGCCCCGCTGACGCCTTCCACGCCTATTGCCTCTGCAGCTCCTGAGGACGACGCTGCGCCGATGGTTGCGATGCCACTGCAGGCCCTTTTGGCGACCTGCGCTTTGTTGGCAGTATCAACCGGCGTTGGGGCCGCGCAGATTTTGGCACCCGTCTATCGTTCTCAAATGGGCAGCATTCTCTCCACGACCCCATCGCCGCCCCGCACTGTTCTGAAGATCCCCGCTGGCAACGATGATGGCCCCCCATGGCACGCGCGTGCCTCCTGACGAGGTCGACCCCAACAGTCCTCAAGTTATCTTCTTCCTGTCCGCCGTGTCGAAGGCCTCGCGGTGGATGCTGAGGTTGGACATGCCTGATGGTGGCCTTAGCCACTGGAAATTCTGGTGCGAGCCTTTCGTTGCAGCCAAGCTCCGCTCTCTTGAGTGGGCGGAGGCCGAGAGGCTCCGAACTGGACGGACGTTTGACGAGTTGGCCACCGACATCTGTGCTGCAGCATGGCGTCGCTCGTCCGTGCGCAGACAGCATCGCCCGGTACCTGGAGCGGGTGAAGTCGCACGAGTTCCACGAGGTCTGGGAGCGCGCCGTCGCCTGGCACTGGTCTACCCTTCGTCTGTTTCGGCGTGATATGAGGTCTTACCTGCTCAGAACTGATGGCCCCGCGGTCCCGCCTGCCATCAGTGAGTACGACGAGGTCTGCGATGGCGAGATGCCCCCAGCGACCCACGCTTCACGTTCAGATCCCGTGCCAGAGATGCCGAATTATACAGCCTGGCATGCCACTGCTGGCAGCGATGTTGCGCGCTCGCGCCGCCGTCGTTCTGGGCCGCTCGCTCATGGACCCTCTCCTGCACCGCTTCCTTTTCCCCAGCGCTGATGGTGATGAAGAACTACTGCGTGGCGACAACGGCTCTGCTCGTGTCTGCCACCTGCAGCGCGACGATGCTGCTCCTAACGTCCCCCACCATGCTGCGGGAAAGTCAGGTTCTGAATGGAATGAAGATAGCCTTCGGCAGCACCTCAGTGGATACGCCAGCCACTTGGTTTGATGATGCTGTGGCACGGGATGACATTACGCGCTATGAGGATTGTCTAGGGTGGTGTCAACCGTATGCTGAGCTGTGAAGCATGGAAGATACACAACTACGTCGTCTCCCCTTTACGGCAGAGCAGGTTCGAGAACTTGCGATACGCCTGTGCATTCACAGTTTCTTCGATGTGGAAGAGGATATGTGAGTACGCATGTTACGCTACCAGGACATTTACAGGCAAGATCGTGGGAGGTGGCATCGCCTTCTGTCATTACGCCTCAGCGCAGCTCGCAATGTTCGGATCTCATTGGCTGCGCAGCAAGCTGATCAAGCATTTGTGGACTTACTTATCGCCGAAGCGACTCGCCAGTTTACGCCATTCACTGCCAGGATTGCTGAGCTGCGAGACCTGGTCACCCCAGATGGCACATCTGGGCATGCAGTCCAAGGGCCTCAGCCAGAGGACCGCAGCAACGACCTGATGAATGAAGATACCAACTTGCTCCAAGTGAGCAAGCCAGCGCAGTCATCAACATCTGGAGCGGAACATATTCGCAGGCTTTAGCGCCCCTTTCCGCGCACCAAGAGAGCATCACACAATGGTAATGGTTTGAAGTGGGAAGAACGTCTTCGTGAATGGCGGGCGGTGGTGCCCCCCAAGTCTGATCGCATCGAATTCCTGAATCCGAGATGGCCTCAAGCTGGAAGTGGAACTCGTGCTTACCAGGCATGGCTCCTTCCAGCAGCTCGGAAAGCAATCGGATGTCCTGGGGATCCTCCATCCCGCCGCCAGGCGCTGGTGCCAAGTCTGCACAGGGACCAGAGTTGTCCGCGCCTTGTGGGCTAGCCATTGGTCGGCCTTACAAGGGCGCAGATACGGCATGTAACCTGGCGGCTAACAGGGAGGTGTTTGTCGCCGATTTTGCCGGGCACATTGCGCCGCGAGAATCCCCCACCCCGCCGCCAGGCGTCGGTGCCAAGCCTGCGCAGGGACCATGTGGGTCTGCACCTTGTGAGCTAGCCAGCGGTCGGCCTCGCCAGGGTGCAGGTGCGGCATGCAAACTGGCGCCTAAGAGGGAGGTAGACGTCGCCAGTTTTGCTGGAAAAGATGGCAGTGCACCGCCGATGACCAGTACATCGAGCTCGACGGTTGCTGCGACGTGTCCGATGACTGCGCCGACACTGATTGCCACGGGATGCTCGATGTCGCCAATGACGTTCACCTCGCCGAGCGGGTCAATTGCCCCGACGGCGCGGACACCCACGCGCCCTGCGATTTCTCCTTCGCCTCCGAGTTCGTTAGCGCCCGTTCGTTCGCCGCCCCGAGGATCCGCGAGCTTATTTCTTCAAGCCACCAGCTTGTCAGCATCTCCCCCCTTTTGTGTCTCCTCCTCTGATCTGCTCTGGTGTTGCTCCTGCTTGCTCCTCGCCTGCTCCTCCTCCGTTCACCGACGCCTGCATGCATCTTCCTGCTCTTGTTTCTATGGCCGCTGATTTCTCTTCCCCGTCCTTCGCCCGTATTCCCCGTCCGTTTCCCCGCTCTGGTGAGCGTGCCTCTCCCGCCCCGAGAGCGTGCGCCCGCGCGCCGCCGCCCGTCGACATCTTCGCGGCGCCCCACTGCGGCGTCTTCGAGGCAGGACAGCCGCCAGCTGCTACCCCCGCTCCTCTGGCCGTGGAACCCTGGGGCTTGTAGGGTAGGCGAGGGCCGAGGACTCCTCCCTACGCTCGTCTCCCCCTCCCCCCTCCTCCTCCTCGCCCCGCTCGCGGCGGCGGCGACGGCGACGGCGGCTAGGGGGAGGGGGGGGGAAACGACGCCAACGACGACGACGGCGACGACGACGACGACGACGATAAGGCGGGGTCTCGGCTATTTCCGATTCCATCTCTTTTCAACACCAATAAACTATTGAGGAATTCTGTTGGGGGCTGGGACTCGACAGTTCCCGGTTGAATTCTTACTCCAAGACTGTTAAAAACGTTTGTTGGAGGCTGGGGCTCGGCGATTTCCGATTGACGTCCTATCCAGAAAATTATCCCGGCGAAGGACCCAACCATAAGCAATTGTTCGTAACGCGTTGTGGGTGCCGCTTTCGGCGGGGCCCCCCATGGGGCCACGAAGCGCTGCCCTGGGTGGGGGAACCGCATGTGAAAGCAACCACTGGGGCCTTCGGTGGGGCCCCCTATGGGGCCACGAAGCGCTGCCCTGGGCGGGGGAAGCGCATGCGAGAGCAGCCGCTGGGGCCTTCGGCGGGGCCCCCCATGGGCGACGAAACGCTGCCGTGGGCGGGGGAACCGCATGCGAACTGCGCCACAGGGGCCTTCGGTGGAGCCCCCCAACGGGGCCACGATGCGCTGCCCAGGGCGGTGGAAACGCATGCGAAAGCAGCCGCTGGGGCCTTCGGTGGAGCTCTCTATGGGGCCACGAAACGCTGCCTTGGGCGGGGGAGCCGCATGCGAGAGCAGCCACTGGGGCCTTCGGTGGAGCTCCCGGGGCCACGAAGCGCTCCCCAGGGTGGGGGAAACGCATGCGAGGGCAGCCGCTGGGGCCTTCGGTGGAGCTCCCTCTGGGGCCACGAAGCGCCGCCCAGGTTGCGGGAAACGCATGCGAGAGCAACCACTGGGGACTTCGGTGGAGCCCCCTTATGGGGCCACGAAGCGCTGCCCAGGGTGGGGGAAACGCATGCGAGAGCAACCGCTGGGGCCTTCGGTGGAGCTCCCTACGGGGCCACGAAGCGCTGCCCAGGGTTGGGGAAACGCATGCGAGAGCAGCCGCTGGGGCCTTCGGTGGAGTTCCCTATGGGGCCACGAAACGCTGCCCAGGGTGGGGGAAACGTATGTGAGAGCAACCACTGGGGCCTTCGGCGAAACTGCTTATAAGACCACGAAGCGCTGCCCAGGGTGGGGGAAACGCATGCGGGCACCCCCACTGGAGCCTTCGGTGGAGCTCCCTATGGGGCCACGAAACGCTGCCCTGGGTAGGGGAACCGCATGCGAGAGCAACCATTGGGGCCTTCGGTGGAACTGCCTATGGGGCCACGAAGCGCTGCCCAGGGCGGGGGAAACGCATGCGAGAGCAGCCGCTGGGGCCTTCGGTGGAGCTCCCTATGGGGCCACGAAGTGCTGCCCAGGGCTGGGGAAACGCATGCGAGAGCAGCCACTGGGGCCTTCGGTGGAGCTCCCTATGGGGCCACGAAGCGCTGCCCAGGGTGGGGGGAACGCATGCGACAGCAAGCACTGGAACCTTCGGTGGAACCCCCTTCTGGGGGTACGAAGCGCTGCCCAGGGTGGGGGAAACGCATGCGAGAGCAGCCACTGGGGCCTTCGGTGGAGCTCCCCATGGGGTTACGAAGCGCTGCCCTGGGTGGGAGAACCGCATGCGAGAGCAGCCACTGGGGCCGACGGTGGAGCTCCCTACGGGGCTACGTAACGCTGCCCAGGGTGGGGGAAACGCATGCGAGAGCAGCCACTGGGGCCTTCGGTGGAGCTCCCTATGGGGCCACGAAGCGCTGCCCAGGGTGGGGGAAACGCATGCGATAGCAACCACTGGGGCCTTCGGTGGAGCTCCCTATTGGGCCACGAAGCGCTGCCCAGGGCGGGGGAAACGCATGCGAGGGCAGCCGCTGGGGCCTTCGGTGGAGCTCCCTCTGGGGCCACGAAGCGCTGCCCAGGGTGGGGGAAACGCATGCGAGAGCAGCCACTGGGGCCTTCGGTGGAGTTCCCTCTGGGGCTACGAAGCGCGGCCCAGGGTGGGGGAGCACGTATGCGAGAGCAACCGCTGGGGCCTTCGGCGAAGCTGCCTGTAAGACCACGAAGCGCTGCCCAGGGTGGGGGAAATGCATGCGGGAACAACCGCTGGGGCCTTCGGTGGAGCTCACTATGGGGCTACGAAGCGTTGCCCAGGGTGAAGGAACGCATGCTATAACAGCCGCTGAGGCTTTCGGTATAGCTCCCTCTGGGGCCACGAAGCGCTGCCCAGGGTGGGGGAAACGCATGCGAGAGCAGCCGCTGGGGCCTTCGGTGGGGCTCCCGCTGGGGCCACGAAGCGCTGCCCAAGGTTGAGGAAACGCATGCGAGAGCAGCCACTGGGGCCTTCGGTGGAGCTCCCTATGGGGCTACGAAGCGCTGCCCAGGGTGGGGGAAACGACTGCGAGAGCAACCGCTGGGGCCTTCGGTGGAGCTGCCTATGTGGCCACGAAGCGCTGCCCAGGGCGGGGGGAAACGCATGCGAAAACAACCATTGTGGCCTTCGGCTGAGCTCCCTACGGGGCCACGAAGCGCTGCCCAGGGTGGGGAGAACGCATGCGAGAGCAACCGCTGGGGCCTTCGGTGGAGCTCTCTATGGGGCCACGAAGCGCTGCCCATGGTGGGGGGAACGCATGCGACAGCAACCACTGGAGCCTTCGGTGGAACCCCCTTATGGGGCTACGAAACGCTGCCCAGGGCGGGGGAAACGCATGCGAGAGCAGCCACTGGGGCCTTCGGTGGAGCCCCCTATGGGGCCACGAAGCGCTGCCCAAGGCGGGGGAAACGCATGCGAGAGCAACCACTGGGGCTTTCGGTGGAGTTCCACATCGAGCTACGAAGCGCTGCCCAGGGTGGGGGAAACGCATGCGAGAGCAGCCACTGGGGCCGTCGGTGGAGCTCCTTTTGGGGCCACGAAGCGCTGCCCAGGGTAGGGGAAACGCATGCGAGAGCAGCCAGTGGGGCCCTTCCTATGAGGCTACGAAACGTGTTAGGGGTGTGCCGAGAGCAGAGGCAATGACGGGGAGGAGGGAAGAGGGGGAGGGAGAAGCGGGAGGAAGGAACGCAGGGCGCTGTCTCTTCAAAACGAGGACCCAACACCACAGGATGGTTGGGAACAAGAAATGATGAAGGTATTCTGCTGGAGGCTGGGATTCGGCAGTTCCCAATTTAATTTCCAATTAAAAACGCATAAATTCAGGGGGGGACTACTGGAGGCTGGGGCTCGACCGTTTCCTATTCAAGTCCCATTTAAAAGCCAGCGGGTGATTCAGGAATTCTGCTAGAGGCTGAGGCTCGATCATTTCCTGTTGAATTCTAATTTAGGCGCCAATGGACCATTAAGGAATTAGGCTGGAGGCTGGGGCTCGAGTATTCCCTGTTGGAATCCTATTTAAAAAACAATGATATTATTTATGAAGTCTGGTGAAGGCTGGGATTCGACAGTTTCCACTTGATATCCCATTCATAAGCCAATAAGGTATTCAGGATTTCTGCTGGCGGCTGGGACTCGGCTATTTCCGATGGATGTCCTAAGGATCCCGGGGGTGTCATCAGGGCGTCGGCCAGAGTTTTGGCTGTCCCACTGGGCAATGAGAAAAGTTACCCCTGTGAACCCCTTGCGTTTCTATTGGAACCGTGCTCTGAATGCTGCTACGCGAATGCGACGTGTGAAACTTTTTTTCTATATTTCTTGGTATGACTAGGACACGAAGGCGACGTGTGGTGCCAGCGACACGAAGGTGATGTGTGAAACTGACGTTTGCCTTAATTGTCCAACCGGGATCCGGCTATAGAACACGGGGGTGGCGTGTGGTCAGGCATGAACACCAAATGTGACCTTCTTACGAGTATTTGATTATTATTATTGCTGCTACTACTACTACTACTACTACTACTACTACTACTACGACTACTACAACTATGACGACTACTACTACTACTACTACTACTACTACTACTACTATTACTACTACTACTACTACTACTACTACTACGACTACTACTACTACTTGTATTATTATATTACTACTACTACTACTACTACTACCACTACTACTACTACTACTACTACTACTACGACTACTACTACTACTACTACTACTACTACTACTACTACGGCTACCACTACTACTACTACTACTACTACTACTACTACTACTACTACTACTACGACGACTACTACTACTACTACTACTGCTACTACTACTATTACTACTACTACTACGACTACTACGGCTACTACTACTACTACTACTACTACTACTGCTGCTGCTATTGCTACTGCTACTACTACTCTTACTACTACTACTACTACTACTACTACGACTACTACTACGACTCCGACTCCGACTATCATTTTTTACTACGACGACTACCACGATTACTATTACTACTTCTACGACTAGTCGTACGATTGGTATCATGTTGGGGCCGTGCCACTGTTACTGTGTTACTGTTGCAGTTTTTTATTTTCACGGCTACGACGACGACGGCGACGACTACTACTACGACTATTACTACTACTACTACTACTACTACTACTACTACTCCTACTACTACTACTACTACTACTACTACTTCTTCTACTACGTCTACTACCATTAGCATTACGACCACTACAACAACTACTACGACGACGACTACTACTACTACTACTACTACTACTACTACTACCATTACTACTACTATCACTACTACTATCAGTACTACTACTGCTACTACTACTACTACTACTGCTACGACTACTACTGCTACTATTATTACTACTACTAATATTACTACACTGATTACTTCTACTACTACTACTACCACTACAATTGATACTACTACTACTACTACTACTACTACTACTACTACCAGTACTACCACTACGTCTGCTACTACTACTACTACTACTATTACTATTATTACTACTGCTACTTTTACTACGACTACTACTACTATTACGACCACGACCACGACCACGACCACGACTATTATTATTAAGATCGCTACTGCTACTACCACCACTAGGCTACTATGACGTCCACCACTACTACTACCACTACCACTACCACTACCACGACTACGACTACTACTACTACTACTACTACTACTACTACTACGACGACTACTACTACTACTACCAGCACAGTTACTATGACTACTGCTACTACGGCCACCACTACTACTACGACTACTACGGGTATCGTTGCTACTACTTTTACTACTACAGCCCTCACTGCTACTAGGTCTACCACCTACTACTTCTACTACTACGACTCCCTCCCATGACTGACACGATTGGTACTGGTGTAACTACTGCTGCCACTACTGCTACTTCTACTACTACTACCACTAGTAGACTGATGATACGTCTATCACGTCTATTATTGCTACCCGAGTTCTACAACTCTTACTATTACTTCCCCTACTACTATTACTAGTATTACTACTACTACTACTACTACTACTACTACTACTACTACTACTACGATTACTACTACTACTGCTACTAATACTACTACTACTACTGCTACTACTGCTACTACTGCGACGATCATCCATCGTATTATTATTTAGATTACCATCACTACCACCACAACGGCTAACACCACCAACCTTACCACTACGATTTCTAATGTTGTTACGATTACCGCTGCTTCTACAGTTGAAATTCCTACCGCTGTTGCCACAACTATTGCTGCTGCCCATAGCGAACGCCAGACGTAACCGCACGGTTATATGTGCGACTCCTAGTGCTAGTATGACTTTTGTTACTACCATTGCGACTAGCAGTACCGCTCTACTTTTCATAAGTAGGGCTACTCCTACAACGCATAGCCCCACTACTACTACTCTTACTTCCCCCCTCCTACTACTACTACGGCGGCTTCTGCTACTACTGCTACTACTACTACTACTACTACTACTACTTCTATTGTTCGTGTTACTATTGCTAACACTACTACTGTTACCACCCTTGCTGCTATTACTACTCCTACTACTACTACTACTACTACTACTACTACTACTACTACTACGACTATTACGAGCAGTACTTCTAGAACAACTACCACTACAAATGCCATTTCTTCTCCCCCGACAACTACTACAACTACTCGTACCAGTGCCGCCAGCACAATTCCTACAAATATTCGCGCCCCCCCCCACCCACGGGGGAACGTGTTCGATTTTCGGTTTTGTAATCGCTAGAAGACCCTTTGATGAGCCCCATCCCCCGCGCACAGGGACTTGAACATCTTCCAACATCCAAAAGTCCCGAAAAAAACTGAGAAGGTCAGAAACAAACTTCTTTTCGTAATCCCGTGCGTCCGTGCACCCGTGCACCTTACATCCATACACGATTGCTACCGCTACTGCTATTGCCACTACTACTACCACTACCACGACTATTGCGGCCACTATTGCCACTACTATTGCTACTACGACGACGACGGCGACGACGACTACTACTACTACTACTACTACGGCTACTATGTCTTTTTTCGGCTACGACTACTAGACTACCCGTATGCCGACGGAGACTATTGTTATTACGACAGTTACGTCTACGAGCATTACGTATATTGCGATTGTTGCTCCGACTTTTAGTCGTAACAGTGGTAGTGGTACCACTACTACTACTACTACTACGACTACTACTACTATTATTACTACTACTGCTACTACTACTACGACTACCACTACTACGACCACGACTACTACTACTACTGCTACTACTACTAATACTACTCTGACGACTACTACTACTACTACGATTACTACTACTACCACTACTACTACTACTACTACTACGACTACTACTACTACTACCACTACTACTACTACTACTACTACTACTACTACGACTACTACTACTACTACTACGAATAGTAATACTACTACGGCCACCACCGCTATTACGACTGGTTTCGATCCGTATTGTTACGATTGTTACGGCGACTGCTACTACTACTACTACTACTACTACTACTACTACTGCGACTACTTCTATCACCAGTACGACTGCCATTACTACTACTATTACTACGGCTACTACTACTACTACTACTACTATTACTACTACTACTACTACTACTACTACTACTACTACTACTACTACTACTACTACCACAACTACTACCACTACTATCGCTACTACTACTACCACTACTACCACTACTACTACGACTACTACTACTACTACTACGACTACTACTACTACTACTACTACTACTGTTCCTCCCATATAGTACTACTACTACTACTACTACTACTACTACTACTACTACTACTACGACTACTACTTGCGCTACTACCACTTCTACTACTACTTTTTACTATTGTGACTATTACTATTATTATTTCTACTACTACTACTAGTACAACAACAACTACTACTATTATTACGAGTACTACTACTACTATTACTACTACTACTACCACGACTACTACTACTACTACTACTGTTACTACTACTACTACTACTACTACTACTACTACTACTACTATTACTATTACTACTATCACCACCAGTACTATCACTACTACTAGTACCAGTACTAGTACTAGTACTAGTTCTACTATCACTACTACGACTACTACTACTACTACTACTACTACTACTACTACTACTACTACTTCCACTCCTATTGCTACTATTGTTGATTTCGTATGGGGTGTTTTCTCACGGGTGCCGCCACCTTCGCCATTGCCCTTGGGAGGATGATTCCAACTACTGCTGCTACTGCCATTGCTGATGTTACGACTCGTTTTATTAGTAGCGTTACCACCACACCATTCCGTACACCATGCGTCCGCGCACCGTATTTTCGTAACTACGAGGTCCATCCGCTTCAAAAATTTATATCCCCCCTTTGTGGTTATCGGAGGATTTCTAGTGGGCCCACGAGGGACGCATCGGGCCACCAATCGCCCATGGATCGCTGACATTGCCCCCCGCCTGGGACCGTGCGGTTTCGCTATGGTTGGCGGATTGTTTTGGGGGGCCTGTCCCGAAGGCAGTCGCAGGGGGGCGGTTTGGGATCGCTCCTCATACTCCTTGGTTTTGTTCCCCCACCCCTTTTGGTCTGCCGTGTGCACGGCCTTTGCATCCCTCTGCGCCGCGTTGCCTGCTTCCTGCGCGCACGCATCCTCGGCTATGCGGCCCGTCCGCGAGAGGGGCGGACCCTGCCCCTGCAAGGCTGCGATCCTCTCTCTTTTTTTTGTTCGTCCTTTCTCTGCTGGGGCGGGGCGGGGGAGGACACATCACATATATATATATATATTTATATAAATATTTATATTTTTATATATATATGTGTATACATATGTATATATATATGTATATATATATATATATATTATAGTGGATGCGGGAGAGCAGCGCGATATGAGAGGGCAGGTGGAGATCGAACATGTTCGCAATAGAGAGCGAGAGAGAGAGAGAGGTCACGTTGGATAGATCTACGCATAATGCAGAACATGGGGGGGTGAGAGAGGGAGGAAGCGATACATAAATATAGATATATAGAGAGAGAGAGCCATATATGGACAGAGAGGGGGAGAAAGGGGGGATAAACGGAGAAAGGGGCAGAGCAGAAAGCAGGAGACATGCATACACAGCGCGCGATGTATTTTCCACACATTTACAAACAAACGTACATGTTGCATTCTCGTTGCGACCAGTAGCTCAGATGGACATCTACAGACATACCTATCTATAAACATATGAAGATCGGAACATGTGACAAACACACACGTACTGTTCATAACGTGTCAGGAAGCAGTATATCACACAGCCGACCTATTGATATACCCTTGCGTATACCTGTATATGTAAATGTGAATGAAGAGAGAGGGGGAGAGACAGAGAGAGATAGAGAATGAGAGAGAGATAGAAAGAGAAAAAGATAGATGAAGACAGTGAAAGGGTGATAATGGCTGGCGCAGAGTGCCTGCGCTTGATCCTGCGCAGGCGCGCTTCGATCCCAGCCCCATTTGTTCAATGTTTTGGGTTCGCGTTTGTTGTTACCCTGATTTTGTTTTTCTGATGTCCGTGCATTCTGGGTTGTCACCCATCAGGACACGATCCGTGACGAAGAGGAAGTCCCCAGGATTGGGGTCGAGGGCCCTCTGACGCTAGAGCCGTGAAACACCCAGGGCGTCGGCGGTCTGAGTACGCCGTTGCTTACACGTGGTCCACCTCCCACCTATGCATCGCCAGCTCTTGTGCCATTATATCCTTCCGAGCGCGTGCCAGCTCGCATCTGGTGCGCATCACGTTGTCGACGTAAAGCTCTTTCAGAGCTTGCTGGCTCGTGTCTGGCAACAGGTGGGGTTGGAAGTGATGGCGGCGGGGCAATCACTTCTTGCGTGCTGGCGATTGAATTCTGTGCCTACTGCACTGCGGCGGATTGTACCATTGTTGCGTCATGCGAGCCGGACAGGCACCACCGCCGACAAGCGTTTCGCAGGCAGGATGGCCAAGATGCGGTGGAAAGATGATAACGTATGGCTTCTCGAAATCACGATGTAATTTTGAACGAGAATCGACCAATGTGGGCTCAGGCTAGCACGCGATATCACAAAATTGGGCAGATTAAAAACAGCACTACTGCAGCACACACAGCTCGCAGCACCACCGGTCGAGAACATCCACCTCTATACATGGGTGCTCTGGCCCGCGATTCTTGGTTTTCCAGGCCCGCTGCCTGGAGGACGGTGGCGATTTCTATCGTTCTCAGACCCCAGAATGTTATGTGTTGCAGATTTCTTCCTTCCGAGAGACAACTATCGGGTTGGGAGGAGGGGGTTGGGAGAAATGATCATGCCATCTGTAGCACCACGTATGTTGAAGGTCGGAGGCGTGGGGGCGAGATCGCAGCGGAACGGAGACCCCCAGACGGGGAATCGTTTCGTTTCGTTCAAGTCGTGCGTGCGGGCGGTGCGAAGCTGCGTGGGCGCGCGAGAGACATGAACCCGCCGTTGTTAGAGCGAATTCGAGACAAATGTTTCTCCTCCGTCCGTCCTTCCAGCGGTGGCCCTAGCGATGTCCCGTGGTGTCACGTAGTGTCCCGTTGAGAGAGATCGATCGTGAGATCGATACTGAGATCGATGTGGTGCCCTGAGGTGTCCCGTGGTGTCCCGTTGAGTGAGATCGATAGTGAGATCGACAGGTGTCCCGTGGTGTCACGTGGTGTCCCGTTGAGTGAGATCGATATTGAGATCGATAGTGAGATCGATGTGATGTCCCGAGGTGCCCCGTTGTGTCCCGTGGTGTCCCGTGGTGTCCGGTTGAGTGAGATCGATCGTGATATCGATAGTGAGACCGATAGTGAGACCGAGAGGTTTCCCGCGGTGTCCCGTGGTGTCCCGTGTTGTCCCATGGTGTCCCGTTGTGTGAGATCGATCGTGAGATCGATAGTGAGATCGACAAGTGTCCCGTGGTGTCCCGTTGAGTGAGATCGATAGTGAGATCGATTGAATCCGATGTTGCTTCCTCCCCCTCTCCCCCCCACCCTCCACAACGTGCTTGTCACCCGAAGGGTGGTCGTATAGGTAGCTAGTTCGCAGGAGTGTTCACTGCCATTGACCGTCGCATCCTTCGAAGCCCCTGCAGCTTGAATTGCCTGCCCATTGCGCTGGCAGTTATGTTTGAACTGGTTTTGGGTTCCTTTTTTCCATCTCGCTGGAAACAACGTTCCTGGTCATCGCATTTACGCGTCTCTCTTTCACCGTCAGCTGAACCTCCTGCACAACCATGCTTTGCGCATCAATGCCTCAATAACTGGGCCTGTATATTTCGGCATTACATATGGATCATTGGAGTCCGATCGGCAGCGATGCTGCACCGCTGGTGCTGACGGCTCATGCAGAAGTCGTGGCGCAACCCATGAACAACGGAAAAGGACCAATGCAGTCGTGATTCCGTGTCGCGAATGGGACATAATACGGAAATCGTCACCATCTCCACACCACGAACGGAACGCAATGCGGAACTTGCTGCTGCCCCGCGACTTCCCAAAATTTGGATGGGCACGGGGAGAATCATTTGTGAATTCCGCATCCGTAGCGGATCGCAATACGCAACCCGATGCAGAGTTCACGATTTATTGGGCATTGCCAGACACCCCCGCATTGTTCATGCCCTTAGTCCATCCCCAGTGTCCGCCGCGTCGCTTCAACATGGTCCAAGATGGCCCAGGCAAGGGGCCCGGAACACATACAAGAGGGCTCTTGGACGGTCCACCCGAAGGCTTCGGCAGGCCTCAAAGAGGGCTGCAGGGTGCAATCTGCGTCCTGGGAAGTTCCCAGGGATCCAAGATGGCTCCGAAAGGGCCACGAAGTAGTCTGCAGGTTGCAATTCGCTCGTTCGGAAGCGTACGCGGCGTTGGATTGGCAGCCCATGTGCTGCGGTTACAATCCGTTTCCCCTTCGCTAGACGCAGGTGGCCGAAGGTATCGCTTATTGCATCCAGATGCTATTGCTTCTGCTCTGCAATCTCCCAACCCCCTCCTCCCGACACGATAATTCTCTTCCTCTCACATGTGTGTCAGCGGCGATGGGGTCCTACTAGAGCTAGCTATGCCCCTAAGCCATAAAACCTGCTCCTGCGGAGGTGCCTTTCTGTTTTTTGCCAGTGTCCGCCGCCCCACCCGACCGTTAGGAGCCTTTTTTTCCATTTTCTCGTTTGGACATCCGTTCTCTTTGCTCTCACCGTGTTCCGTTTGTTTTCTTTCTTTTTCGGTCATTTTTTTTTGTATTGTTGAAGGGCATGTCCGTTCTCCGATTTCGATCCAGTGATCGGGCCGTCATTCCGCCTCATGTTCAAATTATTTGTTTGTTTGCCGTTCTCGGTTTCTTCAGTTTCTGGCATAGCCTTAATCAGGTTGTTGGGTGCCGTTTCCCGTTTTCGGGTTTGTGTTCTTCATTGATTCAGTTTCCAAGCATTGGCCAGGCCAACGCATCGGTCGTTCCACAAGAACGAACTCATCTGCAAAATGCAGAAGGTCGCAGCCGATGTCTTTTGAAGCACACTTGCAAATAGTTACCAAGAGCCATCCCCAGGTCTCGTTTCCGTGATGATTCAAACGAAGTTCTGGACATTATTTTGGAACGCGTGGTTGACGAGATTCAAAGTCCACCACAAGAGAAACACATCATAGAGCGTGCTACGTTCAGGCGATGCGGTAATGTGATTAGGGAGCGTGGGTCTGGTCTCATGCGGCCAGCAGAAGCAACCACATTCATTGTTTCGCTCCTGATCACCATGGGTTTCGAATTTCGCCGAGACCGCTGCAAGTATCAGCATTGACCATGGCAGGTATGGCCAGAGTTGCTCAAAGTCACGGAATTGCGCTGCTTTATCTTCTGAGGATGCAGCTGTGAATCGGTTGAAGGATTTGCCACGGCGGTTGAATATGTTGTCGTTCTTCTTCCTCATCCCTCCTCCTCCCCTTCCCCCCGCGAGGCGGAACCGGAGGACGCGTGAGAGACGCAGGAAGACGAGCCCCCGCCCCCGAGAGGCCGCTGCGCAAGAGGGTCGGCAGCTTTCCCGCCTCTCCTGCTCGCCCGTCTTCCTTTCTCGCCCTTCCTCCTTCGTCGTCTTCCGTCATGGCTCCTCAATCCTCCCTCGTTCCTCAGCATCCTCCTGTTTGTTTGGCTCCTCCACCGTCCCCCTCCACAGTTTCCGGTTCCCAGTCATCCTCACTGTCGCTTTTCTCCCTCACATGCCGCCTTCTTCCTCTGTGTCATCTTGCGTCCGTGCCCCCCCCGTCTTGCGTCTTCGTCCATGCGTCCTGTTTCCACCGCCTTTAGCCATTCACAGTCCTTCCTCCTCCGAGTTCCCTCCTGCGTCATTCTGTCCTCTTCCCGCCTCCGTCCTCCGTCCTTGACCCCCGCTTTCCCCCAATCATCATTCCATTCCTCATCATCATCGTAATCCTGCATCCTCATCCTGCATTATCCCTGCTTCTTCGGAAACCTCCGGAAGCCAACGATCCCGTCCTCCCACGATCGTATTCGATTGCCTCCGATACAGCCGCCGAGCAGGTTAAACATTATGTTGTTCTCCCATCGCTACCTTTATCTGTTCGCCTTCGCCATCCGCGGTCCCCCTTTCTCCATCCGCATTTCCCTATCCGCGGTTCCCCTTTCTCCATGCGCGTTTCCCCATCCGCGGTTCCCCTTTCTCCATCCCCCCTTTTCCATCCGCCTTCCTCCTTCCGTGGTCCGCCTTTCTCCATCCGCATTTCACCATCTGCCTTTCTCCATACGTCCTCCCTCCACGGCCCCCCGTTCTCCGTCCGCCGTCCTCCTCGCCCTCCCTCCTCGCCTTCCCCCTGCTCTAGATCCCTCCTCCTCAACCCTCTTCCCCCGCAGCCCCTCCCTGCGTTTCCCTTTCCTATCCCCCCTACCATCTTCCCCCCCCTCATTCCCCCTCCCCCGGCCTTCCTTCCCCTCCTTTTCCTCCGCCTCCGCCCCCGCCCCCGCCCCTCCTTCCTTCTGTCTCCCCATTCTCCCCGTCTTTCCCTTCCCCTCCTCCTCCTCCTCCTCCTCCTCCTCCGCCTCCTCCTCCTCATCCTCCTCCGTCCCCCCAGGCCCATGCCCCCACCCACTCCCACGGTTCCCTCTCCTCACTGTCCCCTCCCCGTCCTTCCCCCTCGGCTCCTCGTCCCCCCCTCCATTTCCTTCTCGTCCTCCTCATTCCCCCGCCGATGCCACTGGAACGCACCGCTGGCGAGACCCTTCGCCGGGCGACTCGCCCCGGAGGCGTGCTCTGCCAACCCCAGTCGGGCGATGGCGGAGCGGGCGAAGAAGAGCAAAGCCAGGCGATGGTTCCCCTTTCCAAGGGTGCAGGGCCTTTGAGGAGGAGGAGGAGGAGGAATAGGAGGAGGAGGAGAAGGAGGAGGAGGAGGAGGAGGAAGAGGAGAAACATCCAAGCCACGGCGATCGTCCCAAGCACCCCCCCTCCCCCGTCCTCACCCCGCCCTCCCCCCACCACCACCCCTCCCACCCCTCCCCGGCCGCGGAGCGCCCGCTGGAGCCGCCAGCGTCGCGGCACAGCTGGGCCTCCGACCCCGGCCGCGGGCCGGGAGACGCCAGAAATGCGGGCGCCGAGCTCGACTACACGTAAGAGTGACCCTTCGCCGGAGTGACCTTTGGTGCGGGCTCATCCGGGTCCCCCCGATCGCTGAGCGCCATGCTATAGTGGCTGTTTGCGTGCTTGGATTTGGCCACCTTGCGCCCCCTTAGTCCGCGCACTAAAGGTCACTCTTGCCTAGGGTTACTCTTGCGTGTAGCCGACGAGCCGCGGGAGAGGAAAAGGCGGCCTCGGCCTCAGGTCTCAGGCCCTACCTGTCCCTCTAGGCCTCCCAGGTGGAGTCACGACTAGATTGGGGGCCGTGTGGGGGCTGCATGAGGTGGGCCAGCACTGGTTCCGGGTTCGGAGGGTTTTTTGTGTGTCTTGTTTGGCCTCTGGGGGTCGCTTTCGGGCCCCTGGGTATTGAATAGTTGATCTGGGTTTCGAAGAGCCTGTTTTCTTTTTCCTGGGCGATGACAAGCGTCACCGGGTGTGGGGGGGGGGGAGGGGGCCGGTGACGTCACATTTTGGGCCAGCGGCGTTTGGGAATGTGGAGCGCTTTTGGATTGTGCGAGAATTTCTTTGCAGATGGGAGTTGGAACGAAGCAGCGCTTCTGGAATCTACCAGTTCTCCCGAGCCCTCCCGCATGACCCTAACACCTCCCCTCTGCGCTCAGAAGGCTCCCGCAGAGTTGGCCGTCCGAGAACCAAGTGGACGGATTGATCAGGCCATGTTTCCGGAATGCACACTGAGATGCGCACGTGCGCTGTAGCGCCGACGCGCACGACGGGAAAAGGGTCAGGGAGGAGGTGGAGAAGAAGGGGAAGGAGGAGGAGGAGGAGGAGGGAGGAGGGAGGAGGGAATCCGGTTGCATCATATTGTCAGCAATCCCCTTTTGTGGTGTTGAGCTGTCCGCAGCAAGTCCGCAGGAATTTGGAGTAGACCAGCGCTGTGTTACATGCGGATGCTGTGGTGTACATGTGCGCTGTGGTGTACAAAGCCGGTGTGCTGCAGACGGCTGCTGCGGTTTACACATTCGTTGTGGTGTACACAGGTGCTGTGGTGCACACAGGCATTGTGGTGTGCACAGGCGCTGCGTTTCACACGGCTGTTGCGGTGTACGCAGGCACTGTAGTGTACACGCGCGCTGTGGTGCACGCGGCGACTGTGGTGTACAAAGCCACCTACATGCTGCTCCTATTTGGCCCGTTCATCCCTAGGCATTCCCCGGACGCGGCTGGCGCGAAACGTGACGTCACCTGGGGTGGGAGGACGGGGCGGGGCCGGTGACGGCCGCTATCGCGGAAAGTACATACACATATTCAGAATTGCATCAGATCGACCCCAGGAGGGGTCCGGAGACCGGTTTTGATGATCTGGTTTCCTCCCCCACTCTTGACACATTTTCTATTTTGTAGGGACCCAACCAGTTCAGACCCCTCCGTCGCCTCCAACCCAGATTGGGGTCAAGCGTAGAAGGGATCGGAGGATCACGCCACCTCGCCGATGTGGGGCCAAATTGTCTTCACAAAGCCGTTGCCGATGCACCGCCGACGTCGACGATGCATCATCGGCGATGCGTCGGCGATGCGGCGCACTCCTCCGACCCCATCTACTCGGACCCCATGTGCGAGGACTGCAGAAAAGGCGCTCTCGGCCTCAGGTCTCAGGCCCTTCCTCTTCCAGCCAGTGGCCCGCCCCATATGTGCTTGGGCGCTGGCCGAAAGTTCTGCCGATCTGGTTCATTTTGGATGCTGCGATTGGAGTTCTGGAGGGACGCGCCGATTTCGGCCAAATCTGGGGACCCAGAGGAGCCCCCAACCCTCGCGTTTCCCTCCCTTGCCCCTGCGAGCAGCGCCGACATCGATAACTTGTGCCCGCATGCACATG
The DNA here is from genome assembly GCA_963575745.1 of Prorocentrum cordatum. NCBI lineage: Eukaryota > Dinophyceae > Prorocentrales > Prorocentraceae > Prorocentrum > Prorocentrum cordatum. Next base: position 262,299 of record CAUYUJ010016688.1, read on the forward strand.
CACCACCGCGGATTGGCATTCTGCCACAGGTTGATCGTGCTCTTGTTTGGGCGGCAGGTCAGAAGAATTGGCCACTACAGCGCGCAGTCGTCTGCGCCATACAGCTTGGGTTTGCACATAAGCCAGTGGACAGGCTTCGGTGGCGTACATGTCGGCTTGGTGTATCAAGATGCGTCGCTCCCCGCAATCGCTGATAAGAGTGAGGGGGAGGGCGCGGTGTTTGTCGCCCGCAGAAATCCGTCGACTTCGGGGCCGAAGTCATTTTTGCTGAGACGGAGACGTGACGCCGGGCCCAATGCACCAGCGCGCAGCGGTCCCCGTGGCAGAAGCGAGGAAGGAGAGGGGCAGGGGGGAGGGGGGGAAGGCGTTGGGGGGGGGGCGAGAGCGCGGGCAGCTCTAACGAAGCTGTCGCTATCGGGGTCAGTCCGACGGCCGGGGGCGCGGCACCAGCATGCAAACCACGTGCGTTCTTGTCAAACGGGAAGCGCTGGGCGAGCGAGCGAATGCCACGCCGCCGAAGGTATCGTGCACCGGGACATCAAGCCCGAGAACGTCCTCTTTTTCTCCAAGCGCCAGAATGTGCGCCCTGCCCTTTGCGCTGGCTGCGACAGGGGCGGGGTGGGGGGAGGTTGTTATGTTACACATGGCTCCGCGGCCAACTGGTGCCAAGGATGGCCTGATGTACAAACGCAGCGCGAGTCCATCTCGTTATAGAAATATACAAAGAACATGGAAGTCATTCCTCAGTATATGCACATATATGGAGCGAAAGAGAGGGAGAGAGGGAGAGCGAGAGAGATAGAAAGAGAGAGAGAGAGGGAAAACACAAATGAGAGTGCGCGCGAGAGAGAGAGAGAGAACAAACAAACAAAGAGAAAGAGACACAGAGACAGAGAAAGAAAGAGAGAGAGAGAGAGGCAGATGGAGAGATAGAGCAACACAGGGAGGGGGAGAGGATATGGAAATGGTTGGGAGGGGAGCAAGAAGCACTGGAGCGAGGGAGATTGGCATTCGAAACCACGCTGTTCAGTATCTGGCATGCGTGATTTCGGGGTGTAGTCAGGGAACGTCAGAATTGTGCCCAAGTATAGGGACCTGTTGGTTTCAGTCTCGGATTGTGCCGCGCGCGATGGCGAGGCGATGTTGTGCGTGTGCGATCGAGGTCCGTACGCTGCATGTACGTCAGGCCATCTCCACTGGGATGGACTAGGTTGTCCTTGGTCGGGCCTTCACTATCCCGTGCCTAATGTCTATATTATGTGCGATGGTTCCGCGTCTTTCCCGTGTGGTTATCCTTTTAATTGTCCCGTGGTTGTCCCATTGTTTTTGTTCGTGCATTTATATGCGAATGCGAGCGTCAGGTGGATTTGTCTTACCTTTGGCACTGTGACAGGTACATCGTCGGTCAAACAGCGTGATCCTACGCTATGATATGTCGGTTGCTACATAGCTGAAGTTTGGAACATTGTTTGCTAGCATATCTTGCTTTTTGACATCTTCATGGTATCATCGGTTAATCAGATTGGCACTTGTGGATCGCGTAATCTGATGGCAGGATGGCAGGACACCTAGATCGGGAGTAAGATCGGAGGTCTGCGAGTGAGGCCGAAGTGACACAGAGAGCCCTCCCCACCGCGGCGGTGGTTCGAGCTTCGGTTCGCATCGTGCATGCGGGCGAGGCGGGCACCAAGTGCGGCAGAAGCAGAACTTCTCGGCGGTCCGCGCGAATCCCTGGCCTCGGTGCGGGACCCCTCTCGCTGGCGCGCGGGGCGCGCCGCGGGCCGCGCTGGAGGCGCCGCCGGGGGCTGCACAGCGCCGATCCAAGAGATCCGCGGTGACCTCCGAGAGGCTGTGTCCACGCAGTGCTTCTGTCATCCAGCGAGGGAAAGGTGTGCCAGCGCAGGGGAGAGCATTCCCCGCCGAGCGGGGTGCACCGCAGATCTCGTCGCCAGCCCCGCGCCCAGCGCGCTCCCCACGGGGCGATCTCGCGGCCGTCCTGCGAGTGCCCCGCGGCTGTCTTACGGTCGTGCCGTGCGGTTGCTCCGTGGTTGTCCCGTCCTATGGTTGTCCCGCGATTGTGTTGACGGTTGCACTTTCGGCTTGCCCCTTAATTTATCCGAGTTGCGCAACTAAGGAACACGTTTATGTTGTATCCCTTGCGATATCGGGCGTTACCTGGGGGTGGGGAAGTGGGAACCGATGGGGTTGGCAATGTCACAATGTGCGCTGGCGCCGCCTGGGAATTGGCTACCTCCAGCCATTCCCAAACGGCGCCGGCGCGGACCATCACGATATTAGGTGTGTGGGGGGGGAGTTTCCTTGGTAACGTCATCGCGAATCGTAAAGCAACGCTCGCACTGGTTCGTCTTCCCATAATTGGCGCGTAACCTGCCCTCGTGAGTTCGCGCGAAAGCGTCCCCGTTTCCAATGTGGCGTGCCGTGCTGGCGGCCCGCGTAAGCCGCGGAGTAAGGTCGCTATGCCATCTTGCGTAAGAGCCCTCTCTTTTCGTCGCCGAATTGATTTTCAAACTCAATCCCCAGCGATTCGATATCTCCTGGGGCAGCGCACGTGCGGGGTTGCCTACAATCCGGCAGTCTGCTGAGGCGTTCGCAGACATAGTTTGGCCGAGTTGGCCGCATTGGTTCAGGAGTGGGTTCCGCATGCCGTACGGAAAACGCACCAACGCCTTTGTGGAACACCTGCCCCCCACCAAGGGGAGATGGGGCTCGAGATACCAGCATGTTTTATATCGGTTGTGCGGGAATGCCATCATGTGATACAGCGGCAGCGATCGGCGTAAGGATCGTGGACAGGGAGATGTGCCCACTCACGATCGTTAAGTCGGGCATGGCCCTCGACAGGAGGAGTCGTCGAACATACTCAACAAGTAGTCGGGGGACGGGGCGGAGCAGGCGGGGGAGCAGGGGCGCGAAGCAATCGGCTGCACGTGAGATGGACCTTTCTCGCCGGGGTGACCTCTGGAGCTGGCGCAATGGGGCCCCTTGATAGCCGAATGTGATGCGACAGCAGCGGCTTGCGCGCCTGGTGTTGTCCCCCAGGGCCTCCTCTGGGGCCGCGCACCAAAGGTCATTCTTGCCCAGGGTCGAAGCGACTAGAGGTTGTGGTAGCAGTGTGCTGCAGCTGCGCCAGTGCACTCTCCCTGTCAGCGGACCCACTGCTTGACCTGTTCGTTGGGCAGGCGGCAGCCAAAGGATTATTCGGATGAGCTCGGCCCCAATTCTTAAGTTCGGCCATGGCTCAGGAGAGGCAAACACACATACACAACTCATCGTGGATCCCCCACAAAAATGGAAACGAACGGGAATCCTAGGAGTTGTGTCTATTTATTTGTGCCTCTGGGCCCCTTCAAAGACGTCTGCTCCTGAGTTGCCATTGGAACTGAGGGCCGCCAGAAAGGCGAGTCGTTAGGAGGCGATGACGGAGGGCAAGGCGAAGGGAAGGGATGAGGAATGCGAGAAGGATCATTGGGGGGACGAGGAAGCGAGGGGCGGAAGCGAGGGGGGGGGGGACGCGGAAGCGATGGGAGCAGGAGGAGGGAGGGGGGGCGGGACGTGGAAGCGAGGGGGGGGGGGAGTTGGAGGGGAAGAGGCATCGGAGGGAGAAGGGGAGCAGAAAGAGGAAGATGCAACAGGACAGGGATGAGACAAAGAGCTGTCGGGGAGATGAGGGTGAGGAAGATGAGCTCGAGGCGTGGGCTCCAGTGCCGCCCAGGATCCTGACCCCAGAGGACCCTGGAGGCCCCCAGGGAAGCGTCCAGAGGGGGGCAAAACAGCGCCTCCAACGGACCACACCTCCCAGACACGTCTGGACAGATCCGTCCTATTGCCGCATGCCCTCCCGAGGGCCCGAGGTTCGAACCTTGGCAGGAGGCGGTGGGGAAGCGGAGGAGGCGGGGCGGACGACCAAGGGTCAGCAGCTGCGTCAGCGGGAGGAGCACGGCGAAGACTGGAGATCGCGCGGGCGTTTCTTCTCCCCCGGCTCCCGACGCTTCGGCGGAAGGTGAAGCCGCTCAGAGCAAAGGGAACCTTGGGATACACCCCAGGGGGGCTATTCGGATGCACCCCATGTCGAGAATGGGCGCCCCCCCCCAGACGGAGCCCTTGAGGGCCCTAAATGGGGCCCTTTGGGGCCAAGGAGGGGGCTTGTAGTGCCCGAAGAAGGCGCCCTTCTTCCCCCCCCCCAGTTATCGCTCCCCCATGAATTCGCGCGAGCATCCCGAGCCGTTCCCGCCTCCCCCCCCCGCGGAGCGGAGCGGAGTGGCGCGCGATCCGCGTGCAAGGCGCAGCAAATCGCCCGGGCCGCCGCCGCGACCCCAGCCGAAAGGTCAGAGTTTTCTGCGGCATTGCTCGCGAGCGGGGCCGATCTGAAGGATCGAGGAGGAAGAGGAGGAGGAGACGGAGGAGGAGGAGGAGGAGGAGGAG
>CAUYUJ010016689.1:0-70000 GCA_963575745.1 Prorocentrum cordatum
TAGGGCCTACCCTTGGGAAGCCTAGGGCCTTGGGTAGGGCCTACCCTTGGGAAGCCTAGGGCCTTGGGTAGGGCCTACCCTTGGGAAGCCTAGGGCCTTGGGTAGGGCCTACCCTTGGGAAGCCTAGGGCCTTGGGTAGGGCCTACCCTTGGGAAGCCTAGGGCCTTGGGTAGGGCCTACCCTTGGGAAACCTAGGGCCTTGGGTAGGGCCTAGGGTAGCCAAGGCCCCCGGTGATCTATACCGAATGCGGTGGAGGAGGCTGAGGAGACATAACCAGAAGAGGCGGAGCAGAGGGGGTGCGGCAGGTGGCGGGGGGCTGGGCGACTTGGGAACGAGAGCGGGAGGGGGGGTGGGCGGACAGGGCGCTGGAGGACGGGGGAGGGGGCGTCGCAGCTGGCAGATGCCTCCCGAGAACCAGAGAGGGATAGAGAGGGAGAGAGCGCGAGGGAGAGCCAGGTCCCTGGAGGAGTTCCCGAAGCTTTCCTCCCTCAGCACCAACTGCACGGACGACTTCATGCTGGTCAGGCCGCGCGGCGCCGCGGGGCCTGCGGCCGCTGCGGAGGTCCCTTGGGCGGGGAGGGGGGGGGGGGGGGGGAATGGCAGGCCAACGGCAGAGCCGCCGTGCACGCAGGCGCGGCCGGTCTCGGGGCCTCGCTGCCTCCTCTCCGACTCATCTTCCTCTGCCTGCACAGCGTTTTTTCGGCGGGAGCGTTGCGCTGCATCACGCCGCTACCAGACCCACATGGTCTGATGGGTGCCGCCTCCTTCTTTCCTTGCTCCGCGGCCGCCAGTCTCCCTCCCGGCCACCTGCAGAGTTCCGAGGTGTTGCGCGGTAGCCTTGTGTCTGCCCGACCGACATGTGAGAGCGCGAGGTCCGCGACAGACAAGTGGGAGGGTTCGTTTCCTCTGTTCCGTGATGCTGTGCGGTTGTGCCGCCGATTCACCCGCTCATTCGCCAGTTGTCCCACAGGCTCGCAATATGCATGCGTGTATGTTTACCAGCATTCATATGTATACACGTATGATTGTATTGGTGTGCATACACATCTACATCTTCGCCCGCAGTGCATATAGATATACGTGTACATACACATATTCACATATTCACATATAACTGTATGTATGCATAGCCACCGTGGCGCAAGCGATTGCTCGAACTTCCGGCGATCGAAAGGCGTTTGACTTGTTAAAGGTATCGCGAGCAGCTTTCCTGCCTCGCGCAATGACCACTGCACATCGTCTTCAATGGCTTATTTCCGAAATTTCTGCTGGTCGACATGAGTTTGTTTTTCCTCGTTCAATCTAGAAACGAAGCGAGAACAAAAACAAGTCCACACTGCAGGCTGTGCACAATCAGCAACACGTGTAGAGATCTGCGTTGATGTGCGCAACGCCATCTCTGCGGGTTGCCGTCGACAGCAGCATTGCGACCGATAAGGCTCATTAATCGCACAGTTCTTTCACCAATGTCGTGGAGTTCTGGGTGCAGCCGCCAGGCAGCATTCCTGCCCAAGCCACCTTTTCTTCTGACATAATTGTCGATCTTATGGTGCGCAGCATGCTGATCATGCTCAGCCTGCTTGATGGCCCAGGTCTGAAGATTGCACGAACGCGTTGCCCTCCAGTTGTCGGGCATTAGACGGATGAGCATAAATTGCGCGTTAAGCATCATATTCGGGTGTTGTTTCCCTACGAGTTTCAATCCCGGCAAAGCTGCGTTTTCTCTGGCAGTGCATTTTGCCAGGGTGCTGACAGCGCCCCCGCGCCCAGTGCCGGCGCGACAGCGCGTCTCCAGGGAATCACAGAGCGCGGAATGAACCAGCCCGGCACCAGAAGGAAGAAGAAACGATAGTGCAGTGGAAGGATAATTTGTTTGGCGAAGGATCCAAACAGATGCAGTTGTGACTGCCGCAGTTGAGGGTATCGTCTTCGGTGTACTGGGCGGGGGAGGCATGCGGACTGCGCCACTGGAACGGAGCTCCCTATCGGGCTACGGAAGAGGTACTGGGTAGGGGAGACGCACGCGGGCTGCGCCTCTGGGACCTCCTGTAGAGCTGCCTATGGGGCCACGAAGCGTTTTACTCGGTGGGGGAAACTCAGTTGAGCGGAAGATCGGGACAAATCGGAACCAGAGATTCTGGGAGTGTTCCGAAGAAAAATAAAACGCCGATTTGTGGAGCGTAGCGCGCGCATTCGCAGAAGTTCCCAAAGACTGTTCGGCTTGACGAGCCCAAGTAACACATGGGCGCTCAATTAAACTGTTGAGGGCGGGTAGAAAATCTGGTGCGCACGAGCATTGTGAGCGGGTGCGCGGCTTGCACGGGGGGCACAGTAGGGTTTCAGGGACTTGGGCGCTGGTCACTGCGCTGATGGGGGGCCCGAGCATGCGTCACACATATTACGCCTGTGGCGCCATGGGGGCCGCATTTGCGGTTGCAGTTGGGCGGGCGCCCCGCCGCGCGCACCGCGGCGACAGCTCTCTCGGGCGCCCGCCCGCCGCCGTGGACGCAGTGGACCCAGCTAGTCTCTCGGTCGGCACGCGGCGGGTCGGCAGCCGCGACGCTGGCGGCCTGGAAATGCTTCGAAAGTGTTTCTCCCCGAGCCCGGGGCTATTGTACGTTTTCGGTGGCACGCGCAGCTCGAAGAAAAATCGCCTTGTCCGTCGGCGGCCAGTTGGCCGTCGTCGCGCAGAAGTACCGGCGGATGGCGCTGTCCACGCTCAGCGCAGAGAGCGTGTCCATGAGCGTGGACTCGTCGAGAGCAGGAGGAAGGACCTCGCGGCCGGGACCATCGCGGCCCGCGATGTCCACGGCCCCCACCCTGGGCGCGCGAGGACCTGCTGGGCGCCGCCGCAGCACGATTTCAGAGAATCTCGGAACCAGAAATCTGGGCGCGCCAAATTTCACGGGCCGAAAAACTCTCAGAGAGATTCGGCCAGCTTCGAGGTTTTGGGTTTATGGGAATGTTTCACGCGGGGTGGCTAGTTCAGAGATTTTCAGAGATTCTCAGAGAAGTTCGGACGCGAGAATTTGGCGCGCCCCGGTTTCTGGTTCTGTGAATCTCTGAACAGCGGTTCCTTAGGTTTTACCGGGCCCCCAGGCGTCCTATATTGTCAGCCAGAGACGAGCGACCGGCTGGCGCCGCGCCCGATGCTTCCGGAGTTGCGAACTCGGTCTTCGATTCCCTGGGGCCCGCGGGCCCCTGGGCCAATCGCGAGGTTGCCGAGGGCCCCAGGCGGTTGCGCGCGATTGTCTCGGAAACCGGGGCTGGGCATCCATGGTGGACGCCCGCGCGTGCGCGCTAGGTGTCCGCGAGATTGTTCGGTGGCGGATCTTGCATGGCGTGGGGACTTTCCAAAGACTTTCTGGGGTGTTCTCCACGGTTATTTCGGCGCGCTTCGGGAACCTTGGGGCGGCGCGGGGAAGTCGCCTGGCCGCGCGCGGGACTTTTTTTCCAATGCCTTCTTGGGCATTATCGCGGTGTTGCGTGGCCGAAGAGGTCACTGAGTAACGCGCTTTTTGCCATTTTCGTGTTTTTCCCAACCATCCTGTGGTGTTGGGTCCTCGTTTTGAAGAGACGGTGCCCGCGTCCTCTCCTCTCCTCCTCTCCTCCTCTCCTCCTCCTCCCCCCTCCTCCTCCTCCTCCTCCCTCTCCTCCCTCCTCTCTGCGTTTCACCCACCCATTACAGCGCTTCGTGGCTCCATAGGGAGCTCCACCGAAGGCCCCAGTGGGGGTGTCCACATGCGGTTCCCCCACCCAGGGCAGCGTTTCGTGGCCCCATAGGGAGCTCCACCGAAGGCCCCAGTGGGGTGTCCACATGCGGTTCCCCCACCCAGGGCAGCGTTTCGTGGCCCCATAGGGAGCTCCACCGAAGGCCCCAGTGGGGGTGTCCACATTGCGGTTCCCCCACCCAGGGCAGCGTTTCGTGGCCCCATAGGGAGCTCCACCGAAGGCCCCAGTGGGGGTGTCCACATGCGGTTCCCCCACCCAGGGCAGCGTTTCGTGGCCCCATAGGGAGCTCCACCGAAGGCCCCAGTGGGGGTGTCCACATGCGGTTCCCCCACCCAGGGCAGCGTTTCGTGGCCCCATAGGGAGCTCCACCGAAGGCCCCAGTGGGGGTGTTCCACATGCGGTTCCCCCACCCAGGGCAGCGTTTCGTGGCCCCATAGGGAGCTCCACCGAAGGCCCCAGTGGGGGTGTCCACATGCGGTTCCCCCACCCAGGGCAGCGTTTCGTGGCCCCATAGGGAGCTCCACCGAAGGCCCCAGTGGGGGTGTCGCATGCGGTTCCCCCACCCAGGGCAGCGTTTCGTAGGCCCCATAGGGAGCTCCACCGAAGGCCCCAGTGGGGGTGTCCATGCGGTTCCCCACCAGGGCAGCGTTCGGGGCCCCAGGGGAGCTCCACCGAAGCCCCCGGGCTGTCCCATGCGGTTCCCCACCCAGGGCAGCGTTTCGTGGCCCCATAGGGAGCTCCACCGAAGGCCCCAGTGGGGGGGTCCACATGCGGTTCCCCCACCCAGGGCAGCGTTTCGTGGCCCCATAGGGAGCTCCACCGAAGGCCCCAGTGGGGGTGTCCACATGCGGTTCCCCCACCCAGGGCAGCGTTTCGTGGCCCCATAGGGAGCTCCACCGAAGGCCCCAGTGGGGGTGTTCGCATGCGGTTCCCCCACCCAGGGGAGCTCCACCGAAGGCCCCAGTGGGGGTGTTCGCATGCGGTTCCCCCACCCAGGGCAGCGTTCGTGGCCTAGTGGCCCCAGTGGGGGTTGCGGTTCCCCCACCCAGGGCAGCGTCCCCATAGGGAGCTCCACCGAAGGCCCCAGTGGGGGTGTCCACATGCGTTCCCCCACCCAGGGCAGCGTTTCGTGGCCCCATAGGGAGCTCCACCGAAGGCCCCAGTGGGGGTGTCCACATGCGGGCGGTGGCCCCATATAGGGAGCTCCACCGAAGGCCCCGGTTTGTCCACATTCCCGGTTCCACCCAGGGCAGCGTTTCGTGGCCCCATAGGGAGCTCCACCGAAGGCCCAGTGGGGGTGTCCACATGCGGTTCCCCCACCCGGGCAGCGTTTCGTGGCCCCATAGGGAGCTCCACCGAAGGCCCCAGTGGGGGTGTCCACATGCGGTTCCCCCACCCAGGGCAGCGTTTCGTGGCCCCATAGGGAGCTCCACCGAAGGCCCCAGTGGGGGTGTCCACATGCGGTTCCCCCACCCAGGGCAGCGTTTCGTGGCCCCATAGGGAGCTCCACCGAAGGCCCCAGTGGGGGTGTCCACATGCGGTTCCCCCACCCAGGGCAGCGTTTCGTGGCCCCATAGGGAGCTCCACCGAAGGCCCCAGTGGGGGTGTTCGCATGCGGTTCCCCCACCCAGGGCAGCGTTTCGTAGCCCCATAGGGAGCTCCACCGAAGGCCCCAGTGGGGGTGTTCGCATGCGGTTCCCCCACCCAGGGCAGCGTTTCGTGGCCCCATAGGGAGCTCCACCGAAGGCCCCAGTGGGGGTGTTCGCATGCGGTTCCCCCACCCAGGGCAGCGTTTCGTAGCCCCATAGGGAGCTCCACCGAAGGCCCCAGTGGGGGTGTTCGCATGCGGTTCCCTTACCCAGGGCAGCGTTTCGTGGCCCCATGGGGAGCTCCACCGAAAGCCCCCGTGGCGCAGTCCGCATGCGGTTCCCCCATCCAAGGCAGCGCTTCGTGGCCCCATATGGAGCCCCACCGAAAGCGGCACCCACAACGCGTTACCAACAATTGCTTATGGTTGGGTCTTTCGCCAGGATAATTTTTTCGTTGCGTTGGTTGCGTGATTGCTTTGGCGGTCCGCCTCCTTGGGGCCCCCCTCGGGGCCTCAAGTTTGTTTTGTTGACGTCGGGCCTTCTGGAGTGAAAGGCGCTCGGCGCTGAATTCCCCCGGGCGCGCGCGTGCCCAAATGCGCGCCGTGGTTTCATCCGCGCCGGGGCGCATTTCTTCCTTCGCGAAGCCGATGGCGCCCAGGGCGCGGCAGGCCCGGCCCGTTCGGCGGCGCCCCCGGTGATTTGAAAAACCGAGCATGATTTTTATCCCGGTCAAATTTTGCCCCGATCCCGGCTTCATCGTAGTAGCGCACGCGGGCTGCGCAATTGAGACCTTCGGTGGCGCTCCCTATGGGGCCACGAAACGCTGTACTGTGTGGGGGAGACGCATGCGGGCTGCGCCACTGGGACCTTCGGTGGAGCTCCCTATGGGGTCACGAAAGGCTGTACTGGGTGTGGGAGGCGCATGCGGGCTGCGCCACTGGGACCTTAAGAGAAAGCTCCCTATGGGCCACGGAGCGCTACACTGGGAGTGGCGGACGCACGCGGGCACCCCCGCGGGGGCCTTCGGTGGACCTCTCTACGGGGCCACGGAACGCTGTACTGGGTGTGGCGGACGCATGCGGGCACCCCCAATGGGGCCTTCGGTGGAGTTCCCTATGGGGTCACGGAACGCTGTACTGGGTGTGGCGGACGCCTGCGGGCACCCCCACTGGGGCCTTCGGTGGAGCTCCCTATGGGGCCACGAAACGCTGTGCGTGGTGTGGCGGACGCATGCGGGCACCCCATTGGGGCCTTCGGTGGAGCTTCGTATGGGGCCACGAAGCACCGCTGTAGTGGGTGTGGCGGACGCATGTGGGCACCCCCATTGGGGCCTTCGGTGGAGCTCCTTCTGGGGCCACGAAGCGCTGTACTGGGTGTGGCGGACGCATGCGGGCGCCCCCGCCGGGGTCTTCGGTTGAGCTCCCTAAGAGGCCACGATGCGCTGTACTGGGTGTGGCGGCGCATGCGGGCGGTCCCACTGGGGCCTTTCGTGGGGCCACGAAGCGCTGTGCTGACTGGGGAATTGTTGACGCTTCGCGTATCCCCACCAGCCCATCCAGAAACGATGCTCAGGGGAGTTGAGGTGATCAGGGAAGTCGGGGAGCATGCAGAATAACAAAGGGCGGGGGAAGCTGTCACAGACCCCGAGAGGGGGAGGATGGAAGAGGAGTCGTCGTCGTCGTCGTCGTCGTCGGAGGAGGAGGAGGAGGAGGAGGAGGGGGAAGAGGAGGAGGAGGAGGAGGAGGAGGAGGACGGAGAAGGAGGAAGAATCGGAGGAGGAGGAGGAGGAGGGGAAGGAGCTTCTTGGGGGTCTTTTGAGGGCCTCTTGGAGGGCTTTTTGGGCGCCTTGGGGCATCTTGGGCGCCTCTTGGGACCCTCTTGAGGCGCTCTGGGGAGCCTTCGGGGCGCTTTTGGGGCCATCTTGGAGGGAGTCGATCAAACAAGAGGGGGGGTTTAATTAGCGCCCCCCCTCGGAAGCCCCTAAAATCGCCTCTTGGACCCCTCTTGGAACGCTCTTGGAGTGCTCTTGGGCGCTCTTGGGGCCGTCTTGGGGCTCTTTTGGGGCTCTCTTGGGGCCCTCTTGGGCCATCTTGGAGCCATCTCCAGGCCTCGGATGGCCATCGGAAGCGAAAAGGCGAGAAAGCAAAAATCATTGATTTTCCTTAGGTTTTGGGACGATTTTGGCCTCTTCGGGGCCTCCTTGGGGAGCTGTTTGGCCACTTGGAGTTATCTTGGGGCCGTCTTTGGGCTTCTTGGAACCATCTTAGGAGCCATCGTGAGCGATCTTGCGCTATCTTGAGCCATCTTGGAGCTCATCTTGGGTTCTCTGAGGCGCTCTTGGAGCCGTCTTGGGCCATCTTGGACGCTCTAACTACCCGCGGCCCCCCCCGTCCAGGTCCAGGGGAGGGGGTAGGGGGAGGGGTAAACCCCTCCCCAAGGGGGAAGAGGGAGGGGTGGAAGAGGATCTGCTCTAGACCACCTACGCCCAGAGGGCTGGTGGGATTCGGTCGAGGTCCCTATGGGGCCACGAAGCGCTGTACTGGGTGTGGCGGACGCACGCGGGCACCCCAACTGGGACCTTCGGTGGAGCTCCCTATGGGGCCACGGAACGCTGTGCTGGGTGTGGCGGACGCATGCGGGCACCCCCAATGGGGCCTTCGGTGGAGCTCCCTGTGCGGCCGCGAAGCGCTGTACTGGGGGTTGCGGACGCATGCGGGCGCCCCATTGGGGTCTTTCGGCGGGGTTCCCTATGGGGCCACGAAGCGCTGTAGTGGGTGTGGCGCGCGCGCGCTAGCATCCCCACTAGAGCCTTCAGCGTAGCTCCTCATAGGGCCACGAATCATGCGATGGGTGCGCTGAAACGGGTGATGACGATGGTGATGTTGATGATGATGCTGATGATGAGAGGAGGAGGGAGGGGGCAGTTGGAGGAATATGAGGAGTGTTCGCGGGGATCGTCTCTTCAAGACGAGGACCCAAACACCACAGGATGGTTTGGAAAGACATGCGCAGATGCATATGCATATGCAGATGTATATGATCATGCTTTCGCATATTATATATATGTATGCATCTATACATGTAACGGAGCACCAGGCCCGGGCGCCCGGGGCCGGCGCCCGCCAGAAGGCACCAAGGAGGCCCCAAGAGGCTCCAGAACAGACCCCGTAGCCATTTTGGCTCAAGCCATGTTGGCTCAAGTGCCGAGGTGCCGCGCTCGTGGTCGCAGGTGCCTGCCCAGGCAGACCACGTGCTGACTGTTACTCTTCCTCATGCAGTTCCCATATTGTATTCACAGTTTCACTTGATACAGCATTTTGCTGCGTCGCAGCTGCTCCGCCGCGATGAGCCCGAGGGTGAAGAAGGCGGCTGCCAAGGCTGCGAGGGAGGAGCGTGAGCAGCGTAGCCAGAGCCGCTACGCGAGGCGTCACCGCGCAAGCTCCCATTCACGTTCGATGTCGGCCAGTTCGGACAGGTCGTGGAGTCGGAGCCGAGGCGGACGCTCTGGCATCAGCACCAGCGAGGACAGCCGTGGGCACCGTGGCTCCAGCCATGACATGCAGAAGGAGACGCCGCCTGTCTGGGTCAAGGACCTCATGACGGAGGTAAGGGGTATGAACACCAATATCGAGCGCATCGAGCAGCCGATGGCGCAGGAGGCGCAGGAGTTCCCCAGTGCTCTTCAGATCCATGACCAGAACTTGGCGCAGGTACATCAACGTCTTCTGGTGGTTGAGCAAGGATCCACGGCTGCCATTGCTACAGCTGTGGCGGCGGCCGTCGACGAGAAGATTGCGGCCATCCCGTCTGGCGCCCAGCAGAAGGGGGAGGACATCGAGAGGAAGTTGAAGATGATGGCGACGAGCAAGCCTGGTGGTGGGCCCGCTGGCAGCAACCTGCACTTGGCGTCGACGCGCGAGCAGGAGGGCGCCTGCCGCTTGATCCTGGCGGGGTTCGAGTCTCCACTGATGGGGCGTGCGCTCCGCCGGGCTGCTGAACAGGTTCGTGATCTTTGTGCGCCACAAAGAGAGTGGCCATCCATAACTATTAAGGCCTTTGACATGTCGAGGAAAGCGACCTTGGAATTCCCGACGGCTACTAAGTGCTCGGACTTCTTCAGTGCGTTCAAGGCTCGTGGTCCTGTGGCGTTTCCGAGTCCTCTGGCGGATGGGCTGCAGTATCAACTTCGTGTCAAGCGTGACATCAACCAGCACGGGGGGAAGCTCTTCCTCGTCATGGGGAAAGTGCGGAAGGTCATCAGTGAGGCCATTGGCACGCGCTACGAGGTGGGCTCGAACGGCTTTGGCAGCGCGGTCTTCATCCTCACCAAACCCGAATGCCCGTTGATGACGGTGCAGCTGAAGCTGAACGGCGACGAGGTGGAGCACGAGATAGCCGAGGCTGCGTTCGTGAGCCTGGGCCTTCAGGCGATCTTGCCTGCGGTCAGGGCGGCGCTGGTGGCTACCTTTTGATGGGGCACGGCGCAGCGCGGACTGCGAAGTGCGAGAGGCGCGAGTGGGTGCAGCTGGGCGAGCCTTGATTGGGATCCTTCGCGAAGGTGAGGGCGACGAGGCTGGCCGCTTGCTGCGTCGTGTCCAGTGCGTTAGATTGCCAGAGAATCCTTTGCTGGTTTCAACAGCTTCCGCTGTGTGTTCAGCCGACCCGCCCCCCTCTTCTCGGGGGGGGGGGGGGGGGAGATTGAAGTTTGCGGTTTGTTTAGATGTGCGAATAAAGCTCTTAGGCTATTTCCGATGGCAGACCCAAATGGGGCTCCTGAGGTACCCCCTGAGGCTCGAGGCGTCGGTTGCAGCCCCCCCTTCTTTGTGACGGTCTGCACGTGGAACACCAACGGTCTCTCTGGGAGGATTCGCGGGGGGTAATTCAATTTGCGCAAGGAAGTTTGCGTACGCTTTGGGACTTTGCGCGAAGTATGATGAGGTTTGTTTCCAGGAATGCCATGGTCATGAGGGGGATGTGGTTGTGTTACTTCAGCGGTTGCGACGCGCTGAGATTTGCGAGCTTTTTCCACTCGACGGCCGCGGGTGGAGCGGTCACAGTGCTTAGCGATCGTCTGCGGCAGCAGTTTGCAGATATCAACCATGTGGTTGCGGTGGACGGGAGGACTTTGATCACGGAATTGAGGGGGGCTGGACTGGACTGGACTGGACTCTGAGGCTCATGGTCAGCCTACCCCACAGATATAATGGCAATCAAGCGCTATGCAAGAGAGACACAATACATCAACAAAAAAGAAGGTGGGGCCCCTATCCCACCGCGCCTGGTCCACACCCTGCAGCACTGCATAGGAGGGAGTGCGCTCGCAGCGCCTGCCTCTCACACTCCGTGGGGAGAGGGGGCGCGCGCGCATCAGCAGAAGAGAAGACGCCTCCTGCTGGAAGCGAGCGTCGAACAGCTCGACGGAAACGTGCTTGATCCCGCCGAGCCTGGACCTGGCGTCGGAGCTCGTCACTGAGCTCCACGCGGGCGGGACGGGGGGGGGGAGGAGGAGGAGGAGGGGGGGGTTGGGGATCCCACGGGACACCAGCCGCCTCTCGAGACTGGGAGCATGCCTTCCTCCGCCCACGGGTCCTCCTCCTCCACAGGCCAGGGTTCAGGCTCCACAGCCGCGCCCCCAGCCGAACCAACATCTGGAGCCTGCTGAGGTCTCGCCAGTGGGGGAGGGGCAACACACTCAAGGGGGCGGTCGAAACGGGTGTCCCGGGGCCCCTTCGATCTGAAACCAGCAACACCGAGAGCTATACCAGCCTGACCTTCCGCGGTGTCTGCAGCATATAAATCGAGAGCCTGAAAGAAGGCGCTCAGCTCGTCAGGAAGGCCACTAGAATCTAGATCATCGGGAACACACAAACCGAAAGCCTCTTCCACATATTGGGCAACAGCTCTGGCCATGGCAGCGCATAGATCCTGAGGATACCTTTTCTTGGGAGCCGCACGCCATTTTCCTGTGGTCGGGTCAATGCCGAGGAGGGTGGTGTGGGTCTTCTTCGGGCGTGGGCACCTTCCCCTTTTTCCTTGACTCAGAATATCCTCCACGAGGGAACTCAACCGAATACAAAGAAACGTCGTCGGGGCCTTGCTCACTTGGCCGAAAACACATTGGTCGAATGAGACCATGCGAGAGGGGGGAGCAGCACTCAGAGCACACGACGTGGCAGACTGCCACGAACTGGGCGCCCTTTGTTCCCAGTGAGCAACCTCAGGGTGCTCTTTCAGTGCACGAGCTCCTACCTCCAGGCAGGTCAGCATCAACTGGTGCTGGCTGAGCAGGAGCTGAGAGCCGATGGAGAGCTGTTGATGCTGACGGAGACTGACATCAGGCCTACCCCAGCGATGTTTGAGAGTACGGGGGGGAGCAGGTGGACGATATCGGTCAGCAACTCTGAGCTCCTGCCACCTCGCTGCTGACCATGTCTCGCAGGGAGGACCGCCGATCAAACCTATAGCCCGACCTGTTCTCAAAAGCTGGTCCCATTTTGAAACGACGATGGTTGTGTGACGATTGCCAACTGTCACATACCTAATACTAACCCAGGGTTGCCGATATACGAGCGTGCCCTTCGTAGTCTCACTGCTCGGTTGCCTAGTGGTGCGCATTCTCTCAATATTGTGCTGGGAGATTGGAACTTTACGTTGTGGGGCGAAGGGGGGATGACGGAGGGTGGTCAGCTATGGAGCGAGGGAGATAGGCCGCACCATGATCTGTCAATCGTGTTTGTGAGCGCTGGCTAGAGTACATTCAGCACGAACCGACGCGGCTCGGTTGGAATGCTGAGGCCATTGTTCGCCATACATCCAGGTTCGATCGGGTTTATAGTGACGCCCCCGGTGCCATGCCCGCTGACCTTACGGCGACGACGACGGCGCATGGACCCCTGGACCGCTGCCCCTCCGACCGTCGACCCATCGTGTTCTCGATCGCGAAGTTCGATCCTCGTCGGTCACGTTGTGTCCCCGTATGGTTGCGCCGCACACAGGAGTGCAAGGAGGTTGCCAGTGCGATTTTTTCGGCGCTTCCAGCGGATGTTCCAGCGTCGGCGCGAGTGCAGTCGGCCAAGGAACGGACCCAGGCCAGTCTAGTTGAGGTCCGCCGAAAGATTAGTTGCCGCCCGGCTGCCGCGCTCGTGGAACAACATTACTGGACGATGAGTGCTGTGCGGGGGGTTAGATTAGGCAGCTCCACCTTTGTGCGCGAGCGTTTGTGGCATACCCACGTCTGGAGGCTTTCTTCGATGTTGAACGGCTCGCACGCGCGGATTTGAATGCCGCATGCGCGCGCGCTGCGCACCTTCAGCTGGAACATATTGAGCAGCAGGAGCGGTATATGGAAAATGCTAGCGGCGGGGTGGTGGTGGAGGGTGAGATCGAGCAGGACCGCGTGAAGAATAAGCTTCAGCGTAGCCGGCTCTTCTGGCAGCAGTTCCGACGGCGTGCGTTTCTGAACGGCATCCGCACGTCTGAAGGCGCGGTCTGTGCTGGCGCAGAGGAAGTGGGGAGGGAACTGGCTAACCATTGGGGGGAGGTCTTTCGTGAGAGAGAGGTTGATCGCACGCTCTGGCCTGAGCTCTTGCAGTCTTGCCGTAGAGCTGAAGATCTACCCGTGGCCCAGCGGCCTGAGTGGATGCTCGACTACGACAGCGTTGCCGATCGGGTGAAGTGGAGGCGTGGCACTGCTCCAGGTAAAGACGGTTTGCCTTATGCTGCTTGGCAAGTGGAGGGTGGCATTGAACTATTCTATGATCTCTACCTTTAGCTATGCACTAACCATAGCACCACATTGCCCAACAATATGAGGGACATGCTACTCTTCTTCTTGTCCAAAGGCGCTTGCCCCGATGATGCCTCCCATAGTATCACGCGGAGCCCAGAGGTTACGAGGCCTCTGGCACTTTGCGATTCGGATGCGAAGACTATGTCGCTTGCATTTGGCTCTCCGCTTGCGCGGCCTGCGGAGCGCACTGTGCGTGGGGGCCAGAGGGGTGGAGTCAAGGGACGGCATATCTCGTCGAATATCGCGATTGCTGATAGGTGGGGATATCAGCAATCTCTTGGGGGCGCCCCCTATAGCTTGCAGTTGCTGACGGACTTTGCGGCGGCCTTTCGTCGATTCACGTCGCGTGGATTCTGCAGGTTCTCTATGCCACGGGCGCGCCGACAGCGATCTTTTTGCCCCCCCCCCCCCCCCCCAGTGCCCTTTATGCCAACAGCACAAGGGCAATCATGCTGGGTGGGATGGTTTTAGACATTTGGATTGCTATCGGGAGGGGTGTACGGCAGGGGGGGCCCATCGAGCATGTGCCTTTTGCCTTAGCCTCGGATCCGATTTTGAGGTGGCTCCTGCATAAAGGCAGCCAACACATGGACCGACTGCTTGCGTATTGTGACGACCTTATTTTTTTCATTGGGAACGCGTTGGCGGGCCTGGGACCGATTCTGGAGTTGATCTGCGCTTTGGAGGGCCCTGTTGGGCTGCGGCTGAATATGTTGAGGGCCCCCAACCTTCACTATATCCTCCGTTCTATAAGCAGCGGAAAACAAATCAATTTCAAGAGCGCGCGCAAGCAAAACAAAGATGCGAGGTGAAACAAATCGCATTACACACTGGTGCCGAACACGACACCAAAATAATTATATACCCATAGTTCCCAAACTTCGTCCCGAAACGGCATCATCGCGCCATCTTGGAACCGTGCTGTGGGCGTTAAGTGGTTGTTATTGGTGTCCTTTCTATCATCGCGCCATCTTGGAGCCGTATTGTGGGCGTTAATTTGTTGTTATTGGTTTCCTTTGACCCAGTCGCCCATGCCACGAGCTGCTCAATGTCTATCATTGACGTGGGCCAGACGTCCACGCCTGTCGCCGTTGTGAGCAGAGCCAAGCCAGGTGCGCTCGCGCCAGCCCTGACGCCCCGCCATGTCCCACTCGCCCCCTCCCGTTGCGCTGAGCTCCCGTGTGTTAGTGTGGGGTGTCCTAGAGGGCCTCGCCTTCCAAAACAAAATCCCACGAGAACAATCCCATCGGCATGGTGTCGTCTCGCGCGCGAACCGATGAGAAACCGTTGTGAGTGCGAATGTTCGGTGGCCGCGTGGATTTACCATACCATCGCCCCCCCCCCCCCGCCCCGGGCGGCGGCGGCGATCCGCGCGGCCCCCAATCATTCGCGCTCTCGGCGGTTTTTCGTCCACGACGACTGGTTCGCGTGAGCGACATCGACCGCGGCGCGTCCGTGTGCCCTGCGGGGGGCGGGAGGCCGCGCCACGTGGTCTCGGCCAGACTACGGGCGTCCAAGGTTTCTCCTCTGCCCCGGGAGAGGGAGGAGGAGGAGGAGGAGGAGGAGGCGGAGGAGGAGGAGGAGGAGGAGGAGGAGGAGGAGGAGGACGAGGAGGAGGAGGAGGAAGAGGAGGTAGGGAGGAGGAGGAGAGGAGGAGGAGGAGGAGAGTGAGGAGGAGGAGGAGGAGGAGAGGAGGAGCAGGAGGAGGAGGAGGGAGGGGGGGTCAGAGCTGATTATTGATGCCTGCCGCTTCTCCCCATCGTTTCGTCGTTCGCCCCCCTTGGTGGTCGTGTCTCGTCGTTGTCGTCGCCCCCCACTGTAGTCGTCGCCCAGCCCCCCCTCTCTCGCCCCAAAGACAAAAGGCCCCCCCCCCCATCCGAGACAGCCCGTTCTTCCCGAGGCGTGGCCCTCGAGGGCCCCAGGGTCGGTGACTGGGGTTCTTCTTGGTATCTCGTCCTCTCATCCTCCGCCCCCC
This sequence comes from Prorocentrum cordatum, assembly GCA_963575745.1. Taxonomy (NCBI): domain Eukaryota; class Dinophyceae; order Prorocentrales; family Prorocentraceae; genus Prorocentrum; species Prorocentrum cordatum. The sequence continues at coordinate 15,087 of CAUYUJ010016689.1, forward strand.
CATCCTCCTCCCGTCCTCCCATCCTGCCCATCCTGGCCCATCCTCCGCCTCCTCATCCTCATCCTCCTCCCCTCCACCGCCTCCTCATCCTCCTCATCCGCCGCCTCCTCCTCCTCCTGCGCGGTGCGGTTGCGCCCCTGCCGCGAGCGGCTCGATGTCCATCATTGAGCTGCTGGGTGGCGGGCCCCCCGCTGCCGCGGCCGCGCCCAATGTCGCGGCGGCGCCTCCCCCGCTGGCGCGGCGTCGCCAGCCCGCCAGCAGAGCGGCCCTGGTGACGAGCCGGGCCCGCGCTTTCATCGGCGGCGTGAGGCAGTCGCCCCTCGTCGTCGTCGTCGTCGTCGTCGTCGTCGTCGTCGCCGCCGTCGTCCTGGCGGTGGTTGTCGTCGTCATTGCCGTCGTCGTCGCCGTCGTCGTCGTCGTCGGCGCCGTCGTCGCCGTCGTGGCGGTGGTGGTGGCGGTGGTGGCCGTTCGTCGTCGTCATCGTCGTCGTCGTGGTCGCCGTTGTCGTCGTCGTAGTGGCGGTTGTGGCGGTGGTGGTCGTTCGTTCGTCGTCGTCGTCGTCATCGTCGTCGTCGTTGTCGTCGCCGTCGTGGCGGTGGTGGTGGCGGTGGTGGTCGTCGTCGTCGTCGCCGCCGTCGTCCTGGTGGTGGTGGTCGTCGCCGTCGCCGTCGCCGTCGTCGGCGCCGTCGTCGCCGTCGTCGCCGTCGTGGCGGTGGTGGTGGCGGTGGTGGTCGTCGACGTCATCGTCGTCGTCGCGGTCGCTGTTGTCGTCGTCGCAGCGGCGGCGGCCGCCGTCGCATCCCCCGCGCCCCGAGGCGCAAGGCCGAGAGGCGCGAGCTGCAGTCCCTGCGGAACTTCGCCAAGTCGTGGAACCGCCGCCACGCGCGCTGGGGGGGCAAGGTCGCTCGGCCCGGCGAGGAGGAGGAGGAGGGGGCGGGGGGGGGGGGGGGGGGGGGGGGGGGGGGGGGGGGGGGGGGGGAAGGGGGGGGGGGGGTGGGGGGGAGGGGGGGGGGGGGGGGGGGGTGGGGAGGGGGGGGGGAGAGAGGTGTAGGTGGAAAGGGGGGAGGGGGAGGGGGAGGTAGGAGAGGAGGAGGAGGGGGGGGAGGAGGGGGGCGAGGAGGAGGAGGGGGAGCCTGCGGAGGAGCCTCTACCTCCTCATCCCTCGGCCCCCCCTGCCTCCTCCTCCTCCTCCCCCCTCCTCCTCCTCCTCCTCCTCCTCCCCCTCCTCATCCTCATCCTCATCCTCATCCTCTTCCTCCTTATCCTCCTCCTTCTCCTCCACCTCCTCCCTTTCCTCCTGCTGCTGATGGTGCTGCTGCTGCTGCTCCCCCCCCTCTTCCTCCCCATCCCCCCTCCTCTACTCGGCGCCGCCGCGCCGCCGAGGTCGCAGGCGTCAAGCGGGGGATCAGCAAGACCTGGGGCGGCAAGGCCTGGGACGTCCGCGGGGCGCCGTGGTGCGCCTACCGCGGCGTCGGCCATCGCGGTGGCCACACGGTGGACCGCGGCTCCGGGGAGCTCGCCCTCGGCCAGACCAACCGCCAGGCGGAGCTGAGCAGCGCGGTCGCGATGATCCACCTGGACGCCTTGCGCGCCGCAGTCGGGCGCCTCGTCGACGAGGTCGGACAGGGGGAATGGAGGCGTCGGCGACGTCGACGACGAGGGCGCCGTCGCCCCCCCCCCTCCCCCCCCCCCCCCCCTTCGTATCGTACCCTCACCCTTGGCTTACTCCCTCCTGGGGCCGCTCGGAGGCGTTCTTGAGTCCGCGCCCTATCGCAGGCGCGCGGCCCCAGGAAGCCCTGGGGCTTGTTCGTCGGCAGGCACTTCGACTCGACGCCGCTCAGGTTCAGGTTCGAATCGATGTCGGCGGAGCTGAAGCCGTCGGCGCGGTACTTCCGCCTGGACGCCAGCGGCAAGTGGATCTCCATGACGCTGTCTGAGTGGCACGAGCAGCGGTGGTCGCCCTCCACTAGGGGGCCAGGCACGGGCGTGCTCGAGGTGTTCGCGCAGGCTCGCGCCCCTGATCCTCCACTTCCTCTTCGTCGTCGTCCTCCATCCTCCATCCTCCTCCTCCGCATTCTCCCCCTCCTCCTCCTCCTCCTCCTCCTCCTCCTCCTCCTCCTCCCCCTCCCCCCCTCATCGTCGTCGTCCTTCTCCTCCCTCCTCCTCCTCCTCCTGCTCCTCCTCCTTCTCCTCCTCCCCCTCCACCTCCTTCTGCTCCTCCCCCTCCTCCTCATCATCCTCCCCCTCCTCTTCCTCCTCCTCCTCCTCCTCCCCTTCCTCCTCCCCCCCCCCCCCCCTCATCCCCCCCCCCCCGCCCCCCGCGGCCGCCCCCGCCCCGACTCCGGCCCAGGCCGCGGACGTGCACATGATCAACAGCAGGGGCCACAAGCTCGGCGGCGAGGTTTTCCTGCCGCCGCGCATCCTCGAGGAGAACCGGGCCACGTGCATCGCCCGCGCGGTCAACGATGCCCTCCCGGCGCTGTCGCTCCAAGCGGCGAAGCGCGGGCCCCGGGGGGGGCGGGCCAGGGGGGGGGTGAAGAGGGGGCGGGAGGAGGAGGGCGAGGAAGAGTAGGGGGAGGAGGAGGAAGAGGGGGTGGATGAGGAGGAGGAGGAGGAGGTAGATGAGTGAGGGCAGAGGAGGGCAACTGGGCCACGCCGAACAGACCCCCCCCCCCTCCTCCTCCTCCTCCTCCTCCTCCTCCTCCTCCTCCTCCTCCTCCTCCTCCGCCTCCTCCTCCTCCTCCTCCTCCTCCCTCCTCCTCCCCCCCCTCCTCCCCCTCGTCTCTTCATCCCCTCCCTCTCCTCCTCCTCCTCTTCATCCCTCTCCTCCTCCTCCTCCTCCTCCTCCTCCTCCTCCTCTTCCTCATCGTCACTCTACGCCCGCGACCGATCCACGATTGGAGCCCCGCCGGCCCCCAGACCCTGGATTCGTTATCCACGGTTTCCGTATTTTCAGCCCCCGCCATATGATAAGAGCTTTTGGGCTTCGCCAGGTGAAGGACCTCTCGCCGAACATCAAGATGATTTTCTGGAGCGAGAACCCCGACGACCACTCGGCGAACAAGCGGAAGCGGGCCCACGCGGAGTTCTTCTTCAGCACGGTCGAGAATATTTGCGTGCCGCCGATGCCGGGCTGTTGCATCCACACTTTGCAGAGGTTGATGGTGTCGTTGACTAGCGAGGTCAAGCTGATCGGAGATCTTCACGCGATTGCCTTCGTCATCAGCGGGTCGGCTCCTCGTCGGGCGAAGCTCGAGCAGGGGCTCCACGACTTCGTCGACGCCACGTTGGTCTGGGAGACCGAGAGCCCTCCCGACCCAGCTTGGGCGAACCACACCCGCGAGATCCTGTCGCTCTTGCTGGCTCGGGACGACCTCATCAGGGGGAGGGTCGATTCGGACGGGAAGCGGCTCTCGGCGACTTCTTTCTTAATGGCTGGCCGAGATCGGGTGGCCAAGGTGGTCCAGTATTGCAATTGGGATACGCGACGAGGCAGGCTGTGCCACTACGAGCAGTCATGTGGCAAATGCTCCAGTCGCAGCGAGGCCGTGAACAACGTGGTCGCCAGCTTGGTTCAAGGATTCATTCTACCTTCGTCTTCCTGCGCTGTACCAGCGAAGCGTCGCTTTGGAAGCGCAATGACAGCGATGGTCGACCAGTCCCCGGGCATCCTGCTCTCCGAGATCCTGCGCCAGGCTTTCTCTACCGCTTTCCCGACGTGGGACGCCGTGGACCAGCTCCCCCTCGGCGAGGACGACACCGACGACCACCGCCGATACATCAAGTCCAAAGTATTTCGGAGCCAGAAAGCACTCGGGGACGCGAGACGGTGCCTGCGGACGGTCGCCATGGCCTTCATGCTGCATCCGTTGCAGTGGGTATTCGCTCGTCTCCAACACCTCGACGCAGCCAAGGGGTGCTTGTTGGACGTCGTCGGCTCCAAGAGCCCCTTCAAGGCCGTGCAGGAGGGCTTCGTCAATATGTGTCGGCGCGATTCCTTGGAAGTACGTCTTCTTCGATGGCATTTTATCGAGCGCCAAGAGCACCTGCGTTTGCTTCAGCAAGAGTGTTTTCATTCGGTTATGTGTTCTGCTGCGTTCACGTGGTGGCGATTTGAATTAGTTTTCGATGGCTGGCCATTCCGTCTCCTAGCTTGGATCGTCGACCCTGGGGCCGATTACATCGTGCACGACTTCTTCAACGCGCCTCGTTGCTGCTTAGACGATGCCACGTCGATCAAGATTCGAGGGCTGTTCGGCAGCCCCCAGGCCTTGATCAACGACGCGGAGGCGAAGAGCGTCTTGCGCATGTGGGGGGAATGCGCAAGGGTTTCGAACATGCACATAGAGAGGTTGTTGGCATTGATCAAACAGAGCGGCGGCCCAATGGCGCCTTACCCAGTGGAGCGTTTTCTCGCGGATGGTTTCCTCGCGCAGTGGTTGCAGAAACATTCAGCTAGCGGCGGCTCTGACCCTAGAGCTTGGACGAGGTCGGACCTCGCTCGCGACGGCGTGGACGTGATGTGCGGCCCGCAGGCGGCTCCCGACGCCCGGGGGGGCGCGTGCGCTTACCAACTTTACATCCGCGACCAGGGTGCGACCAGACCGACAGGGAACCACGCCGTGCAGTCGGAGTGGCACGCTGCCAAGGCGCAGGTCACCACCCACCAGACCACCCCAACCCAACCCGAAGGCCCAAACTTATCCTCGATGTCCAGTGGGGGGGGGGGTCGGGGAACATTGAAAAACACACATGGAACCCGTGCCCCCCCCAACCCGAAATTCGGGTCAGATTCGGGTCTTCGGGTTGGGCTGGGGTGGTCTGGTAGGTAGTCAGCAGGAGTTCAGGCGCTTGCCACTTGCTGAGCAGCAGAAGTACTTGGACGAGGCGGCTGAGAGGAGGAGGCAGCGCAGGGCTACGGGCAGCAACACTACGACGTCTCAGCGCAGAGATGCATCTGCTGAACGACGCCGAGAACAGGCGCGTTCAGCGCTGTGGGGCCTGCAGTCTGAAGATCTCCCCCTTGCGACGGATACGTTCTTGGAAGCAGTTCGGCGTCGCGTAGACCATCGACTAGGCAGCGGCAGGGGGCCAGATTGCGAGGAGCACCGCATCACATTCAATAGCTGGGGCCCTAGCGCGAGAGCTGCGTTCAAGAGGCACGTGTACTCGCCGTGTGACGATACGATCCCCGACGACCTACCCTTGGGCGCGAAGGTCGTCTGCTCTCAGCTTCATCATGGTGTCTGCAGGACCAAGGACGCTTCGCGTTACAAGTCCCTCCGGAAGTGCGAGCGGGCTGTCTTTGTTTTCATGAAGCAGGAGATGCCCATCGGCCACTTTGTTACTTTCGAGTGCGCGAAGGCAGATGGCGATACCATTGGCGAAGTGACTTTGCATTGCTGCCACGTTCGACTCAGAGACCCCGGGGTGGCTTTATTCGTCCAGTTCCAGAACGCCCCCCCGCTGGACGGAATGGGCGACGTGCAGATGGTCTGTCCTGTGGTGGAGGGCGCACCTGGTGCGCAGTCATTGAAGTGCGGGACGATCTCAACATTCTTATCGGGCCTCCTGGGAGAGGGGCTTGCTGGTGCCAGGGCGCTGAAAGTGTTGATCCACAGTCTTCCTCAATTTCCGCCCGCCGAAGTGCTGGCACGTGATTTGTTATTGGGAATGGGCTGCGTCGGCATTCAGAAGATGGACCCAGCCGATGGCCGCGGCCTCAACGTCGACCGCCTAACTTGCAAAGTGAACGAGGGGACGAAGCATGATGGCGATATCAGCGACGAGATGCACGAGCTCGACCCACTCGGCCAGACCATAGCAGCTGGTTTCTTTGGGATGGAGTCGAAAGAGAAGGCGCCGAGCAAGAAGAGAGTTGTTGCGCCTGGCAAGGTCAAGCTGCCTGCAGTCGATTCCGACTACGTCGATGTCGCTTGGGAGGCCGGAGGCGCAGGGCCAGCGGCCCCGACAGAGGGCGCGTCCAGCTCTGGTTCGGAATATGGGGAGATCGTCATCGGCGGGGACCCCGGCAGCGAGAGCGACGACGTCGACGGCCACCAGTTCGACTTCCTCCCGAAGAAGGCGATAGCGAAGCCGAAGCCGAAGCCAAAGGTGTTGCTGCTGCTGCTGCTGCTGCTGCGCGGCGTTGGCCGTCTCTTCGGCGGCGAGCGCTGCTCCTGCTCCGCCTCCTCCGCCTCCTCATCCTCCTCGTCCCCCCCTCCTCCTCCTGCTCCCCCTCCTCCTCCGCCCCCCCCCCCCCCCCCCTGGACTCCCCCTCCTGCCCCCCCTCCTCCCCCCAATCCTCCTCCCCCTTCTCCTCCTCCTCCTCCTCCTCCTCCTCCTCCTCCTCCTCCTACTACTCATCCTCATCCTCATCCTCCAAGGTTGCGAAGCCCCCCCCTGGCGAGGGCCCTGCTGCTGCTGGCGCATGTGGCGCAGCTGCCGATTGCGCCGGCAAGCGGCAGCGGGGAGGGGCCGCCGGCGATTGGCGTCGCGTTGTCATTCCAGATTTGGGAGAGATCGTGTTCGACGAGAAGGCTGGCAAGATGAACGCCCACTGCTACAACGTGAACCACACGGCCCCTGGCATCTGTTGCCACGTGGGCCGCTTGTGCGTCGCCCCTGCCACCCGGAAGCAGCGCAAAGGGGAGGGCCGCCCACTTGGCTATTTGGTCGCCTGGCTGCAGAGGAGCCCCGCGTGCGGCGCCAAGTTGGAGCACCAGGCATGCGAGAAAGAGCTGGGCATGATCGTCGGCTTCGAGGACCGGGCGACGAAATCTAAACATATCCACTGCTCCCTGACCATGCCCATCCTGAACCCAGGAGCTGTGTATGCGCCCGCCTGGCCAAGCCAGGAGGGCGTGGCGTAGACGCCGCTGCGGGGTTGAGGATGGGCCTGGCCTGGGAGCAGTGGATACGCATAGATTTCGTCGCCCTAGAGGAGAGGCTTGCCGCTCGCAAGTACTTGGTCGGCCTGGCGGAGAAGGACGCCGACATCGCCCACCTGTTCGCGCTCGAGAGGCCCGCCACGGACTCGGAGAACGCCAGCGGCGGCGAGCCCCTCGAGATGCCTTGAGGGCGCGGCCATGGCGCACCAGTGTGTACAGTGCGTCGCCGTGGCCCTCTGAATAACCATCCCTTCTCAACGTCCCCCCTTCCTTGGTCGGAGTCCGCGATCTGATCCATGTGCCGGGCAGCCCCCAGAGACGCCCCCGCCCCCCCGGGCGCGCGCCAGAATAGAGCGGGGGTGCGAAGATAACCGCGCTTAATGTTTCGCGGCCTGGACCTGAGAGCTGCCCCTTTCCATTGGGCCGCGCGAGAGGGCTTCGATTCTCGCGTTTCGGGCTGCGCGAGAGGGCGCGACGAGGTTGAGGAAGATGTTGAGAAACAGGGGGGCAGTCACACCCAGCCCCCAACGTCTGCAGCCCATGTCGGCTCAGTTGCTCAGTTTCCATGGCCTGAGATTTGCGAGGGCCTGACGGCCAGTGCCGCCGACCATGAAGACGATGATTTGTCGCGCGGGATTGGGGTCCTCCTCCCCCTCCTCCTCCTCCCCCTCCTCCTCCTGCTCCTCCCATCCTTCATTATCTAGCATTACATTTCTCATTTTCCCATCTTCATTCAACGCAAGAGAGACATTGTGGTGGGATTCATTTGGGATATTGGACAGTCTGTCATTCATGACTTCTTTCAGTATCATGGGTTTCAATCCTGGGCTGGGCTTCTCCTTTCCCCCGCTTCCTTCCTCTCCCGCCTCTCCTCCCGTTTCACTCTTTCTCTACCGTGCGCATTTGGCGTATTGGTGGCTTCTCAGGTTTGTGTTTTGGGAGAACCGACCTTTCAAGGCGCTTCATCATCATCATCATCCTCCTCCTCGTACTCCCCCCCCCTCATCCTATTCCTCGTCCTCCTCCTCGTCATCATCTCCCCCCCTCCCCCCCCCCTCCCCCCCCCATTACTCGCCGCTGGCATCGTCGCCGCTACTGCCAACAACGCCGGCACTGCCAGCATCGCGATTTTACCATGGGAGTCTTTTGGGCCTGACCGCAGGAGTCTCGGCTTGATGTGGTTATCTGATCCACGCCCCCTCCCCGCCGCCCCCCCCCCCCCGGGGCCCCCCGGCCCGCGTCGACTGATCCCGAACGGGCAAGCCCCTTACGCGCGCCGACAGGGTCGGCGGATTTCCGAACTACAGTTTGGATTTATTGTTCTCAGCCATGGGCGGCCGGAAGAAGGTCGCCAGGAAGCCCGCCGTGGGGGCCCCCGTCATGAAGCGGCCGTCTTCGAAGAGAGCCCCGCATAAGTACGCGCAGACCCTTTTATGCGACTGGGTGGTTCGTGGCTCCGACGCCCCTGTTGGCCAGCGCCAGTCTGTCGCCTCAGACGACGACTTCCCCGATTCGGACGTCGACGAGTCTTTGTCTGTTGCCGACGCGTCTGTCGCCGACGCCGTGCCTGCTGACCCGATGGAGTTGGCGGTCAATGGCCTGGTGAACCCAGGGCTGGAGGCGATGGCGGACACTGTCGTGGAGACCGACGTGGAGACTCACCATCGCAACATCATGGACGAGGCGGGCGCCGATTCGGTCCCTCATGATGCCGATGAGTGCTTGGAGAGTGGCAGTGTAGCTGGCGTTGTTGGGGCGCCAGATGCCGATCCACCCCCTGTCGACGATCAAGCTGGCCATGCCGAGCCTGTCGCGATGGGGGAGGGGCTGCTGCCGGACAACCCCGCACTCGCGGAGGAGATCATTGATGCCGGCGAGGACATGGACCTGGATATCCACCCCCCCGAGGCCGCGGAGCACCCCGGAGGTGACGGTCGAACTGGCGATGCTGGAGCGGTCGATGTCGATGTTGCCCGCGCCGATGCGCGAGCTGATCGCGAGCTTGGCCGCGCTGCCGCGCCTGCTCATGACGACGCAGGCGCCGAGCTCGCACTGGAACCTGGCGACATCGATATTGGTATGATCGCCACAGGCTTCATGCGCATCCCAGGGGACTGCGGAGCCGAACATCCAGATGACACGGTATTCACAGCCATGATGTAACCCATAACATGTGAGCTGTCTGGGACGGGGGCTCGGGCCTCGCGCTTCGGCTGGATTCGGTTAGACATGCTGACGCGCATTTCGACGCAGCGTCGCGCCCGCGTATTTTATTTTGCGCATTTGTTTTTTTTAAAGGGGAAAATTTTCCCTCGAGGGGGGGGGGTCCGAGGGAAAATCTGGCGGGCGTAAAGCAATTCGAAACACTGTAAAAACACAGGGTTTTGATTTTTTACACCCGCCAGATTTTCCCTCGGAGCCCCCCCCGCGAGGGAAAATTTTTCCGTCAAAAAAATAAAATAAATGCGCGACAATAATCAGCCGACCTTGTCGGTGCGTGTAATGTGGTCCCTATTCCCCTGCCCCCCCCCTTGTCTTGGGCGTGGCGAACTCCTCCCAATGGGCCTCCATGAGGCTACCAACGCGGCCCACGCGGGCTCCGATGCGTCTCCTAGTCGACCGAAGAGGGCCACAAGGGGGCCCCATGACACTACCCCATACAGTCACGATCCCCACTGAAGATCTTCAGTGCAGACCTTCAGCGAATATATTTACTGCAGTACGTGCGCGCATTGAGTGAAGATGTTCACTGCAGAGCTTAACTGAATATCTTCAGCGAATATCTTTAGTTAAGCTCTCCAGTTCGCAGGTTGCCCCTGGCCATCAACCTGCTGAACCATCCGCTACATGCCCTCCGCGCACGCAGCTGGTTGACGCCATTGACGTCGCCATCGCGGATTGGCACGTGATGTTGGACTCCTCGCAACAAACACAGCTCATCAATGGCTTGATGAAGCTCAGCTGCCGAAGCGCATTGAGGATTGGGACTGCTTTCTCAGGGTGCGACATTGCCGTGGTGGTGTTGCAGCGCCTCGTGAGCTTCTGGACATTCAAGTACAACGTCACCGTTCGCGTCGAGCACTCATTCTGCTGCGAGAAGGATCTCACCAAGAATGCGTGGCTCCGGACTGCGTTCCCTTCCTGCAAGCACGTGTTCCGAGACGCAGGTGAGTTGGCAAACGCCACCGCGCATAATACCGTGACTGGGGCGTACGACATCGTACCCCAGATTGACATCTACCTAGCTGGATTCATTTGTGTAAACCGTTCGCCTCTCAGCAAGCACAGAACGAAGTGCCGCAATTGTGTGCAAAATGGAGAGGGACTTACTGGAGCTACATTCCGGATGGCGTTCGACTTTATCGATGCCAAGCGACCGCGAGCTTTTCTTTTGGAAAATGTGAAGGAGCTGGGCCAGGCGATCGAGGACCAGTCGCTCTCGGACAAGGATTGGATCGTGAAGGAGTTCAAGGCTGCGGGTTACTCAGTTTCGGCTCACGTCTACGACGCTTGCTCCCATGGCGCGCAGTGTCGTAGAAAGCGCCTGTGGTTCTGCGGAGTCCAAGCTAAGTCCCTTGATCATGGCCACGAACTTTTCCGCAACGTTCGCTTGTCCATGCATAACACAGTCATCGCTCCGATTGGGTGGTCACATATATTCGGAGATTCTTTCGGCGTGCTTGACGATATCAACGCGTACTGGCCAGAGCACCCCGATGGCTGTGGCAGTGGTCCCGATCAACTCGATCGTGGTGCATTCCATGGGATCTACATCGCATTGTTCGCAGATATCCAGTGCCCTTATCCACCTCCAGAGGATCGCTTGCCAGTTGGGATGTATGAATGTTTGCGGGGCATAACAAACCCTCGGTTCCGCAACCGCATTATCTATGCGGAGCTGTCGTTCCCACGCACCCGCGCACCAGATGCTCCAGAATTCTTCGATTGCAATTTGAGCACGAAGTTCTTGAGCGCTGGGACTGCGTCATCTATATGGTCCCAGGTGTGCCCCACGCTTGCGGCAACATCTAAGATAGCCATGCGGGTGGACATCTCCGGGGTCGGGCGGAAGTGGAGCGTGCTGAGGGGCGTCCAGCTTATGCAGTTGATGGGCTACCCGCTCGCCTCGGAGCAGCCGCGCGTCGACGATGACTTGCTGATGTTGTCGTTCGCGGGGAACGCTTTCTCAGGATTGCGATCCGCGATCTTCCACCACATCCACCATCCTCTTCCCTCCCCCATCTCTCCCCCCCCATTGCCCATTCCTCCTTCGTCCCCCTCCTCCTCCTCCTCCCTCACATTCCGCCCCTTCCTCCTCCCCCATTCCTCCCCCGCCCCCCCCCTCCCCCATCCCGCTCTCGCTCAGGGTTTACCGTCGGGTCCACGCTCCTCGGCCTCGCCCCTGTGTTCGACCACTTCTGGTGCGCCAGGGCGGTCGTCGAGGGCCCTCCGGCGTGCGAGGTCCACGTCGTCGACGGGCCGTTGTCGCGCGAGCCCTTTGGGCGCGGGATGCGCGCTGTCGGCTGTGACCCTCTGGGGAGGGCAGCGTCGACGTCGCATGATGTCCAACCCTCCTCCCCCTCCTCCTCCCCCTCCCCTCCTCTTCCGTCGTCTCCTCATCCCTCTCCCGCCCTCTCCTCGTTCTCGTCGTCGTCCTCCTCCTCCTCCTGAAAACCCTCGACCCAGGGAAACGAGGTCGTGCCTTAACCTCCTCCTCCTCCCTGGGTCGTACCTTGGGCTTCTCTTGGTGGCCTTTTGGGTCGCTCTCGGGGCCGTCTTGGGGGCCTCTTGGGCCCGCTTTGGAGCCTCTCGGGGGCTTCTCGGGGGCCCCTCGGGACCTCTTGACTCTTGGTGGCCTCTTGGGGGCCCCTCGGGGCCTCTTGGGCGCTTCTTGAGTTCCACTGGGGGCGGGTGGGGGGCGTCAAAGTATATCCCAGGCCACCTCTGGAGGCGTGGAGATAATTCGCGGTTCGCGCCTCGCGGCCCGGGCTGGATAGCTGTCCGTCTCCAGGGAGCGGCGCGGGGGTGCGACGATAATCGCGCGTCGCTCTTTGCGAGGCGCGATGCGCGAAGTTAGTCGACATAGGTGTCACCATCATATCCGCGAAGCAGTTTTGGCTTCAAGTGCGCGTGCGATTTACGCCTTCGCTACGCCTGCGAGCAGCGCCCTCAGAGTTCTCGGAGATGGCCTTGCTCCGCGGGAAACGGTCGGGCGAGGGGGGCAAGATGGATCATGCCCTCCGGGGCGCCATCAATCCCATCGACGGTCAGGGGGGCACCACCTTGAAGAAGAGGTCTCGTTTCTCACCTCGGGCGGATGCTGTTGCGGCGTGCCCAGACGGACGATCTTGTAAACTTTGCAAGTGCCTGGACACCGAGAGCGACGACATCTTTCCCTTGGAAAGTAAACGATGGGGCAAACCACGATGCCCTATGACAGGGAAAAACGCTGGCAGGCATTGTTACTACTGCGTCAAAATCTTCGACGCCCGCTACAAATGCAAGGGCTGGAGTTTGGGCAAACTTGAGACGCAGATCGGCTCGGGCGACGAAGAGCACAGGAAGTTCTTTGCTTACATGACCAACCTGGTCGACCAGTTGAAGCTGATGGGTGGGGCGGGCCGTGATCGCGTCAACGTAGACTGGGGCAAGATCGACACGGTCATCAAAAAGGTCAAGAAAACCCAGGTCAAGACCCAGAACCCGAAGGACCTGTACATGCTGGAGGCTGATTACTACATGGAGCATGGAGATCCCGATACAAACGGGAAAGGTCACAAGAAGGTCATTTGGAAAGGTAGCAAATGCGTCAAACTCCCAGGTCCCAAGGTTTGGGAGGTTGAGCGCAATGAAATCGAGGAGGCGGTCGAAGAGGAGATAGTCGACGACGGCAGTTTGCGTCTCGGCCGGGGCCAAGCAGAAGCCGATTTCGCGGCTTTGGGGGCGAGCCTGTTTGCGGCGTACCCCGTTGCTGGCGGCATCAGTCTCGACCAGATGAAAAGGGATGTGGCAGCGGCGCCAAGTTCGGGATCTTCGGCGCCCAAACCAACGGATGCGATGCAGGGGCCGACCACCGACAACATGAGCGACGACGGGGGCGCCGAGGGGATCCAGCGGGGCGGGTCGGGGGGCGTGTTCGCCGAGGTCTCCGATGCAGCTGCGCGGGCGCATACGCCGACCAGTGGAAGCAAGAGCAAGGGCAGGGGCATTGTGACGCCAAAGCCGAAGCCCAAGCCGAAGGTCAAGCAGCCGCCGCAGGTGTCACCTACGCTGGGAGACGCGCTCACGCCAGTGCTGGCGCCCGCGCTTGGAGGCGCGCACCCGCAGCAAGATGCTGACGAACTCCCGCTTGCCAAGCTTCCTCGAGGTACTCGCGCTACGACTGCCGGAGAAGGTGGCGCCCAGAATCCACCGACTCAGCCAGCTGCGGGTGGGGAAAAGAAAAGAGGCCGCCCCCAGCGTGACATTATCGAAGTTGCGGAGGAGACGCTGGACGATTACAAAGACTGCAACGACGGAGAGAAGTTCTTCGGGCAGGCGCGGACCCACCGTGAGTATCTTGCTCGGCTCATAAAGGACATCAACACGCACGCGGAGCAGAGCAAGGTCAAGGTGGAGCCCAAGGTCTTCGCGGTGAAAAAAAGCAGTCCAGGCGGCATTGGATTTCAGCAGGTCTTGGATGAAGCATGGAGTGTTCAACGCGGAGCTACTGAAGGATTACGAGAACTCGTCGCACTTCTTGATGTTGGACCCCGTCGCCGCATCACCTTTCCCGGCGTGGGTGTCGCAGGCTGTCTTGATGAAGAAGGTCGAGAAGGTGGATTCTACAGATGGGTTCTGGAAGCCCCTCGCTCCAGCTAGCCTTGAAGCAGCGGGTTTCGAGGCGGCCGCGCACCGCCAGCAGCGCATAAAGATGTTCCAGACTATTTTGACAGATACACTCAAGGATGGGCCAGATGATTCAGAGTACGAGCTTGCCGCGAACACAATTTTGGACATTCTTAACGACACGCCAGATGGTGCCAAGACGTTGTTCACATCAGACGACATGCGCGAGTTCGAAATTCTCAAGACACTCTGCAGCCCAGATAAGCCTGACGCTGATGACCTTGCGATGGCTCTGGATGCCATTCGTAAGACGGGCGAGCTGGCGATCATCGGGATTATCATGGGGCACCAGCAGGGCGAGGCTATTATCCTTGATGCGAAGGCGTGCCACGAGGGAAGGGAGAGGAAGGCTGAGTGCACGATGGCGCTCGAGTCCTTGAGTTCGAATATTCCCGATGTTGACGTGATTAAGCCTGGGAGTTGCATGATCGCGATCATGGGCCTCCTGAGTGGGCCCGCGGAGCGCCTGGCGGCGTTGCAGCCGTGCGATTCCGCCGAGATCCTCGCCGACAAGAAGGATGACATCGACCGGTGGGCCACCATCCTCTTCATGGGTATATTCTACAACTTCTGGCATGCCCTCGACGCCACAGTGTTCCGCGAGCAGTTCAACCCCACGGGCGAGGACGCGTTCAAGGCCTCGACGGAGGACGGCGGCGACCTCTTCGAGGACGCCCTGGCCTCCTTGGACATGGCGATCAAGCATCGCCAAACTTTTCGGCAGCACGAGCCTCGACACCCTGGCGGCCGCCCGCGACTGCCTCAAGGGGCTGTCCAGTATGATGCCCTTGAAGTTGACAGGCGAGGAGACAATCAAGGACCTGGTGTACTTCAAGACGCAATTCTTCACGCTTCGCGTATCCCCACCAACCCATCCCAAAGCAGCCGCAAGGCGAGTTGCTTTGATGAGGGAGGTGTAGCAGCAAGCAACCCCAAAGTGAACCACATCCGTCTTGGAGGCCCCTTGGGGTCGTCTCTGGCCGTCTTGGGCCAGCCTGAGGTTATCTTGGGTGCATATCGGGGCCCTCTTGGGGCCAACTTGGGCCATCTTGGGGCCATATCGGCCGTCTTGGAGGCCATCTTGGGCGTCTTGGAGGCCACTTGAGCCGTCTTTGGGCTCTCTTGGGGCCGTCTTGAGGGCCTCTGGGGTCGCCTGGGGCCATATTGGGGCCTCTTGGTGCGCTCCTGGGGGCCCCTTGGGAGCCTTGGAGGGCCTCTCGGGGCCCATCTTGGAGGGGAAGAGGATTCGCGTGAGACCACCTGTCGCCGAGAGGGCCGGTAGGATTCTGCTCGCTGATGAAAGTCCCGGAGGAGATTGAGAGCACCACGAATGCTCTCTATACAGCTCAGCCTGGCGAAGCGAGTAAGATGATAAAGAGGCTGACTGATTTGGTGACCAAGCTGCAGGACCCTGTGAACTCGCCAGTGGCCTCCGAATTTGATCATGCTTTATTGAGTAGATTGGACTCCTGTTTGAAGCCGATTGTCGACCACGTGCAGGTGGTCAAGTTCGCCGAGCGCGTTGCCCTTCCGGATGCCGATCCTCTCTGCGCCGTCGACTTGGAAGAGCATTGGGATGGGCTTTCGGGCGACAACATTCGTGACATGGTGAAGGACGCGCTGGTCGTCGCCGCCAGCACGGGGGACACGGCCCTCAGGGTTCAGGCGACATTCATGGACAAAGCCTTTCGGTGCATCGTGGCAACAGTCCGCCTGAACAAGTGGCATCGGTCAGCGGGCACTTCCCTCGACGACCTGGTCTTAACCAACCACGTGGGCAAGCTTTACAAGGACGTGTACGAGACTTTGCGTAGCCTCGAAGAGTACACCACATGCGTATGCAGGGAGAGGGAGCTCGAGAACTTCAAGATCCTGGTGGACCAGGTGCTCACCGAGGTTCCCTGTGGCGACCTGCACCCGAAGGCCTTCGACGAGATGGACCTCCCCCGCGCGCTCACCCGGGCGTCAGCATGGGCCCGTAGCGCCCAGAAGATGTGCCGCGATTCTTGGGCAGATGTCGCGAAGGCTTGCATGGGCGGGATCGTGCTCATCGATTGGCAATCCAAACAGGACAAGTTGTTGGATAACAATGAGTTGTGCCAGGAACTGCTGCGTTCCCCGCACTATCAACATCTTTCTCCATTATCAGACAAGTTGTTGGCAATGTGTCGGGCTGCTCAGGGCCTGGCCATTTGGAGTGCAGAGGAGAGGGCGGACATGAAGGGCACCTGCACTGATGCCCAGAAGCAGGTGTCAGTGACCTTCGCCCTCTACCACGTGCTGGTTGCCCTGCCGAAGTTCAAGAAGGAGAAGACCCTCGCCGCCGAGAAGAACAAGGTGGTCGCTGCGATCAAGGGGTCGGCCTTCGCGGGCGCTTGGAGTTGCCTCCCGGGCTGCGTGCAGCAGGCGCTGGGCGTCGAGCCGCCTCCTGCAGGCGCTTGCGACGGCGCCGCCGGATCCTCGGAGCCCCCGTTGTAGGTTAGGTTGACGACGTCGGCTACGATGGAGACGATGTTTAGGACGATGTTTACGACGACGACGCCGACGTCGTCGACGAAGGCGGGGATCGCACGTGCCGCCTTCCCCACAGTCGGTCATGCTGACAGCTTTTCGCGCGGCTGATTTGGGTGTCTCAGCTCTGCGTTGCCCTGAGAAGTTGCGAGACGGGGGGGTGTTTTTGTTTCTTGTTGGCGCGCAGTCCGCCCCAGAGTGGGCGTGCTCGGCAGTGGCCGAAGTGGGCGGTCGCGCGCGCGAGTTTCCAGACGAGGTTCCCGAGTACCGAGGAGCAGGGGCCCCGATGTCGGGCGTTGTGGAAACCCCCCCTCCTCCTCCCCCTCCGCCTCCTCCTGCTGCTGCTGCTGCTCCCCCTCCGCCTCCGCCTCCTCCTCCGCCCCCCCCCTCCTCCCCCCTTTACTCTGCCCTCCCCCGGGCTCGCTCCAGCGACGCAGGCTAGCTCCGTCATCGCCCCAGGGGCCCCGAGATGATTCGGGGGTGGACAGAACCCCCAACAGGGACACGTCGATTCGTGAATTGTTTGTTTTTGGCTCTCGAGAGGGCGCCGCGGCCGTTATTTTCCAAGCTTGCGCCCGCCAGGTTTGGGCCTCAGGTCGTTTTCATTAAACCACGTTTTACTAAGGGGGGGTCTGTCCATCCCCGAATGATGGCAGGCGGGATGCCACGGCACCATGGTTCCGTAGCCGTTTTGGCTCAAGGTTCAAGCCCAGGAACCACGCGCCGCGCTGCTAGTGACAACCAGTTGCCGCGCTACACGGATGGCGCTGCCTGCGGCCTCTGTCCGGCGTTCCAGATCGCGATCGCCTCGGGGAAGGTGCGAGAAGCTGGCCGGCCGCAAGTATGACATATATGGCGACGGGACTAGCATTTATTTCCTGATCGAGACTGACTCCTCCGACTCTGAGTCTGAACAGCGACGCGAGGATTCGGGGGTGGACAGAACCCCCTACCTGGAGGATCGGAAGCTGGGCAAAGACGGGCCTTGGATGGCTCCCGCGAGCTTTCTTGGGTAATGCTCTCCCGAGGACCCGAAAGCTCAACTTGGGCGATGCCCGCATGCCATCAATCTAGTACATGCCTGTGCACATGCTTTGCTGGCGAATCGCGCGCTGCGCTGATCGCGATAGATCCTCATGCGGCCAATCGCGTACCGTTGCTGTGAATTGTGTTGAGTTGCATGAATTTGCATCAGAATTTCTTACCATCGCCCGATCGCAGCCTGTTGCAATCGTCCTGCGTTGCGTTGCATGGCGTTGCGCACATGACCGCGCTCCCGTCATCGAATTAGACTCGCAAATGCACCACGTTAACATACAAATCACACATGCAACACCTATATAACAAAACTTTCGGGGTGCATGGTAGATGCGTCGCATGCCCCGCATCCCAGCGGATTTTCGTCAGCATGGGGTCAGGAGAGCGCTTCGGCTCGAGATGTCCCGGAAATTCTGGCACGACCGCATTCCCACCCCAACAGAACCCGAGGGGTCCAGCGATGGGTCCGCGCTGACAGAACGAGAAGGTTCTGATGCTCCAGAGGACGGCATGTTCCCTGCAAATGCATGTCGTCGCCGTCGCCGTCGTCCTCGCTTCCCTCCTTGTCCTCCCCCTCCTCTTATGACGGTATTGCTGCATGTGCACCCTCTATAGAGGTGGCCCCGGGAGCCCTTGAGGGGCCCTTTCCTGTCGCCACGGCCGCGCGCGCGCTTCGTTAATGACGCAAGCTCGGGCAGCGCGTCATTTCTCTCATGCGCGGCCCCACAGTCAGCGGACGGGGCCGCGCATGCGAGAAATGACGCACTGAGGCACGCAGCGGGCACAGCTGCTCGAGGTGCTTCAGCATGGGTCAAGGTAAAAGCTGTGAGAAAAATGCCTTGGGAATGGGGTCGCCAATGGGGTCGAGAGCTTCCGGAGCCCATGTCACGAGCAAATTTGGTCAGGAGCTTCCGGAGCCCATGCCACCAGCCCTGTAGGCGTGGGTGGTTTAGGGCGTTTCCTCTTCCACCCCTCCTTCTTCCCCTTCGGGGAGGGTTTTACCCCTCCCCCTGCCCTGGACCTGGACAGGGTCCAAAACGGCCTCGGCGAGGAAGCCAAAATCATTGGTTTTACTAGGGTTGTGGCCCCATGTTGGCCTCCTGAGGAGGAGGGCCCTAAGTCAAGCTCCCCATTTTGTTTGATCGATCTCCTCCAAGATGGCCCCAAGAAGCGCCCAGGAGGCCCCAAGAGGTCCCAAGATGGCCCCGAGATGGCCCCAAGAGGCCCCCAAGAGGCCCCCAGGAGGTCCACAAAAGGATCCCAAGCGGCCCAAAGAGGCCCCCCCGAGGCACCCAAGACCCCAAAGAGCCCCCAAGGATCGCCAAGAGACACCCAGGACGTCCCAAGAGGCCACCAAGAATCGCCCAAGAGATACCCCAACAGGCTCCGAGAGGTATCCAAGAGACCTCTGGCCCTTGTGCTTGCCCTCCTCCTCCTCCTCCTCCTCCTCCTCCTCCTGTTCCTCCTTCCTCCTCCTACTCCTTCTCTTCCTCCTCCTCCTCCTCCTCCTCCTCCGCCTCCTCCTCATCCTATTCATCTTCCTTTTTTCCCACTCCCTCATCCATCCGTCCATCCCCCTCCTCCTTCTCCTCCTCACTCCTTTGCACTTCCCAGATCACCTCAACTCGCCTGGACATCGTTTCTGGATGGGCTAGTGGGGATACGCGAAGCGTCTAAAATTTCGGAAGATTCTGCGTGCTTTGGTGGGGGCGTCGGTTACGTAACGTGCCCTGGAGGCGTCAAACACTGGGGGGCTCCTCATCTGAAGAGGGCGACGGCGATATCATGGCCGATCCACATTCAAAGTCCTGGCTTCCAGACCGCGGATTCCATGTTCAAGGTTCCCTAGGCCCCCCCGTCGCCATGCCGCGCCCCGAGCTGGCTCCGAGCAGGGCGCGCGCGCGCCCCTTGCGCCCGACACGCGGGCGCCATCATGGTTGAACAGTGCGCCCGCCTGCTCGACCCCCCCGGCCCCGGCGAGCGAGAGCGGGGAGGAGGAGGAGGAGGAGGAGGAGGAGGAGGATGATGATGACGATGAGGAGGAGGAGGAGGAGGAGGAGGAGGAGATGGAGGAGGCGGAGGAGGAGGAGGAGGAAGAGGAGGGGGAGGAGGAGGGGGAGAGGGAGCGCCAGCGCGAAGAAGGAGAACAACGAGGAGAGGGAGCAGGAAGACTGGGGAGATGGCGGCAGGGGGGGTAGGGGCTAAGAGCGAAGGGTGGACCCAAACAAGTGTGGAGGAGCAAGCACTGAGCAGTTCAGAGTAGGAGGCGAGGTGAGAAGGGGGAGGGGGAATGTGGCACTAGGGAAACCCCTGCATCGGTTGGCAGGCATTTTGGCTTCGAGTTGTTTGTCGTTCATATATGCGGATATGGAAGCACTGATTGATACGCCCACCTGGAAATCATGTAAGTCGAGGCGTGTCGGATGGCGTTCAGATGAAGCAGCTCGCTTGGGACAAGAATGTATGCAACATTTCCCCCTGCTGGCTAACAACTTGGTGATGTCTGGCAACTACAAAGGAGGTGCACTCGTGAAGGCTCCCAAGAGCGATGCGAATCCATCTATCTCTGAACTTGAGCAGAATGGATCATGCTGTTGCATCTACGCCGCCCAATTTTTTTTTTAAAAAAAAAAAAAAAAAAAAAAAAAAACTGAGGATGCTGAATCGACGGCCCCGACCCCCGCATGAAATTAGGTTTTGTTTTCGAATGGCTGCAACGCGCCTGAAACCTGAATTTCGGGGTGCGGTTTATGTGTACCTCCGCCCCGTCATGAAACTCTACCAATCCAGATTGCCGAGCCCGTATCTCGTCGCCGACGCATTGTTGGAAATGGACAAAGAACTCGGAGGACACTTGCTGAATATCCCAGGCAAAACACACGAGACTACGACCCGTGGAGAAAAAGTAGACCTCGCTCTCATGGATGCAAAAGAAATCAAACGATTGTGTTCGTACGTCCGTTATCTTGCACGAGGGGGGCCCAACCCCCACTCAGAGAAAGTGAAAGACCTCGAGTCATTCGTGAAATTCGATAGCAGGGGCAAAGGGAGCGAGAGTGATGCCGATCCTGATTCATTGCCACGGCCAGCCGAGGGGACTGCAAGGCCACGCGTGGCCCCGATGAGCCCGGTCCCCGAGGAGGTCGAGAATGAAGCGCCGCTTCTGGGGCCTGCGGGGGCGCCTGCAGAGCCTGGGCCCACGGGGCCCATCGCCGACGCCGAGGGCGAGGTGGTCGTGTGCATCGACGATTCGCCGATCCCCGAGGACCGCTCATTTCCGATCTCTTCCTTGTCCCCTTTGCCTCCTCCATCTTCTCCGCCATATCCCTCTCCCCCCGTCCTCGCGCCGCCCGCTCGCCCTGCACCGTTCCCCCTCGTCGGGGGAGGAGCGGGAGAAACCCTGCTCACCTCCGCCTCCCCTCCCTGTCGCCGAGCCCCCTTTTTCTTACCCTCTACGTCGCCTCCCGCCCTCTGCTACTCCTTTCCCTTCCCGCCTGCCCTCGTCCATCTCCTCTCGAGCGTCGTTGCTTAAAACTGTCTATCAGGACGTCGAGGCGCTGCCGACGGTCGAGTCGCTGCCGACGCCCGCCACCATGCCAGGCGGCCCCGAGGAGGAGCAGGCCGCGCTGTTCGACGTCGGTTGCATCACGGGGCTCGACAAGCTGATGCAGCAGCCCCCGGACTCGTGCCCCGACGACGCGCTGATTGACGAGAGCCAGCTTGATGGCCGCAAGGGGCGCCGCTCCGAGAACGACGAGCAGCAGCAGCAGCAGCAGCAGCAGGAGCAGCCCCTGGACTCGTGCCCCCGCGGCGCGCTGATTGACGAGAGCCAGCCTGATGGCCCCAGGCACCGCTCCGAGAACGACGAGCAGCAGCAGCCCCGGACTCGTGCCCCGACGACGCGCTGATCGAGGACAGCCACCCTGATGGCCACATGGGGCACCGCCACGACATCAAGCCGATGCAACAGCCCCCAGACTCGTGCCCCCACGGTGCGCTGATTGACCCGGCCAGCCTGATGGCCGCACTGGGCGCTGCTCCGAGAACGTCGAGCAGCAGCGGCAGCAGCCCCCAGACTCGTGCCCCCGCGACGAGCTGATTGACGAGAGCCAGCCCGATGGCCAACTGGGGCGCCGCTCGGACACGGTCGAGCAGCAGCAGCAGCAGCAGCAGCAGCAGCAGCCCATGGACTCGTGCCCCAGCGACGAGATGATTGACGAGGGCCAGCCTGATGGCCACATGGGGCGCCGCTCGGACACAGTCGAGCAGCAGCAGCAGCAGCAGCAGCAGCAGCAGCAGCAGCAGCAGCAGCAGCCCATGGACTCGTGCCCCCCCGACGAGCTGATTGACGAGAGCCAGCCTGATGCCCACATGGGGCGCCGCGCAGACACAGTCGAGCAGCAGCAGCAGCCCATGGGCTCGTGCCCCCCCGACGAGCTGTTCGACGAGAGCCAGCTCGATGGCCGCATGGGGCGCCGCTCGGACACAGTCGAGCAGCAGCAGCAGCAGATCTTGGACTCGTGCCCCCGCGACGAGCTGTTCGACGAGGCCCAGCCTGAGCCCGATGAGGCCTTGGGAAGGGAAGTGGGCCGTTGACCCCGTGGGGGGGGGGGGGCGTCGACACCCCATACATGTATAATACCTACCTACCTACCTACCTACCTACCTACCTACTACATACATACACCTACATACATACATACATACACATACACACATGCATGCATGCATACATACGTACATACATACACGCATGCATACATACATACCTACATACATACATACATACATACATATATGCATACATAAAAACATACATGAATACATACATACGTACACATGCATGCATGCATGCACGCATACATACAATAATACATACATACATACATACATACGTATATACATGCATACATGCATGCATGTATCCATGCATACATACAAATACAAAACTACACACACCTACATACATACATACACACATACATACATGCATACATACATTAATGCATGTATACATACACATGCATACACATATGCATACATACATACATGCATACACGCATGAATGTATCAATACATACATGCATACACATACATACATACCTACCTACCTACATACATACATACACACATACATACTTACATACATACATGATATATACATAAATATATACATACATACATGTATCC
The DNA here is from genome assembly GCA_963575745.1 of Prorocentrum cordatum. Classification (NCBI taxonomy): domain Eukaryota; class Dinophyceae; order Prorocentrales; family Prorocentraceae; genus Prorocentrum; species Prorocentrum cordatum. The sequence continues at coordinate 37,604 of CAUYUJ010016689.1, forward strand.
ATACATACATACGCACACATGCATGCATATATACATACCTACAGACAAACAGACAGACTTATAGACATACATACATACATGCATAAGACGTACATGTACACATACACACACGTACATGTATACATACATACATACACACACGCATATACACATATACACATACACACATACACCAATACATACATACACATGTATACACATGCATACGCACATACGCGCATACATACATACATGCATACACACATGCATACATACATGCATGCATACACACATACACACATACATACACATGCACACAGACAAACACACAGACAGACAGACAGACAGACAGACAGACATACGCACACATACAAGCATAAACAGAAAAAGACATACACATACACATACACACATACATACAGACGTGCGTACAATCATGCATGAGTGAATGCACCTTCACAACTGGTAGATGCAGACAAACATAAAACTGTATATACATGTATAAGGGTAACACGCAGGTGCGTGTACGCATACACAAAGAATAGGGTGTGATTGCATATGCGCACGTGCACCCATATACATGGATGTGCGAGTGTGATTGCGTGGTTGTGTAACTATTGACACACAACATCTTCAAACGCAGTGCACACACGTGTATGTATAGATATGTAGGTATGTGAGTGTATATATATATATAGGTGTCATCCCCCATTGGGTCATCGGTCGTGCTTTCGTTCCAGGGGGCAGCCGACTCCGACGTCCAGATCGTCGAGGGCGACGACGTGACGCTCGCGATCCAGAAGCTCGACGACCTCGACATGCCGATGGACGATCACGCGTACGTGAACGACTTCGACGCCGCGCTGAAGGCCAACGAGGACGAGGAGGAGGAGGGGGAGGCACTCCCCGAGGGCGCAGGCCTGTCCTTGCAGCAGGCCATGGGGCCCGAGGGGATCGAAGACCATCGGCCCCCTTGGGGGTCGACTGGGACTGGGCGCGGGACCGTCGGCTCTCTGGGGGTCGGCTGGAACTGCGCCCAGTCCCAGCCGACCCGCGCGGGAGCCGACGGTCCCGGGCGAAGTCCCAGCCGACCCCGTCGGCTCTCAGGGGGTCGGCTCCCAGGTCAATCTCCCCCTCCTCCTCCTCCTCATCCTCCGCTTTTTTTTTTGTTACCAGACCTTATGTGTACACTTGGACGTTCTAAACCTCCTCCTCCTCCTCTTCCTCCTCTTCCTCCCCCCCTTCCTCCTCCTCCTCCTCCTCCTCCTCCTCCTCCAGGCTGCCCTCTCCCCCAGCCCCCCACCATCCCCAAGGGCCGGGAGGGCGCCCAACGACTCGCCCGAGAATGAGGATGGGAAAGTGTGGGGATTGGGGAAGGGGGCTCGCGAACGAATCACTTGTGGACGACTGGGTCGGCCCCCTCCCCCAAGACCCCTTCCCCCATCATCGTCAACGGGCGAGTCGTTCGGCGCTCCTCCTGTTGACGCGGGGGCCGCGGCGTAAGTGATCCCAGAGGCTCTCGGCCAAGAGGGCGCAGACAAGGCTGAAGACGCTCGAGCGCTGCTCGGAGCGGGCCTTCCTCCTCCACCTTCTCCGTCTGTCATCTGCTGTTGGTGCTTCACCCGTATCCCCCCTGCCCTCCTCCCCCCTTTCTCCACCTCGCTCGCCTTCTTCGCCCTTCCTTCTCCAGACTCCCCTTCCTCTTCATCCTGCCCCTCCTCCTCCTCCTCCTCCTCCTCCTCCTCCTCCTCCTAGGCTCTTCCGCGTCCGCCACCGTCATTATCCTCGTTGCTTGCGTCGGCCTTCCTTGGTGGAATTCAGCCCAGGAGACCGCGTGTCTGCCGCCCTTTTCCAAGAGGTCATCGATGAGCTCCCGGCTGCGAGTGCCCCGAAACACTTGGCCGCTGTGCTGGACACGATGGCAGACCTGAAACCAGTGAACCTCCGAATGCAGAAACCGAACGCCCTGAAGAAGAAAAAGAAAACCAAGGGCCAGAAGTTGAAGGCCTCGCTGAGACACAAACTGGGGATCACCAAACCCAAGGCCTCGTTCCGGAGGGGCAGGGCCAAGGGCAAGGGCAAGGGGAAGCCCAGCACGGGCAAGGGCAAGGGCACGGGCACGGGCAAGGATAAGGGCGGCTTCGACAAGGGGAAAAGCAAAGCTAAAGCCAAAGCCAACGCCAAATCTGCGCCCAAGCGCAAGACACCAGATACGTCCGAGCAGCCGTCGGCGTTGGCCGTGGTCGACCCTGTGAAGCACTACCAATGCGAGGAGCTCGGGATCCCCGATGAGGCGCTTCCGAGGGCGATCGGCCGCGGCAAGCACTCGTGCACCATCTGCGGCACTCGCGGCCAGAGGGTCGACGTGATCATTAGGAACAGGAGCGGAGGGGGGGGGCAGAAGAAAAAAATCACCCGGGCGGTCCAAATCAAGCCACGCCTGCCTTTCTCCGAGGAGCTTCTTCGTGAAAGACAGCGGGGGTGTTTACGATGAGCAGCACAAGGGCCAGAGGAATTTCACCTGGCAGTCGTCGGGCGGCGCGGGGCCCGCGCGGGCCAAACTCAAAGAAGCGTGCAAGTTCGAGCGGAAGGATTAGGGGCGTGTGCGAGGCTGCCCGAGAGTACCCCAGATTTCGCAATAAAGGGAGGGGGGTCTCATTTCGGAGGGGGGTCTCTTCCAGGCTATCTTGGAGGGCCTGGGGGGTTTGGGGACGATGTTTTTGGGGGGTTCTCCCACGGGGAAGGTCTGAAATTGCTTGTCTTGGAGGGTCTAGACCCCCTCCCTTTCATTGCGAAATCTGGAGTATATAGCAGTTGCAGTATCGCTGCGAGTTTCTGGCGGCGTCAGGAGGTGGAGAGACGCCTTGAAGGCCGCCTTGCGCTGCAGCGCCCTCTCGTGCCAGATGCATATCGTGTCAGATCTTGTATGATATCGTGGCTTGCCTTTGTCGTGGCTTGCCTTTGTGCATGTCCTGCTCCTGTTCCTCGCCCTCCTCATCCGTCGCTCCGCTTCATCTCGCTCCGTCCTCGCTGCCCAGCCCCTCCCCGCGCTTGCCATCGCTCTTCCTTCTAGACACAGCCGTCGGACTTCATAGGGGCATAGAGGTGGATGGGGGCGGATTAGACAGACGATGGGATATGTGGTCATTTGAACACTCGCTGACGGCCCAGAGAGGCTCGAGGTGTCATGAGACACATGTGCGAGATAGGTGGCCGTGCTGCGAGATTGGCGGTCGTCTGCATGAGTGTTCGTTGTTATTTGAAAACTTGCGTGGACGTCATATGTGAGATCGGCGGCCACTCGAGTGCTCATTGAGAAAAATGCGTGAGATAGGCGCCCATGTCAGCGATCATTGTTCATTGAGAACATCGGCAAGACAAATATGCGAGATCTACGGTCGTTCGAATGTTCACTGAGAACATCTGTGAGATAGGTGGTTATGTGAACGCTCATTGCGTATTGAGCGCTTGTTCTCGCCCTACGCCTTCCCCCCCCTTTTCCTTCCTTCACCTCCTCCCCCCCCTTCCTCGTTGCCCTTCCTCCTCCGCCTCATCCGCCCTCGCTCCCCTTCCCCCCTCTCCTCCTCCTCCCTCGTTCCCCTGCCTCCGCCCCCCCCCCCTCGGCCACAAAGGATGGGGCCGCCGAACCCCGTGCATAGCGGCTCGGGCGAGGGCGCGGCGACGGCGCCCGCGACGCCAGGCAGCGACGCCGCCCATCACCTTGAACGGGGCTGCAAGACGTGCGCCGCCCAGCCCCGCCGCCCGGTGCACGAGCAGAGCTATATACGCATGCCGATATACAACTATACATTGAATGTGTAGATAGGTGTGTATATGTATACGCATGGACATACATAGATGCATGTATTCAGGACGGTAGGTACGTGTATCAAGGTATGTCGGTATACATGTACAAACACTTATGGTATACCATCGTATACACATATATATATATATATATATATACAGCCAACCATGCGCATATACAAACATGAATGCAAGCATCCACACATGCGTCAGCGTTCTCTGAGGGCTGACTTGCGCGCATCCCTTGGCGCCCCGATCGGTCAAGCCCTCTGGGCAGTGTCGTGGCCAGGCCCTCTTGGCGTGAACAACTAGCGCATGTTGGACGCACACGCAGATATACGTATATATATATATATATATATATATGGATACAGAGAGAGATGCGCACACAAGACTTGAAGCTCGCTGTGCTTCGCGTTGAAGGCTCAAAGAGCTCAGAGGGCTCATGAGGTTCGCGAGGTTCGGAGGGCTCATAGAGCCCTGTAGGGCCCATGGGGCCCACATAGGGCTCATATGGCTCATGTGGGGCTTAAAGGGCCCATAGGGCTCGTAGGGCGAAAAGCGGGCTCATAGGGCTCCTGTGAAGGCTTATCGGGCTCATGGGGCTCATGCGTCTCGCAGGGTTCATAGGGCTATACCATCGGGAGCATAAGCTCGTAAGCCACATCTATAAGGGGTCACAAGGCCGAGAGGGCTCAAGTCTCATAGGGCTCGCAAGGGTAATGAGGCTCTTGGGCTCCTGGGGCTTATAGGACTCATAGTGCCGAGAGGGCTCGCAAGGCTCGCGGTGCTCATATGGCCCGTAGGGCTCATAGAGCTCATAGGACAAGATAAAGGTCACGTGGCTCCGGGGGCGTCCAGAAGGCCCATATAGATCGATGGGCTCATAGGGCACACAAAGGCTCGTAAGGCTCATGGGGCTCTCAGGGCTTGCTCATAGGGCTCAGGCACGGGCTCCTATAGGACTCATAAGGCTCATGAGGCTTATGGGGCCCATAGGGCCAATCGGGCTCATAGGGCCCGTTTGGGCTTGGAGGGCCCATATGGCTCATAGGGCCCATGGGGTTCATAGGGCCCATACGGCTCATGGGGCTCAAGGGATAGTACTCACGGGGCTCATAGAGCTCATAGGGCCGAGATGGCTCGCATAGGGCTCGCAAGGGTCATGGGGCTCGTAGGGCTCATAGGGCTCTCATGAGGCTTTCAGGGCTCATGGGGCTCATAGGGCTCATGGGGCTCGTAGGGCCCATGGGTTTAAGATCGGGAATGGGCCAAAGAATGACGCCCGCTTCCTCCCGCAAGTCTCCCCCTCATGTATAGCTGGGCTGCTCGAGCTCTCTGGGAACGGAACCCCATCTTCCTCGCTCATGCTTTCGAGCCTGCGCCAGCAATGGTGAAAAGCAGTGCTTCGCCCCGGGCAAAAACTCGTTCGGAGAAGACGAAGTTGGCCGTGCACCGCAATTTCAAGCCGTTCTCTTCTGGACGCAATGGCGCAGCCAACCGCCGCCACACACAACGTCGTCTGCTGCAGCTGATGAAGATGGCTGGGGCCCCCGTCGTGATCATGGCTCTCGTGGCGAAGATTGCGATGTGCCCGTACTTCGACATTTCGGAAAGCGTGGATTGGACAGAATTCTTCAGCCACTTCCTTAAAAACGCACTGATCACGGATGGTTGGGGACCCACCAATTAGCAACCTAGGATGTGTGATAAGATCCTGCTCTCCCCCCTTACTCGTCCTCATCCTCCTAGCTCTCTCCCCATCTCCTCGTTGCGCCCCTATCCACTGCAAACTGCAATGTGTGGCGTGGCCTCCGGCTGCTCCAACCCTCGCCACCCTTCCTCCTTTTCTCCCTCCTATCTCCTTCCTCCACTTCTATATCCCATCTCGCCCCAGGCCCTGACCCCGACAAAAAAAAGGCGGGGGCGGTTGTCGAGGTTCCTGGGAACCACCGCCTGTCCAGTTCTCAGTGTGGATTGGCGTCGCTGGTGGCGTAAATGGTACGACCCCACATTGATCGAACCTTACTTTTTGTTTCGGGCGTGGCCCGAGTGTGCTTCTCGCCAGGCAATATGATTGCACTGAGCTGAACTCAACTGACTGGTTGCACCCGTTGCGCGACTGTCTTATTCTCGGTCGCCAAGGGCTCAACCGATATGGCGCAACCGATGACACATGGTGTTATGTTTGCTGCTGAACGCGCAACCTTTGGCGCAACCGATAGGTGACGGTTTTATTGTTGGCCGCCAAGCGCAGCGCAACCTATGGCGCAACCGATCGGATACGGTCTTGTTCTCAACTGCCGAGGACGCAAGCTACGGCGCAACCGATGAGAATTATTGTCCGTTCGATCATGGCGCAACCGATAGGAAGCCGAGCTGGATCGGGAATGAGACCAGAAAGACGATGAGGACGAGGCGAACGAGGAGGAGGAGGAGGAGGAGGAGGAGGAGGATGACGATCAGGATGGGGAAGATGACGGGGAGGAATACAAGTAATACGAGGACGAAGTGTTGGCATTCCAATGCACGCGGCGCTACGCCCGATTTATGTTCGCCGTTCGGGCTGGCAATGAGGCCCAAACGGCGAGCTGACGCGTGGTTTCACATCGTGCCGAGGCGGCAAGCAGGCGGTGGCAGACAGCATGATCGCCAAGGGGCTGACTGCAGTGCCATACGAGAAGCTCAACGACGCCACATACCAGAACCTCATGCATTACGCTGGCTTCTGTTATGCTTGCCTCCTGCTTGTGAAGAGCCGCGTCGGCAGCGGGTCCAACAGTGCGCCAGTGTGCAGCACGTGGGTGTGGGTATCGCGGGGGACGACCAAACGACGACCATGGCAACCTCTCGGAGTCCCAACCATTGAGAACGTTGCCAACGCCAACACGATGATCTCCCGGGTGATGATACTATGCTGGATCCTGGTCAGCAAAGGAATGTTGCTACGTTCCGTACATTCCGCCGCTCCCCAATAGAAAAATCTCGAATGGTCCCCGACGGGCCCTGGGCCAATTGTTCATATATCCCCTGGGCCCCAAGATGGGCCCCGAAATGCTGCCCCCAAGGCCTCAGTGGGCACCGCGCGGTGCGAAACCAATATAGCGCCGCGATGTGGGCATGCATGCGCCGCCCAAGCACACATCGATATGCCAATCGTACGAACCAAGGTTCGTGGCGGATCTTCTTCATGCTCGAACAACCGAGGGGCTCGCTCATGGAATGGCACCCCAGGTTCCAGGACTTCATCAAGAGCCACAAGTCGTACAGGGTGTGTGTTGAAATGGGGCGGTTCGGGGCACCGACGGCGAAGCCGTCGTGGCTATACTCAGCGCACGAGTTCATCCAGGAGCTCCCCAACTACCAAGGTGCGAAGTCATACCAGCCAGGCCAGAACATGTTGGTCGACATGGTCAAGACCTCCGACGGCACCGTCCAAATCAACGGGAACCACCGCCTGAAGGGCAGCCAGGCGTACCCGAAGGCCTTCGGCAAGGCCGCTGCCGATCTCTACATGGCGCATCGGGCGGTCTGGGCTGTGAAATGAGTGGAGAACGCTATTGATGCGTTCAACTTGGTGTCTCCCGGTCTCTTCTCCTCCTTCTCCTCCTCCCCCTCCTCCTCCTCCTCCTCCTCCTCGACCTCCTCCTCCTCGACCTCCTCCTCCTCCTCCTCCTCCTCCTCCTCTTCTTGATCTCCACCGCCACCCTGCTGCGGCGGACGGCCGCGCCTCGGGGGACATCCCCGCGGCAACAGTCGGCGTCGGAGCCTTGCGGCGGGCGGAGCGAGGAGCGAAGATGAGGGGTCATGATGACTGGGGAGCACATGGAGGAATGGAAGAAGGAGGGGCACACGGAGGAATGGAGGAAGGATCGAAGATATGGCGGCGTCGATCGGAGTCGGATCGGTCTGACGTCGGCCCCGAGGCCGAGCTCAAGACAGCAGGGCAGGCGCTGATCCAGAAATCGAGCTCTGTGAAGGTGCGCCTCGCGCGTGACATCGCCACGAATGCGCTCACGGGCAAGCGCCGCTGGGCGGATGCTGACCTGAAGCCCGTGTTCGGGTACTTAGATCTGTAGGAGGTGGTATCCCCTATTGCCACCTGCGCCTCCATGGACACCAACGATGTGCATGCGCCCACCCACGCCGCTCCTGGGCCCATGCTCGGCGCGCACATTCTCCTGGCCTGGCCGTGGATGCATGTGCGCTGAGCATGGGGCCAAGAGAAGCTCGGTGAACATGCGCACGCGTCGCTTGCGTCACCCGATGCCCGTGCTGCGCGCTGCTGCGTGAGCCGCGCCCTGCACACAACCTCTCCGCCATTATAAGACAAAAATAATACCACTGACGTCGCCCTCCCCCCGCCCCCCCACCCCCCCCCCCACACACACACACACACACGCACCCACCCACCCACCCCCGCCCCCCCCCCCAACCCTCCCCCAAGCAAATCCACGCCCGTAGAATGGCCGTGAGACAGCCGTAAAGTGGCGTGTAATGCCGTAAAATGGTTCCCCATCCCTCCCCTTCCCCCGCCAACCCTCCCCGTGACAAAAATCCGCAGCCGTAAAATGGCCGTGAGACAGCCGTAAAGTGGCGTGAAATGCCGTAAGATGGTTTTCTTCCACCCCCCGCCATTGTTCCCCCTGCCCCGTCAGCCCTACCCCAGCCCTCCCCACAACACACACGCCAGCTCGCTGCCTGATCCCCGCCGCCCGCCCAAACCATACTATACTTGGAGCGAATAGTTCATCTTCTTTGGGCTGGGGACCCCTAGAGTTGCCACGAAGCCTCAGTGAGGAACCTTGTATAATTCTGTCTCACAGAAAATCAGACGCGGCCCCGTGTGCATGCGAATGCCCAGATTTCGTGCTCATGCAATTCGTATTCCTCCCCGTCCTCCCCCCCCATCCTGATCGTCGTCCTCCTCCTCCTCCTCGTCCCCCTCCTCGTCCTCCTCCTCGTCCTCCTAGCCATCCTCGTCCTCCTCCTGTCCCAACTCGGTTTCCTATCGGTTGCACTATAGGTTGTGCCCATCGGCGGCTGGTAATAAAACCGTCTCCTATCGGTTGCGGCCTCGGCAGCTGATAGTCCCACCAGCCTTCTGGGCGTCGGTGGTTTAGTGAATGTTTGATCGATCTCCTCCAATATGGCCCCACGAAGCGCCCATGAGGCCCCAAGAGGTCCCAGGATGGCCCCAAGACGGCCCCAAGATGCCCCCAATATGCCCCCAGGAGACCCCCAAAAGGATCCCGAGCGGGCCCAAGACGCCCCCCCCCCCCGAGGCACCCAAGACGCCGACGATCCCCCCACGACCGCCAAGAGACCCCCAAGATGTCCCAAGACGCCCAAGAGGTACCCCAAGAGGCTCCGAGAAGCATCCAAGGGACCTCTGACCCTTTTGCTTGCTCTCCTCCTCCTCCCCCTCCTCCTCCTCCTCCTCCTCCTCCTCCTCCTCCCCCTCCTCCTCCCTTCTCATCATCCTCCTCCCCCTCCGCCTCCTCCTCCTCCTCCTCCTCCTCCTCCTCCTCCTCCTCCTCCTCATTGTATTCATCCTCCTTGTCCCTGCTCCCTCATCCATCCATCCAATTTTCTCCTTCGCCCCCTCTCTCCTTCACACGGCTCGGCCGCCCCCCTCTTTGCTCCAGCACTTCGCCCCTGATCACCTCTCAACTCGCATGGGCATCGTGTCTGGATGGGCTGGTGGGGATCCCTCATCGGCTGATAATGGAACCGTCTGCTATCGGTTGTGCCATAAATTGCGCCCATGGCGGGCGCGAGTAAGACCGTCTCCTTGTGCCATGTGTTGCGCCCTCGGCGGCCGAGGATAAACGCGTCTCCTATCTGTTGTGCCATATGTTGCACCCTCGCGGGGAACGGCGATACAACCGTCGCCCATCCGTTGCGCCGTGGGTTGCGTCCTTGGGTTTACCTCGCAAGAAACAAATTCGGGCTACGCTTGAACACAACGGCCTCTGTTCCGTAGCCATTAGTGCTTTCAGGTCGTCGCCCCAAGCTGCTGACGCTGTGGCCCACGCCGCACCTCTGGAGGCCATGTCTCAAGTTGCCCCTCCTGATCTGTCCGGCGCGGTGGCGACGGAGGGCGAGGTGATCCGCACCCCGCCGCCAGCACGTGAGAGGAGCACGCCTCGGATGGAGCTGAGCCGCCCTAAGCAGGCGAAGCCGATGGCCTCGAAGTCAGCCCCCGCTTCCAAGCCGAGCCCGGTCCGCCTGGGGGGGAAGACCGACGCGCTGGCGGCGGCCATTCGCATGCTTGGGGTACGCTCGTCCCCAGGCCAGCCTGCGACGTCGGCCGCGCATGAGCAGGTGGGGCCAGTCCTCCCGGCGGCACCTGCCAGCGGTGCCACTCAGGTGGAGACACCTGATTACTACGACTGGAGGTCCGAGGTGTACTTGCACCAGCGGTTCCCTTCCGAGTACGTGTCGCAGCTTGTGAAGATGAAGACCAGGCTGAAGCAGTACAACGATGGCATCAATGACGTGCGGCACTACTGGGTCAAGCGCGAGCCCGACGACGACGGTGCTGCCACGCCTTGCGGGGGAACGGCCACCCCAAACGTGGCGGAGATGCTGGAGAAGAACCTGACAGAGATCTGTTCCGAGATCGGCCTGCCCCTGGAGAAGATCGCGTCGGCGTGCGGCTGCGCGCCCCTGTCCGCTCTGATCGCCAAGCTCGCCGAGGGTGCCGAGTTCGAGGACGAGGATGACATGAAGCACGAGCTGGACACGTTGGTCCTTTGGGTGGTGGAGGGGGGCGAGATGGCGTCGAGCGCGGCGCCGAGCCCCTGCGCTGCGTCCGCAACCCCGGCTACGCCCCCGCAACGGCCCGCCGCGGCCGCGCCCGCGAGCGAGCCACAGCCGACGGCTGTGCCGAAGGCTGTGCCCGCGACCCCGACTACGTTCGCGGGTGCGCCGCTGCCTGGATCGCCTGTGCCATGTGCGACACTGTCCTTCAGCGAGTTGGGCCGCCAGCCACGGGCCAAGCAGCTTGCTGCGGCCGTGCCGTTGCCCGTCGTCATGGAGGGGTCCCAGGAGAGCATGCGCAGCGACATGGGCGCGGCGCCTGAGTTCCCCGACCTCGATGCCATCGACTCGGCTTTCTGCCCAGAGGAAGCTGGCGCGCCCCCTGACGACGCTGGCTCGGCAGCTGGCGTCGCAAATATGCCGGCCACAGATGAGGAGATGGTTGCGCTGCAAACGAGCTTCTCGTGCATGGAGGCGGGGGGCGGCTCGACGGAAGCCACTGCGCCCGGAGTGCTCGATCCCTCGGGGTGCGCAGCGGCCGCAGCGGATGCCATTCTCGCAGCAGCGCAGGCAGCAGCAACGGCGTCATTCCTCATAGGGAGCTCCGAGACGGCTTCAGGAGTGTGTTTGCGCTGCCTAGGGTTACTTGGCCTACTGTTAAGGGCCCCGTGTCTGCCCTTCGCCTTACCCTCCTTCGCCTCGGTTGGACCATGGCTGACTATGCCACTATTGTTGACGACCGTGGTTATCGTTTGCAGCTCGGCCTGATTCCCCCCAAACTGTTGGAAACTATGTGTAAAGAGGCCTACCTGCGTGGGCTCGAGCGGGATCTTGGGGGTAAATGGGGGCTTGAATGCAGGGCGTGTCTGGACATTCCCAGAGCTGCTTGTGTCAGTAAGAAGTTCACACCAGCGCAGAGGGGCTGGATTCGGGCTTGCTCTTGTGATGCCATTTGGTCTGCGGACAAGGCCTTGGCATGTGGGTATCAGGTAGACCCGCTTTGCCCTCTCTGCTCTGCTGCGCCCGACTCAGTGTTTCACAGGCTTTGGCAGTGCACGGCGACGGAAGTCCAAGAGTCGCGGACTCAGCTGGTCCCGGCCTCAGTCGTGCTAGACGCCATCGCCGTGTGGACAGCTCAGGCGGAACCTGACCCTCATGTGCGAGCTCTTTATACTAGAGGAGCTTTCGCTCATCCCGCTGATGTGTTGCCGCGTCCTGTTGAGGAGGGAACTAATGCCCTTCAGTTCGTCTGGCATAGTGACGAGCTCCCTAGCCCGGAAGGTCCCAGGGTCCCAGTGAACGGGGAAATGTGGGGGCACGTCTTCATAGATGGGTCCTGTCAGCGCCACCCGATCAAGGAATTGTCTAGAGCTGCCTATGCGATTACTATGAACGCTGAGGATGGCACGTGCCTTGGAGAGGCGAGAGGCCCTGTCTGGGCTCATCTTCCTCAGACGCCTCAGGCGGCTGAATATGCTGCCAGATGTGTCGCCGCACAGTTCTTGGTGTTGCCGACCACAATTTATTCGGACTGTGCGAACGTTGTGTCTCACAGCACGTTGCCCTTGCCTGAGAGGTACTCGGGCAAGAGGTCTTATTCAGGAATGATCATGTGTGCCAACAACTTTGAGGGCGGTTTTTTGGAAGGAATTGTTAAGGTCAAAGCTCATTTAGATGTGCACCAGGAGGGCATCTCGGAGAGAGAACGTTTCCTCAGGCGTGGAAATGCTGATGCGGATGTGGGGGCCAAACATGCCCTTCAGCTTCACCCATCTGACCCGACTGAATTAGCCAATGTGGACAAGCTTGTGGAAGCGGCCAGGGGTTATTGCATCCTTGCTGCTAACTTGCTTCCTCTTTGGCCTAAGCTCTCTCTCGACGTTCCCTATCTCCCTCCTCCTCCTGCTGAGCATTTAAGCTCCCGCAGTAAGGTAGGCCATCGTTGGGAAGTCTGGGCTGACGTCTGGAGGTGTGCGGTGTGCCTCCGCGGGAACAGGGGCTCGTCACGGCCTCCCCCTGGTAGGTGCCCCCAGGATTCTAAACTGCATGCGGCAAGGCAAGATGCTCTTGGGCATAGGACTGTTGCCTTCGACTGCTCTGACAAGACAGTGCTTTTCATATGCCTAAAATGTAAATGCCACTCCACAGGTGGCAGGATTAGAGGCCTAGGCGAAGTTTGCAAGAAGCCTACCCGTGCGGGCCGTCAGGGTTGGGCCGCCTTGTGTAAGGGAATTCACCCGCAGTACTCTAAGTCCAGCAAAGGTGTCACAGTTGATGACACCTCGCTAGTGCGTTGCTTCAACTCGTATTTGGTTTCGAATCCTCAATTTTCGGAGGAAGATGTTTCGAGCTCTGCGCCCTCTGGCCCGACTGGCAGTGCTGCCAGCGCTGGAGGGCAAGAGCGTCCCAGCTCCACAGTGCCAGCTATTGCAGCCACTGCCAGTGCTCCTGCCTGCAGCGTTGCGCCCAGGTCTTCCTCGTGTGATGTGGTCGCCTCGGCCCCAGCCACCAGGGAGTGCTTGAATCGCATTGCTGCGTCTCTCCGCTGCGAAGCGGACGATCTGGGAACGGGCGGGACTGTGGGGGCGGGGTCGGGTGATTCGGATTGAATTTCTGCGTTCTCGCCTGCCTTTCTCTTTTGGCAGGTTTGAACCTTTTGTTCGTGCGTTGGCCTTCGGAGCCTTTCCTTTTCTTTCGGTTTCTGTTCTCAATCTTATCCTCGGCCGTGCTTTGCTTCCTTGGCTTTCAGGCTGTTGTGGCATAGGTTGCTGCTCGCGACCTAAGCGGCGACCGCCTGTCCGCTCAGGACGCTCTCCGCGTTGCCGATTTTTTCCAGCTGAGGGTCAGCTGGCGCCTGTCCTCGCCTGTCTTTCGCCTCCTGTGACAGGCTTGGCTCTTGTGTGGCGAGTTTATTCCTTTTGTGCACTGTCTCTGGCATGTCTGCCAGACAGTGGGAGCCCGAGCCGAGGGTCGATCCGCGCGGGGAGGGGGCCATAGTGGGCGCTCCGAAAGGAACTCGCGAAGCCCCCTCCCCATAGCGGCTCTCGCCGAGGCGAGGTCTTTCAGTGCTGGCAGGTCCCGCCCTGCCAGTTGCTTGCACTATGCGGTGGGTCCGTGGAGATCAAAAAAAACAGCAACGGCGTCATCCCAGCCGTCGTCGCCGAAGACGCCTCGCTTGCTTCAGCGAGACGCCTCTGGCCAGCAGCAGACTCAGCAACAGCAGCCACTCCAGCAGATTCAGCAGCAGCAGCCACCCCAGCAGATTCAGCAGCAGCAGCCACCACAGCAGCAGCAGCCACCCCAGCAGATTCAGCAACATCCAGCACCACAACCACTGCCCGCCGCTTGCCCTGTAAGCGGAGCCCCAGGTACCTACCGCAACTCGGTGACGGACCCAGATCTGCATGCGAAGTTCGGCAGGCAGGTCGCGAACAAAGAGATCTTCCCCGTGGGCCTGAAGACCGAGTTGTCCACCAAGAAGAAGAAGACCGATCTCTTCAACCTTTGGCTCGAGCAGGATCAAGACATGCAGCGCGTAAGTGTGGTCATCCAGAGGCGCCTCGAGAATGAGCAGAAGGGCGAATCTGAGCACTCCTGGCTCAAGGCTCGGCAGATCGCGGCGCTCGGGATCTACGCGGAGGACGGCGCGAAGAAGCTCATCGAGAAAAAGTTGAAGGAGAAACAATACTTGAGAGATGGCGAGTTTCCAGAGAAAGACGACGAGAACTACTACTATGTCCGCACTGCCCTCAAGAATACGAAGACGACCAATCAGATAGATTCCTTGAGTGTCTCCCACGCGACCGAGACGGACAAGCACGGGCTGCAGGCGCTCATCGGTGAGGGCGGGGTCCTGAACGCCGACATGCAGGTCTTCGTCGGGGACGCCAGCAGCGTCGACGCGTTCGACCTCAGCAGCGTGGTGCCCGGCAAGAAGCAGCCGCCCCCGACAGGCGTGGAGCAGTCCACGGCCAACGTTGTGGCGTCGGTGACGCCCTTGCAGAAGTGCCTCGAGATGATGAAGGACATGAGCAATCAGAGGGACAATGCCGAACGCTTGGCGTTCGAGCTGGGAGCCTTCAAGCTGAGCGCCGAGATGGAGAAGCAAATGGGGACCCACGCGTCCCGCATGAAGGTGGGGGGTCGCACCAACGATCCCTATGAGCCAACTCCTGGGGAGAGGACGAGCGAGGAGAGAGGGGGGATGAGGATGAAAGGAGGGGAGAAGGCGGAGGATGGAGATCGGGGGGCGGAGGAAGTACCCACTATGGCGTACCCATCTGTGCCTGAATGAGTCTCCTGAACCTGGCTCCTCAATGCTATGGCGTACCCGACCCCATCGTCACTATAGCTTGAATCTGGCTCAATAGGGCACCTCGTGATCAATGCTATGGTGTACCCGACCCCGTCGTCACTAAGATCTGGCTCCTGAATCTGGCTCCGCCATACTATTGAGTACCCGACCCCATCGTCACTATGGTTTAAATATGGCTCAATATGGGTCCTCATGATCGGTACTATGGTGTACCCGACCTTGTCGTCACTAAGATCTGGCTCATGAGTATGACTCCTCAATATTATGGCGGGCCCGGCCCCGTCGTCACTATGTCTTGAATATGGCTCCTGGCTCCTGAATATATATATATATATACATATACATATACATATACATACATACATACATACATACGTACGTACGTACGTACGTACGTACGTACATACATACATACATACATACACACACATACACACATACATACATACATACATTGATCCATTCATACATACATCCATACATACATACATACATGCATGCATGCATGCATGCATGCATACATACATACATACATACATGCATACATACATATATATGTATGTGTAAATGTATATATATATATATGGCGCACCCAACCCAAGGCCTCTAACATATTTACTCGTCACTATGTTCTCGGCAGGGGCCCCGGCGTCTATGTCTATAGGCAGCCTGGATGCTCGCCAACAAGCTCGTTGAGGCGGCCCAGACGGCGCCCTTCAACGAGCGCGCCTTTGAGGCGCTAAACCTCGAAGCCACGGGGTGGACGAAGTGGTTCGATGGGAGGCGCGACGCGGGCAAGACCATGGTCAACAGAGTCCAGAACAAACGCAAGCGGGAGGCAGATCCCACGAAGCAGACGTCCGAGGGTGGCGGTCGCGGCGGCGGTAGGGGCCGCGGCGGCAGCAGAGGCAGGCAGGCCAGAACGTAGGTGCAAGCTGCGCGGGGTGTAGCACTAAGGGTTCGACGTGGTGTCGAGCCTCCCTTATGAAGGGGGCCCTGGGAGGGTGGGGTAGAAAGACGGGGGATAGGGAACACGATGGGATAGGCAGAAACGTCGAGGAGGGACGATGTAAGATACACTGTATCTTTCAATTCGTGAACGTGATCGTGCGACATTGCACGATCCGCGGGGCTTCTATGGGCGCTCGTGCTGGCGCCAAAATCCGTTACGACCGCTCCGTTTGGTGCGCTCCCCGGCCCTCCGAGACATCTAGGATCCGTGAGTGCTCGCCTGCAGGCCCTTGACAAGCTCACTTGACATCAGGTTCTCTGGTCGGAAAGGGGCGCGGCATAAAGGGGTGCGGTGCCAATCGTGGAAATGTCGATGCTATCTGCAATAACTAACATCACCGGAGTCTCTTTCACATAAAATTAACACAACACCCCTTTATACCAGACCGCTTTCCTATACCAAGGTTTCGGGCCTCAGGGGGCCTTCCCTGCATGAGGGGCCGGGGCCGACGTCCTCCAGCACTTGACTTAGCTCCTCGGCGACGTCGTCCTCCTCCTGCTGTCGCTCCTCCTCCTCCTCCTCCTCCTCCTCCTCCTCCTTTTCTTACTCATCCTCCTTCCTAGGCTCCTCCTCCACCTCCTCCTCCTGTTCCTCTTTTTCCCAGTCCACCTCCTCGTCCTCTGCCTCCTTCCCCTTTACTCCCGCTTCCTATCCCCCCCCTCCGCTCCCGTCGCCTCCTCCTTGCCCTCCAAGCGCCCTCGCATCTGCCCATCCCTCTCCGCCCGTCGGCTGCCGCCAGGCACTCGTGACAGATTGGACCGAGCAGCTCATCCAGACGATGCTGCAAGGACGCCCGTTTCGGGCATGCTGCACAGGGTGAGGGGAACAGTGAAGTGGGGGATAGGAGGGAAGGGGTAGGGAGGGTAGGGGGTTGAGAGGAGAAGCGAGGAGGAGGGTCGGGCGCGGGGGACAGGCTGGAGAGATAAGGGCGAGGAGGACGCACAGTGCGGCGCGGGTGAGGGGGGGCAGGAGAAGGACCACAAGGCAGAGATAAAGAGGAGGAAGAGGGATACAGGGCAGAGACACAGAGGAGGAGGAGCAGGAGGAGGAGGAGGAGGAGGAGGAGTAAGAGAAAGAGGTGGTGGAGGAGGAGGAGGAGGAGGAGCAGAAGGGATAGAAGGCAGAGACCAAGATGAAGAGGATGAGACAGAGAGCTCCAAGTACCATACTATCCAATCGCTGCTCGAGTGTTGGTGCTTTCCCTGTGCGCGTGCCCGCGTGCACATCGAGATCTCCTGTTGAGCAGCGCCACCGTATCCAGAGTAAAAAACGTCTCCCAGGAGGAGCCGTTCTCCCGGAGGCCGTTCTCGTGTTCGGCGCGTTCCTCTCCGGGACTTGCCAGTGAGTCGCACTGCTGAGGAGATGTTGCACGCCGTGGGGACAGGCGCTTCAGCGCCAGAGACCCAAGCCCGTTTGGCAAGGGAGATGGTCGCAGATGGCATCGACACTCCAGCAATCAGATCGCTTGCGAGTCTTGGAGCCCATGGTGTGTGCTCCTCGAATATAGAACGCGATTTGTTAACATGGGCGCAAGGTTTCTGCAGGTGGGAGCTTGACACATACGATGTCAAATTGCAGCTGCTCATGGAGGACGAATACTTGCCCTCTGAAGCGACAGTGCCCTGTCTTTTACCCCACGAGGCGCCGCCGCACACCTCGTGAACCTACCCTTTCAATTGCACACAGTGGGGTAGCAGGTGGTAGAAGTACAGGAGGGATGAGGGGGAGGAGGAGGAGGAGGAGGAGGGAGGTGGGTGGGCGGCGGGGGGGAGGGGAGGGGGATGAGGGGATCGCGAAGAGGTGCTGCATTCCTTGCACGCTGCCGGCCACCAGCAGTTCATCATCTTGTACAGGGCCCGATGGCTCCGACGGCCTGGTGGAATATTGGGGATGGGCCACCAGTCAGTCCTGGGGGCGAGGCCATCCTGCTCTCGTCGGCACGGGGCGCGAGGAGTGGAAGCGTTTGTTGCCCATCATGTTGCACCTGGATGGGGCAGAGGTGGGGGCCAGTCTCATGGGGAAACATGGAGTGTTCAGGACGGACCCCTGGCCACGTCTCGGGGTGGTTGCGTTTGTATTTTCCAATTTCAAACAGAAGTTCCAAGAGACTGGCCCCCGCTATAGGTCTACAGAGACTCTGAGTTTTATTTCTTCTCGTTTCGCAGCGCTCTTGCTGAAGGCGCTCCCATTGACATAATATTCCCCTTCACGATGGTTCGGCGCTGCCACATGTGGGAGCCGGCGGTCAAGAGACGCCTCTTCAAAGGATGCTCGCTTTGTTTTGTGCCATCATTTCTTGTAGGTCTCGGCAGTGGCCCATGGGCTTCGATTGCGCCCCAGTTCGAATGCGCTCCTGCCCGTTTCTTTCTCCCAGCCTCTCGCATAAAAATTGATCTCCAGATGTGCTGGCAGTGTTCGCTTGGAGCATGGAAATCGCAGAGAAGGGCATTGGTCCAGAGAATAGGTTTTACGGCGAACCCCTGGGCCGCGGAAGTTCGTTGCGCGCCCGCGTGTGCGGTCGACAGTTAGCAGGTGGTAGAGATCTCAACGCCCTTCGCCTCTTCTCTCCCCCCCGGCCCTCCCCATTTCTTGCCCCCCCCCCTCCGGGGCGGGCAAGGCAATGGCCCTCGCGCCAACCCCCCATTCTCATTCCGAGGTGGTTTCAGAGCGTGTTATGTGGGGACAAAACACGACACGAAAGCCAAGAAGGAGCTCCACGCAGAAGAGAATTGGTGGGCGACGAGTTGGATGCGCAATGATTGTTTCGCATGTAAACCGAGCAAGAAAACTCCGAGAGGGCTCGAGTATGGAGATTTTCGCGCGACCGCACCGTGGAGGGGCACGGTCTTGTCGGACGAGGCCCATCTCAGACTGTATGGGGCTACCAGCCCGGCGTCCAGAGTGCTCCGCAGTGCCCGCCGCCCCCGCTCGCTTCTAGAATAAAATGCGTCCGTCGCCGCATGGGATTTCGGGGGTTCGCAGAGGGGGGGTATCCAACATGTGATAATCAAAAGGAACTATCTCGCCCGTGGCTGAACGGCCTGACTTTACCAAATCAGGGGGCGCTGCCACTCCATCAATTACTACGACTGGCCCCACGTTGTGCTGCTGGGGGTTTACAGAGATCATTGTGCTACCCACATCTGGTGCTGGCTCATATGCGGCTTGTTCCCGGAGGCGCCCGGACCTGGAAAATGGCAGGTTTGTTCTGGCAGGGGAAGGGGTGGGAGAAACGACAACTCTAAAAATATAAATCATCGCTCTCAGGCGCTAGTGGACAAGGCGGTGGCCTTGAGAACCTTATGGGGGATGTTCTCAGATTGGTGCAAAGCTAATGGCGTGAGCAGACCCTCGGGAGCATTCACCTTGAGCTCGATTGGTAAAGGTAAAGACTCACGCGTATCTATCCCGGAGATGGGCTCTAAGTTTAAAGCATCGGCGATCAGGTTGATAACAACGTGGGTTGACACCGCATCAAATTTGCACGGCTGACGCCGAACTCCCGCGCTGAGAAAAATGAGGAGGAAGGGGGGAGGGTCGGGCGAAGAAGAAGGAGCGGAGACGTGAGAAGAGGAGGGCGGTGGAGGGGCGGGTCAATGGGCAGATTGGCGAGAGGGAACGAGAGAGAGAGAGAGGGAGCGAGACAGATAGACAGAGAGAGAGATATAGAGAGAGAGAGAGGGAGAGAGAAAAACAAGGAAAAACAAGGTGACACGACGGATGCGAAGCGCAGACAGACAGCCCGCCCCTCCCATGGCCAGAATAGGTCAGCGGATTTGATCGAGAGAGACACCCAAGATGGGAAAGTCAGGTCAGTGAATGCATGGGCAGCCGCCGAGATTCAACATTGTCTCGAATCCTCCAGGTGGCTTTTAACTGCACAGTAACGCGACCGCGTCACACACGCGGCTAACACTTTTTTCACACGCTGCAGCGGTTGGCCTCCAAAGCTGCGGATGAACCAGCCCCGCTGTGGAAGATCCGCCCAAAGCACCATTGCTTGCAACATTGCTTCTTGCGTCTTGCAGTGGACCGGCAGAACCCGCGCCGCCAGCTCCAGTGCGCAGGCGAGGAAGCTTACCTCGGCGTGCTGAAACGCATGGGGAAGGCCTGTCACGGCGCAACTGTTTACAATCGTTTGTTCCAGCGCCTTTTATTGAACTTGCGTATTCGGTGGGAGCGCCGCCGTCGCTCTGGAGCTTGGGCTCTCAGACGGTAGCATCTGCGCTGGAAAGCCAGAGGTGGTGGGAGAGGGAGGGGAAAGGGGGATGCAAAGGCGGACGATAGGGAGATGCCGCGAAGAGGGGCATGGCGCCTGCAGTCGTCGGGCGCCGCCGCCGCGCCCTCGACCAGGACCTGCGGGCGAGGCGGGCCTTCGCCTTGTGGGCCGAGGGGGGGGGAACGCCTTGGGCGGATGTGGAGGCGGATTGTCACACACTCACACACATGTGCACACACGCACACACACATATATCTACACATACATATATATATATACATACAAACACGTGAACATACATACATACATACATACATACATACATACATACATACATACATACATACACATTTGTATATATACATACATATACATCTATATAGTTATATATATATACACGTGCACATACCTATGCAAATGCACGCACATGCATATGTTCGTGTACATTGCCACACATGCACATGTAGGAGGAGGAGGAGGAGGAGGAGGAGGAGGAGGAGGAGGAGGAGGAGGAGGAGGAGTGAGAGAACGAGGAGGAAATTCCCCCTCCCGTGGCGGGGGGGCTTCGCGGCGGCCGCCCCCGCCACCCCTGTCGCCCCCCCCCAGGGGGCGGGCTTGCGCCATAGGGTCTTAAGGAAAGGGGCGCGGAGGAGAGGAGAGGTGCCGAACGACCAGACGAGGAGGAGGAGGCGGAAGAGGATGAAGAGGAAGAGCTGGACCTAGACGTCCAGCAAAGCAAAGATCGAAACGAAATCCAGCTAGTAGAACAGGAAACGCCAATCAGACCAGAAATGGAGAAGGCAACCCAGGACAAGAAAGTCAGAGGTGGCCCTCCGACTTGTCCTGGGTCGCCCTCCCCAACTCTGGCCCAGGCGGCGTCTTGGCCTTAGGAAGTCCGCCTGATCCCCATTTGCGCCCCTGCGTCGGTCCCCTGCTCCCTCGGCCTCGCGGACGGATTATGAGGCGTCGCCTCGAGCGCCGACATCGGGCGGGAACAAAGGAGGCTGCGCGAGAAGCTCTGCCCGTGCAGGGGGGAACCTGCCGCGCCAATCCCGCCCCTCCTATCGCGCCCCCTCCCCCCCCAAGAAAAAAACATGGAAGGGCAAAAAAGGGGAAAGGAAGGGCGGGCGGGAACGGCGCGGCAGTTTGCGACGCCCCCGCCGCCGAGGGCAAAGGCCCCGAGCTCGCGTTTAAGTTTCGATGGCGAGCTGCACGCGTTTGCGCGGTGCCGCCCCGGCTTGCGCAGGATCAAGCGCATCATGCAAAATAAAAAACACAGTAGAAACACACACCTTAAAAAACGCACGCCTGCAGGGAGATGAAGCGGGCCAATCCATCTCGGTCGCCCCCCTGCAACGCCCCCCATCCGCCGCGGCAGATGCCCCCTCGCCTCGTTGAGTGCGGGGGGTGCCGCGCGTTGCGGCGGAGAGAGGCGTGCTGGGGTGATCGGGATGGCTCAAATACCCCTTCGTTATCTGCAAGGCGCACGCACACAAGTGCACACACACACGCACGCACATATATATATATATGTGTATATATACACACATAACATACATACGTAAACCTGTACATAGACATGCATACACTCGCATATATATATATATATACATATGTATACATACGTACATACATACATGCATGCACGCATGCATACATACATGCATTCATTCATACCTACCCTATGACCCCTACGAACCCTATGAGCCCCATGAGCCCTCTCGGCCCTATGACCGATATGAGCTCGATGAACCTCATGGGCCCTCTATGGAGCCCGAGCCCGATCGACCCTATGAGCCCTATGACCCCTACGAGCCCTCTGAGCCCCATGAACCCTCTCGGCCCTGTGAGGCCCATGGGCCCTCTGAGCGCTGTGGGCCCTCTGAGCCCTCTAAGCCCTCTGGGCCCTCTGAGCCCGCTGAACCCTAATGAACCCTATGAGCCCTATGAGCCCGATGCGCCCTACGCATGAGCCCTATGACGCCTATACGGGCCCTACGATCCCATACATGTATGAGCCTATGAGCCCTCCTATGATCCGAACCCTACAGCCCAGAGGGTGCCGCTAGAGTGCCCTAGCCTGCAGAGTTGGACGAAAGCTTGCTTGTCGTGAGAACGATAGTTTCAAACATGTCTTTCTTCTCGAATAGAACCAACATCTTGGATTGACGGAGTCTTACTGTTCCTTACAATCGCTTCGAGAAAACAATGCTTGCTTCGTGAAAAGATTCCACTGGCAAAAAAACAATGAGACTTTCAAAATTAAGCGGTTAGCCTTAGAGTTCCTTGCAGGGCCAACATCTTGTAATCAGACTGCGGAAACATTGTTTTATCGTACAACCTTTTTCATGGTTTGAACGTTCGAAGATGTCATGAAAAAGAGCCATGTTAAGTTCATAATCTAGTTTTTCGCCAAGGGTGCCGCTGGAGTTCTGGCGCCACCATGTTTGTCAAATCAGATCTCTGCGAAAAATGTTTTCGAATATATATTTCTTCGGTGAACAATTCTCACGAACAAAACCTATTTTGCGTGAAAAGATTTCATTAAACAAAGCCATGTTACTTTCAAAATCCATTTTTTCGCCTTAAGGGCCCGGCTTGAGTTTCCAGGGCCAACATGCTGGGTTCTTCAAATCAGAGTTTCACGAAAATATTGTTTTTTTCGCGCAGATTGCACACGAAAAAATCATTTCGTGAGAAATTTTCACGGGGAGAAAAAAACTTTGCTTTTGTGAAACATTTTCACGGAAAAAAGATTTCTTTCGTGAGAAATGTTCACCAAAAAGCCATGTTAAGTTCAAAATCCAATGTTTTGCCTTAAGGGCGCCGCTGGAGTTTCCAGGGCCAACATGCTGGGTTTTTCAAATCAGATGTTCACGAAAAGATTCTGTTCGTGTAGATTTCACACGAAAAAATCTTTCGTGCGAGATTTTCACGATTTTTTTTTTCGTGAAACATTTTCACGCACAAAAGCAATTTTTCGTGAAACATGTTCACGAACAACCCATGTTAAGTTCAAAATCCAACGTTTTGCCTTAAGGGTGCCGCTGGAGTTTCCAGTGCCAAATGCTGGGTTTTTCAAATCAGATGTTCACGAAAAGATTTCTTTTCGTGTCGATTTCACACGAAAGAATCTTCCGTGCGAGATTTTGAAGAAAAAATGCTTTTTTTCGTGAAACATTTTCACGAACAAACAATTTTTCGTAAGAAACGTTTACGAAAAAAGCCATGTTAACTTCAAAATCCAATGTTTTGCCTTAAGGGCGCCGCTGGAGTTTCCAGGGCCAACATGCTGGGTTTTTCAAATCAGATTTTCACGAAACGATTCCTTTTCGTGTAGATTCCACACGAAAAAAACCTTTCGTGAGAAATTTTCACGAAACAACAGTTTTTTCGTGAAACAGTTTCACGAACACAACAATTTTTCGTGAGAAACGTTCGCGAAAAAAGCCATGTTAAGTTCAAAATCCAATGTTTTGCCTTAAGGGCGCGGCTGGAGTTCCCAGGGCCAACATGCTGGGTTTTTCAAATCGATGTTCACGAACAGATTCCTTTTCGTGTAGATTTCTCACGAAAAAAATCTTTCGTGATAAATTTTCACGCAAAAAATATTTTTTTCGTGAAACATTTTCACGACAAGCAGTATTCTTTCGTGAGAAATGTTCACGAAAAAACGATGTTATCTTCAAAATCCAATGTTTTGCCTTAAAGGCGCCGCTGGAGTTTCCCAGGGCCAACATGCTGGGTTTTCCAAATCAGATGTTCACGAAAAGATTCTTTTTCGTGTAGAATTCACACGAAAAAAATCGTTCGTGCGAAATTTTCACGAAACAAAATATTTTTTCGTTAAACCTTTTCACGAGAAAAAGCATTTTTTGCTTAAGATTTTTTCACGAAAAAGCAATGTTAATTTCAAAATCGTTTTGCGCCAGATTTTCACGAAGCGATTAATTTCACACGAAAAAATTTTGTCGTGAGAAATGTTTTCGAAACAAACGCATTTTGTCGTGAGACCTCTTCACAACAAAACTTTTATGTTAATTTCAAAAAAAGATTTTTTGTTTGCTTGCACGCCGCTGCAGACATTGCTTTTCGTGTAAAATTCGCACGGGAATTTGTTCCGTGAGAAATTCCAGCGGTATTCCGTGAGAATAATGTTGGTTTGTTTTGCGAAATCGTCTCACGAAAAAAACCGACAACATACATATTATATCTAAAACTCAGCATTTCTTTAAAATCTGAGCACCCGCATGCGAAAAAAAAAAAAAAACAACAGAGTTTGTAATGAACATAATTTTCGTCTTGCAACCTTTGTCGCGAAACAATGTTTTCGTCGGGTGCGACAGCAAGCCATGCATCCTGGGTGCCGTAACTTCACCGTGGCCACACCGCGCCTCTGCCATTTCTGAGCTGCAGCTCTCCCGAGGCGCTGCAGCTTGGCCCAGCCCAGCTGTCGATCCTCCAGGTAACAGTGACACGTCGATTAGTGAATTGTCCGTTTTCGGTTTTCGAGAGGGCGCCGTGGCCGTTATTTTCCAAGCTTGCGCCCGCCAGATTTGGGCCTCAGGTCGTTTTCACTAAACCACGTTTTACTAAAGGGAGGTCTGTCCATCCCCGAAGGATGCCCCCCTTGTCTGTGGCGATGTGCTCGGCATGCGTGAGGACCCGTCTACGAGGGCACCTTCTTCGAGTGCATCTCATGCTGGGAGTGCGTCTGGGAGTGCGAGTGCGAGTGCGCCTTCGAAGAAGCCTTCTACTACGAGTGCACCTTCTTCCTGGAGATCGCGCGTTTCGCTCGACGACCACTTCGGCAACGACTACGACCTGATGCATGGTAGCGGCCCACCTGGTAGTGACCGCGACTCCGACTACGAGAACGTAGGCACCAACTTCGGCGGCTACGACGACGACAATGACCCGATGGATTCGGTCGACGACTACGACGTCGACGCCGCAGATTCCATCCGAGGCGCTACCGCGCGATCCCGCCGCCACACTGCTCGGGGAGGAGAACGCAGAAAGAGGGTGGCGTGGAACACCAGAACGGAGAATGGAACATGTCAGAAGGCGAAGGTGAATGCGGAACGCGGACTTGAGAATGGGGAAGATAACTAATTCTTGCTTGGCAAGACAATGGCCCATGCCGGCCGCAAGAGCGGTGGCGGATCTACCAGCCTGGTGGGCTGGCCGACAGGCTGGACCAGCTCCCCGAGTACGCCCCGTCTCCGGTCGCGGACGACGATGCATCGGAGCCCCTCGTCGACTTCTGGAGCCTCTCCCGTGGTGATGCCGAGTGGTTCATGCTCGGGCTGTCTGCGTCGGATGCATTGAGGCCCGCCATCGACTTCTGGAGCCTCTCCGAACGTGAGGCCGAGTAGTTCCTGCGCGGGCTCTTTGCAAGGGCATCTGAGAGTTCCTGAGCTGTGCCGCCTTTTTCACAATTCATAATTAGCCGCCGATCGGATCTCGGGCGCCCGTCGGCCGCGTGCACGCTGTCGCGCTCGCTTCTCTGTGGGCGCCAGTCGACCGCAAGTCCTCTCCCTAGCCGCGTCGCCTCCCTCAGTGCCCCAGCGCCCAGCGCTAGCGATTCCCCCCGTCCAGGATCAGGATGGGCCTCGAGAGGCCTCAAGCCTTCAAGCGGCCTGGCCCAGGGAGTACCCCCTCCTGGCGGAATATATCGTAGGACGTAGATCTTATAATCTAGTTAATCAAAGATTAACTAGGTAGGATAGGACTAGGAGTAGGATAGGGCCGATGCGTCGATCTCTCGATGTCGATGCAGCGTAGCTCGGAGAAATACAAACATCGAAAAATCGAATATCGTCAATCGCCGATCGTCTATCACCACTGCCATCACCCATCGCCATCGCCCATCGCCGACCCATCGCCCATCGCCATCGCCACCGCCATCGCCCGTCGCCATTACCAACATCATCACCATCACCATCGATCGCCCATCGCTACGGAAGAGGGGACTGAACACTCCCCCCCAACTCGACGTTGGCACGCGCGGGGGAGACTGCGGCCGACGTGCAACTCATCGGATCAACCACCAACGTTGAACATGGGGGAGGGGGGTAGTGACAGGCGAATGCGACACGAGTGAGTGTCTGGTAATTCGTTCTGAGGCCTGTACCCTGTACCACTAATCTCATCCTCAGCCTCCTCCCCATCATCGTCACTCTCCTGCTTATCATCATCATCATTATCCTTCTCTTCCTCCTCCTCGTCTTCCTCTTCCTCCTGCTCCTCCTCATCCTTCTCGCCCTCCTCCCCCACCTCCCCCGCGACTGAGAGCTAGGGGGCTGGCAGGGGGGTCATCTAGGCTGCGAGGGTCTTGGGGCCGCCCCTTCTGGTTCCCTGGTCAGGCTCCTGGGGTCTCTCGGGCTCCTTGGGCCTGCCTGGCCCCCTCCTCGGGGTGGGCGGTTTTGGTGTGGCGGGTGGGCCCGCCTCGCAGCCTGGGCGCGTCCCCCCTGGCTGCTCCCCGCGGCCGTGTGCCGAGCGCGGTCAACAGACTGCGATATAGTCAGCACCCGTCAGCACCCACCCTCCACCTCTCCCGTCTGCCGACGACCACTGGTAGCGCGAGGAGGCCAGAGGCCAGGACCCGCGCGCGTGCAGGGTGGCTCAGGCCGCCGCCGGCTCTGCTTCGTCGGCGTCGTCGTCGTCGTGCGAGGAGCGATGATCTCGAGGTTTGAGTTTTTGTTTGTTATTCCCCTCTCACCGTTATTGTTCAGGCCTTGTTGACCAAATCCGCGCTACGTTGAAGATGTTGCTATTTTCCTCGGCAATAGACTCCTTGTTCGGCGATATATGGACACCCGATTTGTTTTACTTATGGTTGTTCGGCTACCGTTATGTATTGCATGTATACATCGTTTTCATATTTTTAAAAAATTGTTTTACGCGTTTCTGGCTATTTGTTTTGCTGGCGATAGTTGGTGAAGGTTGGAGGGCCTCAATGAATATGACAAAATGTGCCCTCTGGGTAGTGGGTGACGCGACGTTTGCCGGGATTCGGGAGTTGGTTACCACACTTGGGCCTGGGTTTATTCAGCTGGTTTCTGTTCGTTTTGCTAAGTATCTGGGGGTCATGATTGGGCCCGAGGGTAAGGCCCATGCCTGGGGCGAAATCATTCCGAAGCTTCTGGGCCGTACCCTGGATGTGCGCAGAGCCGGCCTTGGGCCCCCTTTATCGATAAGGACGTTTCACGTGTTGTGCCTGTCGCTGTTACAGTATGTACTCCAGTTCTACCCGCCCTCCAGGGAGTTGGAGGGCGCCTATAAGCGGTGTGCGCAGCTGCCTACTAACGGCCCGTGGAAAGCCATGCCCCATCAGTTGCTCGAAGGTCTTGCCTTTTATTATGTGGGGGGAAGAATGGTATCAAGCATCTGCCACATGTCAGTCTTGCCGCCCGTGCCCGGCGCGCCACTTTCTGCCCTGATTTCCGCTCTGAGCTTGGGATCGTCAGACACTTTATGCGATCCGATGAGTGTTGTATTGCTAGGTGCTTTGATGGATTCTGGTGGAAGAGGAGTATTACTTATCATATGTCTGTGGCTCACGGTCTGCTCCTGCCCTTCCTTCACGACCTCCCACCGACGGTCCCTCGGAAAGCGGTCCAACGTAAGTTGTTCACGTATCTTACCCGCGTGTGTCGTCGTCCTGGGCGCTCTGTTCTCCAGATCCTGAAGACTCGTGTGGATAAGTGGCTCCCCGAGGTTCCCGCTGAGGCCTTGCCGAGGATGTTGCTCCGTCTGCAGCTGGTAAGCAGGGCTGTGAGCCCATACTTTGCAGTCAATCAGGTCCGTCTTGCGTGCCGAGGCCTGTGTACGTCCTCGCGCTTCAGGTCTACGGCGAGGCACTGCTTGTTTGGTTGCAGAGGTACAAGGGATACAGATTGTCTACGACATTATTCGGTTTGCCCCCGTATGAGGGCGATGCTGGAACCCTGGGCCCGTGATGAACTCCCCTCACATGGACATGACTGGTTCTCTGACCTCCTTTTTTTGACGCCTCGCCTCAGTCCTGAAGCAGACATTCGATTCTCTTCGAATTGCGATGCATACTACTTCTTGTACAATGCCTGGGGGCTTCGTGCAAATGTGCAGCCAAGCTCAATCTTTGCTGCCAGGATCCGTGCGCAGTGTCGCAGGCACGGGGCGGTGCAAGCGGCGTGGAACCAGGGTCCTGGCTGAACTGGAAGGAAACAAAAAGGCTCCGAAACCCCCAAAACACCCCAAACGACCCCCAGTAGGGCCCCAAAGAGAGCCCCAAGGGGTCAAAATAGTCCATTCCATTTGTAACACATATATTTTTAACATATCGCGTGTTTTCGCTGTCGGTCCGGCCGAGGACGCGCCCCAGAGGGCCCCGATACAGCCCCAGAGAGGTCCAGGACGGCCCACGAAGGGCCCAAGACGGCCCAAGAGAGTCCCGAAGACGAGCCCGAGAGGGCCCCAGAGGAGGAAAACCACCATCGAATTCCAAGCTGTCGACCCCAAGTGGCTCCAGGAGGCGCCGAGAAGCCCCCAAGAAGCGCCCGGAAGGCTCCCAAAAGCACTCCAAGACGCTCCAAGAGGCACCCCAAGAGAGCTCCAAGAAACAAAAATCGTCCCATTCCTGTGGGAAAGGGTATATGTTTCGCATGTTCGCCTGTTGGGCTGTCATCGCGTCCAAGACGGCCCAAGGGGTTCCCAAAACGGCCTAGGAGGCCCCCAAAAGAGCTCCAAGACGGGCCACAAGAAGCCTAGGACGACCCGATCGGCCCCCAAGACGGCCCAAGAGAGCCCCAACACGCGCCCGAGAGGAGTCCCAGAGAAAGAAAACCACTCTCGAATTCCGAGCTTTCGGCCCCAAGAGATCCCAGGAGGCGCCGATACGCCCCCAAGAGGCCCCAAGCAGGCCCCCCAAAGCACCCCACAGATGCTCCAAGAGGCACCCCAAGAGAGCCCCAAGAAACTAAAATCCGTCCATTCCTATCGGAAAACGTATATTTTTCGCATGTTCGCCTCTTGGGCTGTCACCGCATCCAAGACGGCCCAAACGGCCCCTCAAAAACGGCCTAGGAGGCCCTTAAGCAATCTCCTAGACGGCCCAGGAGGAACGCAGGACGGCCCAATCGGCCCCCAAGACGACCCAAGGCAAGCCCAAGAAGCGCCCGAGAGGGGTCCCAGAAAAACACAACCACTTTTCTAAAGAAGGGAATTCCCAGAATCCCCTTCTTTAGAAAAGTGGGACTCCTACTCGGGGGTCCCACACATCCCCTGACATCTGGCCGGCGCCGCGCCTCCCGGCTTCCCAGGGGGAGATCCCAAGACGCCGAAGGACAGCCCACGACGACCCCAAGGAGCCCCCATAACGTAAAGAACGGCCCAACACGCTCCCGCGCAGCCCGAGACACCCTTCCGACGGCTCTCCAGGCCTCCAGGAGGCTTCCAGAAGCCCCAGGGGGTCTGGAAGCTCCCACACCCCTGAGGGGCCCGGCTAACAAACCCGCGAGGCACAAAAAAAAACAGCGCCGAACAGCGCCGAGGAACTGGACAAAAATGGGAATCCCACATGTTTGTGTTGTTTTCCAAGCTTGGCCCCCGCTCTACTCTGCACAGCAGATCAAAATTATGATCCTCCTCACCTTCCAAAAATAACTCAGGAAGCCTTTGAGGGCCCCAAGTCGTTGAATACCTTCCGCACTTCCCCTTCTATGCGATTCCGAGGCTTGCGCAGGGCCTCCAAGGGAGTCCCTGGACGCAAGAAGCGACCAACATGATATTGCAAGAGTTAGCAGATCAAGCCTAGCTAGAACTTGAGCGCGCGCGAAGCGCGCGCGATGGTTATAGTATGTCTATTTGTATGTGCATCTACATAGGCCTTGGCATGTGCCTCTACGTAGACCGAGTCGTATACATATTCGTGTATTCAAACCTGTGCATCTACACATATCACACATTATCTTCTACACATACATATACATGTACACACACAAAGGTATGACTATGCATATATACGTATATGTGTGCGCACGCACATGTTTATCTTAAAACTAACGTGTGTATATATATATATGTATATATATGTATGTATATATAGAGATCGACACCTCAATCAGAAAATGGGTAGGGAGTGCTGGGGGTCCCAAAGTGCATTGACATGTCTTCCGGCCGTTGCGGGCCTGGCGGGGGGCGCCACAAAAACGTCGAAGGGGGCCGACAGACGCCTAAGAGGGCGCCAAGATGGCCCAAGAGCGCTCCACGAGAGCCCAAGACCGCACAAGAGCGTTTCAACATTGGTCCAACACTGTTTGAAAACAGCCCAAGGGGGCTTCAAGACGGCCAAAAAGCCTTCACAAAAGCAGTCCCACGAGGCACTCAGGAGGCGAAACAAGTAACTCTCTACTGTTCCCAACCATCCTGTGGTGTTGGGCTCTCGTTTTGAAGAAACGGTCCCCGCGTTTCCTCCTCCCGTGCCCCCCCCCGCCCCCGGGAAGGTGGCCACATGCGTCCGCCACACCCATTACAGCGCTTCGTGGCGCCATAGGAGCTCCACCGAAGGCCCCCCGCATGCGCCCGCCACACCCAGTACAGCGTTTCGTTGCCCCATAGGGAGCTCCACCGAAAATCCCAATGAGGGTGCCCGCATGCGTCCGCCACACCACGTACAGCGCTTCGTGGCCCCATAGGGAGATTCACCCAAGGCCCCAGTGGGGGTGGCCACATGCGTCCGCCACATCCAGTACAGCGTTTCGTGGCCCCATAGGGAGCTCCACCGAAAATCCCAATGGGGTGCCCGCATGCGTCCGCCACACCCAGTACGGCGTTTCGTGGCCCCATGGGGAGTTCCACCCAAGGCCCCAGTGGGGGTGGCCACATGCGTCCGCCACACCCAGTACAGCGCTTCGTGGCGCCATAGGGAGCTCCACCGAAGGACCCAATGGGGGTGCCCGCATGCGTCCGCCACCCCCAGTACGGCGTTTCGTGGCCCCATGGGGAGTTCCACCTGAGGCCCCAGTGGGGTGGCCACATGCGTCCGCCACACCCACTGCAGCGCTTCGTGACCCCATAGGGAGCTCCACCTAAGACCACAGTAGGGGTGGCCACATGCGTCCGCCACATCCAGTACAGCGTTTCGTGGCCAGTGGGACCGCCCGCATGCGTCCCGCACGCACAATTTGGCATTCTCACCCACCCAATACAGCATTTCGTGGCCCCATAGTGAGCTCAACCGAAGCTTCCAATGGGTCCGCCCGCATGCGTCCCGCACACGCAACTTGACATTTTCTCCCATCCAGTGCAGCGTTTCGTGGCCCCAATAGGGAGCTCCACCGAAGCCCCCAGTGGGACCGCCCACATGCGTCCCACACACCCAGTTTGGCAGTTTCACCTACCCAGTACAGCCTTTCGTGGCCCCAGAGTGAGCTCCACCGAAGCCCCTAGTGGGACCGTCCGCATGCGTCCCGGAAGCCCGATTACAGCGCTTCGTGGCCCCATAGTGAGCTCCACCGAAGCCTCCAGTGGGACCGTCCGCATGCGTCCTGGAAACCCACTTTGGCATTTCCATCCACCCAGTACACCGCTTCGTGGCCCCATAGGGATCTCCACCGAAGCCCCCAGTGGGACCGTCCGCATGCGTCTCGGAAACCCAAGTTGTCCCGGAAGTCCAATTTGGCACTTTCATCCACCCAGTGCAGCGTTTCGTGGCCCCATACGGAGCTCCACCGAAGCCCCCAGTGGGACCGTCCGCATGCGCCCCGGAAGCCCAATTTGGCAGTTTCACCTACCCAGTACAGCGTTTCGTGGCCCCATAGTGAGCTCCACTGAAGCCCCCCCCCAGTGGGACTGTCCGCATGCGTCCCACACACACACACAGTCACACACACACACACACACTCAATGTGGCATTTTCACCCACCCAGTACAGCGCTTCGTGGCCCCATGAGGAGCTCCACCAACGACCCCAGTGCTACTGCGCGCATGCGTCCCCCTCCACCCAGTGCAGCGCTTCGTGGCCCCATAGGGAGCTTCGCCGAAGAAGATATTCACAATTGCGGTACCCACAACTGCATATGGTTGTGTCCTTCGTCAGGATAATTTGAGACGGTGTTTCGTGTTCTCGTTGTTTCATGATTCCGACGGTCCAAGACAGTCGGAGGCCAGAGGGCGCTGCGACGGCGCAAGAGAGTACCAAGACGGCCCAGGAGTGCCCCAAAACGGCCCAAGAGGCGCCCAAGATCGTCCAAGAGGGCCCAAAAACTGCCCCAAGAGGGGCCCAAGAGGGGGAACACGAACCGACAACCCGAGCCT